>OY728139.1:1517916854-1518516854 GCA_963277665.1 Viscum album | reverse complement strand
ATTCCAAAATCAATTTATCAGATTCCCCAAACAAAGTAAAGTTTCTCTTATTGTCACATACTAAAAATATAATTACCTTCATCATATTAAAACCTTACTGAAATCAACAAGTATTGAAGTACAATCCTTATATATATATATCACATTATTCTAATAACCAAAATATAATCCATGAGTCCAAAAGAACCAATACATTAGTTATTATGCTTCAAATATAGTAACAACATAAGATTGTCCTTGATCCCTTGGCCTTTTCTGAGGTAAGTTTCCCTGACTCTTAGGACATTCATTTGCATAATGACCCATTTCTCTACAATTATAACATTCAACTTTGATAGACTCTTTCTTTCCCTTGCAATCACGAGCCTGGTGACCCTTTTCTCCACATTTATAACAAACTCCCATTCCTTTTAGACAAGTACCAGGGTGATTCTTCCCACAATTATCACATAATGGAAAATCCTTCTTTCCCTTTTTCCCTTTATCTGTCTTTTGTTCCACCGTTCTCTTCTTCTCTTGCTTTACTTTGTTGTCATAAGACTTAGATAATTCCTTTTCTTTCTTGATAGCACACGAGACAATATCTTCGTATGATGAGAAGGATTGTGATACTAAAGCTCGACGGAGAAATGGTTTTAACCCATCAAAGAAACGATCAATCTTACTCCTTGGGTTACGTATATAATCTGCAGCATGCCTCGCTAACCTTGTAAAGTTAGCCTCATACTTTGCGACATTCTCATCCTCCTTCTGCCTCAGACTTAGGAATTGTCTTTCCATATCTTCTCGATGGTCATGAGGAAAGTATTTTTCTAAGAAAAGATCTTTGAACTCCTTCCATTCCATGTTTGTTAATTCATCATCTTCCTTTGTGTTTTGAATCAGCGACCACCATTGATCGACATCTCCAGTGAGGCGGTAAACTGCCATGATAACCTTCTCCCTTTCGCTACTCCCCAAGGCGTGGAATATTTTCTCTAAGGAGTTTATCCATTGCTCAGCTACTAATGGATTTATACCCCCATTAAATGTTGGTGGTTATTGCCTCATGAAGCGGTCTAACATTGATCCTCCACGTTGCGGATCAAGGTGCTCCATACGAGTAAGGTTATTATTCATAACCTGAGTGAGTTGTCCCAGTATGGTAATAAGTTCATCAGCACCAGTTGTATCTCCAGCTCCACAATAATTATCTTGAGCAGGAGGGCAATCCCTACACGGAGTGCGTGCATTGATACGGTTTCCATTCCTTCCACTAGGCGCCATTTCTAAACAATGGCATAAACTAGATTAGTTTATGAATCAAAATACATAATTCCATACTTGTAAAATACTTAACATAAATTGAACTATTTATGGATATAATCCATAATCATAAAAAGGTTTTATTTGAGGAAGTATATACTCATAACCATTCATAGTGGTTTGTAAAGAAAATGGGAATTATCCTAAGCATATCCCCCGGGAGTGGCGTAACCAAGAGTGCAGCAAGGCCCGTTGTCGTGCACCAGTTCTCGTTCGAGTCTAGCTCAAAGCGGTGTTTTCGGGTTTTACCCCTAGGTACATCTGTGCCAGAGCCGCCTCTACCTGCTCGTATCCAGATAGGGATGTATTTCTCGGAAAACTCACAACATCTCTACAATACCAAAATTCTAGGAAGTTCTTCTATACTAATCCTCAAAGTCTATCTTTGGGATATGTGCTCTAATCAGAGTTTATCTAAATCTAGCTTCCAAGGTTAGTACTAAACTGCCTCTGATACCAACTATAATGCCCCGACCCCAGCTACCTAGAGTCGGTGCATTACTTCGTAACATTGGCATGATCACAAAAGATCATGTCTCGAAAGACCGATTAGTTTAGTAGCCTTGGAAACACTAAATACATTCGTAAACGTTACATTACATCATAAAGTGAAAAACTACAATAACAAATTCTCCATAGTCCACACTCATATCCTCTTCTGACAATCCCTGCAGGTCATTCATAAAATAATTCTTCACATCCAGGAAAATATTAAAACATTGAAAGGGGTGATCTCAGATGCTCAGTAAGGATAACAACATTGCAGAAGCCTTCATAAATAAACATAAACATTTAAGGCAATGTATAACTAAAACAAAATCCATTTAAACTTGAACATCAACATAATATGGCAAAAGTAAAATGAGATAATTCCATTTACTTCTTCACATGGATATTATACTGGTCTAATAATCACATTCAATATCAATAACCACTTTCATAATGAGGGAATGTATAATGCCAGACATTCTGAAACACTTTGTCAAGGCCTCGGCCAAGACGTCTAAAATGATTAAGGCCTCGGCCAAAACCATAAATCAAATTGGGAAAGGGCCTCGACCAATTCCACGTCTAGTTGTCTCATGAGACCTACCGATGCATCGAGGAGCTATAGCGGGCTCCACCCGTCACTTATTAAGTCCAATGCATTCCTCATATGAATAGGTTTAAACATATCATAAACCATAACATAATCGTATCACATAAAACATGAATAAAGGAAACATAACATTTCCACATTTCAATCACAAGATATAAATACAACACATTGATATAATAAAAACGCTTTCAAAACCATTTTCAATACCAAAATAAAAGAAAGTTAAAACTTTGTATTTATTTTTCATTAAAAAAATGATGGCTTGTAGAGGAAGCCGAAACTCAAATAATGGTCACGGCGGCGGAGAATTCGTTGTCGCCGCATAAGTACGGAATGAAAAAAACACTCCCTTTTTGTCGTTTAGTAAAACGGTTCGTATAAAAAAGATTCCTTTTGAATAAACGTAAAAGTCAAAGGGGTTTATACACCGTATAAAAGAAAGTTGTGTATAAAACCAAATATGACTCAATGAAAGGAGATTGAGACGAAGTCCTTAAAAAGATCATTTTTAAAATAAAATAGATCTATTATGTGTATTCACTATAGGTACACATAAATAAAGTAAAAATACAAAATAATACATAATAATATCATGAAATAATTGGAAATTAGGAGATTAACCCAAAGAATGGAAGTTGGGTTAAGAAATTCCCTTACCTCGTGTCTGACTTGACTCAACCGTTCTTTAACCTCCTGAATAATAAAATAGAGTTAATATATACCATATTAAGAACCATTTTAAATTTCATTATTCTCATTATATCACTTATTACAATGATATGAACATTATGTAATTATTTAAGTTAATAACGGTTGTTTTGTCAATCTTTGGTACTTGAGTCAACAATAAACTTCTTATAATTACAAGTTGTTTATGTGGTAGAATATCCATTATCTCCAGAATTATATTCATGATTTATATGTCATATATATATTATATATCCAGTATATACATTCATTTATAATATTACGTAACATTTAGAGGTAAGAAATGAAATGCACTGTTCATGGAGACGGTAAGCCGTACGTACGCATGAACGCTACTTTCATTTCAATTTCATATTTAATGGAACAAAATCATAATTATATAAATGTATAATATAATTACAGTATAATATAGTGTATAATACCATTTACTCCATCCTTTATACATCCCACATATGGCATTAACGATTCAAATCACTTTGAGGGGGCGGTAGTCCGTACTTCCTAAAATGAAATTATCGCGTTTTACCCATAATAGAAATCATAAATTATGCCATAAATGAGAAATACAGAAGCATAAGTAAAACATAAACATATTATATATCATATATAAAAATAGTGACATCTTAATGGCCACCTTTGAAGGTGTTATATGAGTGTTGAACAATCATCGTTTCGTGAGGCAGAAATTCGCCATCCACAGAAACCGTATGTTCTTTAACCATTAGATGTAGGTGTGTGTAAGTGTAGCTTGAATCCTTATTATAACAACATCCTAGTATATTTAGGATACTGGTGTTGTTACAAAAGAAATTAATAAAAAGAGTTTAGGGGGTTGGAGAAGAAAAATAAAACAAAACAACATTAGAGAAGACATTACCTCAAAATCCGGTAACTCTTTTTGATTTGATCCAAAGGCTTCCTTGGGAAGAGTTCTGCCCAAAGTGAGGCTTTTAGGAGTTAGAGGGGGATGTTGGGAGAGTATTTGGGTAGAGGTTGGCCAATCCAAATGGCTTGAAGGTGTGAATAAGGTGGGAGAGGTGGGGGCCTTTTATAAGTGGAGAGGAGGGGCTCTTTTGGAAAGATTGAAATGTTACATTATTACACAATGCTTTTCAGATTCTAAAGGTACCACACTTATATAATTCGTGGCTAAGGTGATAAGGGTTCGAAATATACCCATACAATAGTCTTTGGACAAGTGTACGCCTTGGATTTTACATTATCTTTTCATTTTATTAAAATCGTTAAATAATGAGGTCATCGCTGCATCATAATGATGTCATAAATAATTTAATTTATTTAATGTCTAAAAATTATAAAAAAACTACTATGATGTAGGAAATCGTTTTATCTTTCTAATGAATATTTATAGTCAAAATTCGGACTTGTGTAACCCCACTTAAAAACTGTTTTAGTGAAACAACTCATGTTTGTGTCAATTTAATTTTAACATTAAATAAATATATATTAATGACATTTTCCAACTAAAGTGGCTCCATGGGGTCCCCAAGTTTACCCATGGGTTGTCTTGGTCGGCCATGACTCATCCAATAGGATTAGGACAAGTTTCAAGCTCATCTCATATTATTAAAACATTATTTTTACCTTAAACTACACTAATTACCTCTAATCGCGATTAAGAACTTAAAAGTTACTATTCACCAAAAATTATTTTAATCTCATTGAACCACATTTTACTTCTTAATGACAACCATGTATGTCGGATTTTTGAAAATCAAATCACAGAAGTGGTAATATTTCATTTAAACGAAAAATCAGTTATTTAACTACCACTTAGTGGTTTCACTATTCATCAAAAATTGAAGTTTTTCAGAATAATGCCAAAATTTCACCCTAAGCTATAATTGATATTCCGAATTCAAAAATGATGTCTATTTTACAGAATTCCAAACATATATGTTGCATTAATTAATTTTATAATTAATTCCCGCTATCAGAACAAATAGCGTGTTTTTTAAGAAAGAATTTATATCAAAAGGTTGGCAATTGTTTATGTCCATTTTCAATGTTAAATTAATTCTAATGACCACCATTGGATAAAATGGTAAAAATATATTCTAATTATACTTTAAAACCACTAAATAGTATAATTTATCATAATAAATTATTTTTATTAAAAAAGTTGTTTTAAGTATTTTTCATTATTCATAAAAAATTTGGAAGTTCTCAGAAAGTTACAAAAAATTCAACTTAGGATAATTTCGATATTACGAATTCAAAAATGAAGTCCATTTTGAAATATAAAATTTCTATAATTTTAAAAAGTGGTTATTACTATTCATAACGGCTACTTTGATTAGTCGCGGTGTGTTAGAACTCGAAGTTGCGTACAATGCAAGCTATTGCATTATTGAATGAGAAGCGTATTGTGGAAGCTCGGGGTGTTACATATTTTATATTAAGGTGAAGATGTTTCCTGAAGTATGTTGCATGATGTCTTCCATTTAGTGGTTAATATTGGTGTGAAAGAAATGGATGTCATTCTAGGAGTGTGTAATAATTGTGTAAGAATTGTATGTCAGTATTAGATATTGTTTTAAGTATATATGAAAATAAATAAATTTTGATATCATTGATGTTTGGGTGATTATGAATAATGGTTCATATTGTTAAAGGTTAATGTTTTTGGATATTAAATAAGATGAAGAGGTTTGAATAAAGTGTCATTTTGAATATTTGTTTCCTGGTTTTCATGATATTTCACTTGGAAGTTATGTAATTTATGTGAAATATTGTGTGAATTATGAATCTTGAATCCCTAGACGAAAATTGAATAGGTTTTAATGAATCATGTTGATGATGTTGGAGTGTCATGGAAGACAAGAATAAAAGAATACATTTCATGAAAAAATGGAATTGATTTGAAGATAAATATGTTTTAATGGAAATTTTTCCAAGTTTTTACCATATTTTTAATTTAAAAAGTCAGTGTTCCATATTTTTAGGTTAAAAAACTAGATCATGGGAAGTGATATTCATTGGTGATCATTCAATAATTTTGGTCATTAGTAAAGATCAATCTAGATATTGCAGAAAGTTTATACACCTTCACACTAAAGGATACACCGTAAGACTAGCCATGAGAATTATAGTTTCCCTAGAAATTTTGTGATGTAAATATCATAAAATATAGATACATTGTATCATGAATGTTTTTCATTTCTCCATTCCAAAATAATAGGTTTCAATGTAGAAGGTACGATTTTAATTTATGGAAGGATATCTAGGAGTTTTTCATTTGTCCTAGAGATTTGGAAGTGCACACAATATAGTTAATAACTACAAATTAATGAGGATGAAGAATAATTATTTTATGTTATAGAAAGAGGTTACATCATGGAGGGTCTAAAATCAACAGAAAATTGAGTTTATTGATTTTTTTTCTCTGGGTTTCCACACCATTGAGGAGATGGTTATGCTATAAAGACTTAATTTCTAATAATTTTAAATTTTTTCACTATAAAGGAATACAATGCAGTGTAATGGAAGAATAAACAAGAATTTTATGGATCTGGAAAATCAAAGAGCACCACAGCACAATAAATTGTATACACCAAAAAGCCTCAAGCAGTTTAAGAATTATTTCTAGAAACCAACAGGCTACACCATAATAAATGGTTCTATAAAGTAAATTTTGAAACCCGAGTTGTTTGAATAACATTGATAGCATATATATATATATGGTGAGTTCTACAATTATTATAAATTCGAAAAACTACAATTTCAAATTTAAAAGGTTTATATTTAAATGTGGATAATAGAAATACTGATATTAAATAAAGAGAAGATTACTGATGTTTAAATTTTAAATTTTAAATTAAAACATATTTTTTGATATATAAAAATCTATTGTATTGATGTATAATAAAATATATAGAATAAAGAAATAATTTTTGAGTTAATAGGAACTTTGTGTTCTAGGATATAGAGTATAACTATTTCTTACAATAGGAAGAAGATGGTATCTAAGAGGTCATTGAATATCTTTGCTAGATGATATTACTTTTCTACTTTTTTGTACTATATTGAATATTGGGTTTTATAGATATAAAGATGATTTAAATATTCATATTTTGAAATATTGGATTTTGAAATTTATGCAAAAATTATTTAAGATGTAGTTTGAGATATTTAAATATGTGGGTATGCTTATCATTAAAGATCAAGGGAAAGATAATTCTAATATTGGTATTATTATACATAAATTATTGATTTTATATAATGTCAGATTTAAGATAAAATTCTCAAACCATAGAAAAATATTATTAATATATAGAAGATTAATAGAGAGAGGTATCTGGAATACATTTAACCATCAATAATAGGAGTCTATGATTCATATTTTAGGAACCATTCTTGGACGAGACCTTCATATCCTTAAACTATGAAGATGCCTAAAAATTTTATAAACTGATTCCTTCAAAAAAAAAAAATAAATGAGTAGAGGATAAGAATAGGAAGTGTCCCTTGGAAAGATGTGATATATACCTAAACTATCAATAGGTAGTGATATTATCCCTAAGAAAGATATATCTAGTGATACTTAGTGAGAATTTCCCTTACCTAAACATTGTATCTATATAAACAGTGAGTTATATTAGACTCAAGTACACCAACACAATACTTAGTGTATTCTCCTTGGAGTATCCTTTTATAGTTGAACCAAGTAAAATCACCATGTAACTCACATTTAAATATCTTTATATGTTTTTTTTTGTTTTAAAAATAACTGAATAATTGAATATTGTTCCTTACAATGAGGGGAAAATATCTTGAAGTTAAAAGAAAAAATAGACAAAGTTTAAATGAATTTAAATTATTCTATTAACATTATTCACCCTCCATCTTAGAGTGTCCCATGTCCCATAAATTGGTATCAAAGCTTAAAGGTTTTATTGATGATTTAACCACACATGTTTATCTTATTAATACTGATAAAGATATTAAATATAATGTGACAATCCCAATATTTGGTGGACCTCAGTTTTCAAATTAGATGGAAGAGTTAATATCATATTTGGAAGTAAAATTTTCAATCTATGAGAATATTTTTGTAACTATATTTGTTTTATTAAGTATGTATGGTATTATATATGAATGAAATAAAAGGAAACCGGGGTTTGATTATTTTGATAAGAAGTCACAAAATAATATTAGAGAAGATGTTGTATTTGAGATTATAGATCATTGTATTATATCCAAATAAATGTTGTTCAAATTGGAAGATTTTATGGTGATGATTTTTTAAGAGATTATAATCATGTTTCTTCAACATTTATATAATGTGAACCATTTGGGAGTTTGGAAATGGATTCTTTTAAGGATTGTCTAATTCCAAGAAGCAAGAAGAATAAGAACAAGAAACTTTCAAAAAATGTGTATTCCAATAGAGGTGAACAATATTGATTCATTTTATATATTTTAATATAAATTTGAAATAGAAGTTTCTTGTAAATATGATATTTTAGGTTTTAATTCACTTGAGTATATAGAGGATGTTTTTAAAGAAGAGGTTACCACATCATGTGGTAAATCTAGAGACTTTTATTGTGCCAAAAAATATCTTTAAGAGTTAATAAGTGAGGTTAAATACTTAAAGGATGAAAGTGATGATAATTTTAATTAAAAATTTGACTTTGAGGAATCTAATATAATGCTATTTGAGGAATAGATATACTCAAAGGAGTTTGTTAAAAAAATGAACAAGAAAATGATAGAATAAAGTAACATGATTGTAGAACTTGTTCAAGAGATCAAGTTAATAATAAATAATTATAAAATTCATAAATAATCAATGTCCACCCTAAGAGAACATTTTGAGAATAAAGTGAAGATTATGTATGAAGAAAATAATTCTCACATTGAAAATTTTAAATGCATATTAGAGGATAAAAATCTAATGATTTAGATCCTCAGGGAAGCATGTCATGTTTTGAAGAAGGATTCATTTACTGAAGATATTATAATGGAAATTTCAGTGATTAGCAAGAAGAATTCATGTATAGAAACTTTATAGAATAAGAAGATGGATATTATATCTAGAAAAAGAAACTTTATAATGAAAATATTAAAGAAATGTTATACCCTTTCCATCCTTGTATAGATTATATATGCGTGAAAGAAGAACTTGGTGGAGTTAAATCAAAGGAAACATGATGTTACATTGAAGACATAAAAATATATTAAAAGTTATGTATATTTCATTGGGAGAAGCTATAGTTTTTCTATCCTTGGTCATATAGCAAGATAATACATCAAAATATGGAATAAAGGTTGCATGAAGAGATTCCCAATCCCAATACAAGAAGATTTAAAAAATGTAAGATAAATTTGTTACATTAAAAAATATATTTATGGAATTAAATAGTTTTGAAGTGGAAAGGTAAAGTGAAATTCCATAAGTGTATTTGATGGGTTGTTTACAGTATCCATCATGGTAAGGAAAAAAAATAAGGTAGAGATAAAAAAGAAGAAACAATTATCACATCATAATATGTTATAAATTTTGTAATAAAGGTCATAATTTAAGGTATTATAAGATGAGAATAAGATGAGGAAGGATAAAATAAGTATATTATACAAGGAATGTGTATTATATCTGAAAGGATATTATGATAAAACATCCTACATGGAATAAAAGGATGAAAATGTAGATAGATAACATGAAAGACTATATTGATCACATGGAAATCATGGAATTTGTTAAACAAGTAAACATAAGTGGTTTAATTTGTACCACTAAAAAATAATGAGTTGAAGACAACTGGAGTTTCCCATGTATAGAGAAAGAAGTGTGAAAAAAATGAATAGATGATGCATTAAGGAAAGAATATTACACTAGTTTAATCTTTGAGAAGACTACCATACATAGAATTTGTAGAAAAGAGTTTAAGTATGAGAATGAACAATTTCTAGAAGAACAATGCACTAGTAGTTTCACTGAAAGGATTACTCTAATATAACTTGAAAGAAATATGGAAGATATGGGATGGCTTGTCATGGTCAAGTATAATCCTAAAATTGAGGATATTAGAGTTATCCACTCTCCAAATGGTGTATATTTTTTCATTAATGTTGTACTAAGGGGGAGACACAATACATATGGTATATGCATACAAAAGAATATGAATTCATGGTAAATAGGTTAATGCACTTTTTGTGAATCTATTAAAGGTGATATTACACTTTTTTACATTAAAAAAAGATAATTTATAGATGGAAAATGTAACACTTAGTATTTTATAAAATTATTATTTTCTAATAAATTTAATTTCTTTGATAGCTTCCATTACACGTAACATCTAATATTAACGAATCACGATATAAGAATAAAAATATCATTAAATAAAAAAGGCCAAAATAACATAACAACTATATTTGGAGATATGAATAGGAATAAACACATTTTGAAAATTATGTATGAATATTTTAGATAAAGTAAATATATTGATAGATAAGCACTAAATATTTAGTAATGCCTTTATACACTTCAAAAATGTATCTTTTCTAAAAAATGATTTTTATCACTTTTTGTAAAAAAATAATAAAAATTAATTTTTTTCTACTTTAAAAAAATTTACAAAATAAACTTCATTTTTGTAATCTATTCATAAAAATTCTCTTTGAGTGGTTATTTTATAATTTTCTAAAAATATTAATTTTTCTAAAAATAGGAAAAAATAATTTTTTTTTTCAAAAATACCTTCTTGGTTAAAGAATTAACAAGATCTATTTTATTTTAAGATTTTTTGAAAAGTAAGATTAGTAAAATCATATATTTATTAACCCAATTTATGTCATCAGGTTAAATTTCATATTTAATTTGGATATTAAAACTTTTTTATACAATTCAAATTTTTTCTTTGGAAACCCGTTTTTCATCACGTTAGTATGTTAAATTTCAAATTAAATTCTGCCACTTCTATAAATTTAATTTTGGAAAAATGGATTCAACATTTGGAATCAGAAAAATTTATATTATATAATAAGGTCAAAATAAATAGTGAGAACAATAAAAAATAATTATCGTGGTAAGGTTAAAACAGGGTTACCATGGGTTAAAATAAAAAGATAACAATTAAAACAACCCTAAATACTTGTCTGAATTATATTATATAGCCATATTTCAACCCGTTTTGCCTTATTAAAAATTTTATGTTATTTTGGGACACTTTTTCATGAAGGTGACTAATATTATAAGTAATGAAAAAGAAAAAATGTCACCCTCTTGCTTTTAAATTTCAATTATGTGTTCATATAGGGAAAGAAAGAAATATGTGATTAAAAATTGAGATTTATTTTTAGAATAATGAAATTAATTTCATGAGGATAATTTATTTTTAATTTTTAGTAATTATATAATTACTTTCATAGCTTAATCAATGCTAACACATTAATTATTTAATTAATAGAAAAATAAAATATATGATACTAAAAATAATAAAAGTAATATAAATTGAATTAAATATTAAATTATATGACTTTTTTATATAAATATTATATTATATATAGGTGAATAAATAATATATTTAAATTCTACCTTTTTCTTGATGTTTTTTAAAATCAAATTATTTGAGTAGTGTTAAAATTGAAAATAATGGTATTTTAAAATAAATAATATTTTATTAAATGATTTAAATTTCCAAAAAATCTTATATTCTTAACATTTATTGGTATATTTGTAAAAATATATACCTTGGTCCATTAATATATGATTTTTATAATAATTATATTTATCCCTAAATAGTAAAAACTTTGTTAATGTGGTAAAGGCTAAAATTGAGTTTTGCATGTTACATGCGCTTGTGTTAAAATTAAATTTCCACAAACATATGTTTTTTATTTTATAAATTGGATTTAATATTTAGGACATGTGGTTCCAAATTATCTAATAATATGCATTTTTTAGGATTAATGGATAAATAAATAAATAAATAAATAAAAATCTAGTCACTATGGTTGAATCTAAAATTGTAAAATTAAGTAAACATAAAGCCATAGGAATAAAATGTTTAAAATATGTGTTTTTTGAAGGTGTTAATATACTATATATTTTTTTTAATACTTTAGTTATTAATTTTTTAGGGACATGGGGTGAGAGAAACTTTCATTATTGAATATTTTTGGGTATTTACAAAAATGTCACTCCTCATCCATTATAAATGGAAACTTTCTCCCCTCAATTATTCACATATACGAATCCATTTTATGGAAATAAACTTACCAAAATCCCTCCAAAACATCATTATCCGTGTTATATATCTAATTTTTGTCCCAAAATACCAACGCTAAGGTCTTTAATAAGAGATCAAAAGGGGGTTGTACTAAGTGAAGGTAATTGTCTTTACTAAAATATTTCTTTTTTTTACTTATTCTCTTACCAACATCATTAATGTATTAAAAATTAAAGTATAATAAATGATTTATCTAAAATATAAATATATGTTATTATTTTTATGGGATAATCTATATCCATATTCTCTTTCATCAATTGGTAAATGAAATCATTCATCGTGTGTACGACGAACTACCCCTCACAAACTGATGTAATTTGTTTTACATAACCACCTCTCATGACTAGATATAATTATGGTTTTAATATATTTATATGATATTTAGGAAATAATTATACTTCAATAATTACAATAACACAAATATCTTCTTACTTCCCATTTCGTGGAAATATAATAATGTCACTCGATTGTACGACCGACTACCAACTCGCGAAACGATGTGATTTGTTCTTCACTTACGATTTACATGGAAGGTAATAATTATAGGTTTAATAAAAATATTTGATATATATGAAATAAAATTTATTTGTTAAAGTTAATATATTATTTAACTTTCATTTCATCGATCGAGAAAATGGAAATAGCGTTCATGTGTATGTACGACCTACCGTCTCCATAAACGGTGTAACACATTTTCTATATCTAACATTTATGTATTGATATAAATATATATAATTAATATATATGATATTTATATAATTTTTAACATTTTATATATAATTTAACCATGATAAAAATATAAGGACCAAAAATACCAAACAAAAACATACATGAAAAAAAAGCAGCTATTACTTAAAACTTAATTTTAATAAAGAATTGTTAATAAATGGGTAAAAAAGGTCATCATTAAATAATATATGGTAAGATATGTATGAGTATTATTATATAAAATATTTATAATAAACCTAAATTTATTATATATAAGGTTCAAACATGTACAAAATAAGTTATGACTTAAGGTAAGGGATTTATGTCTCTCTTTTATTTCTGGGAGACACATGAAATATTCACCACTAGTTTCTTCTTTTGTGGTGAGTATACAACCCAATTGAGATTTTATATAATTTATTTATTTATTATCATGGAATTTATTTTTTAATTTAAAGTTAATAATTTATGGGTCTTACTATTCAAAAGTTACCATAGTGGTAATGGATTTTTGTCTCACTTTTGTTTCTTTGATGCACATGTCATATTTACCACTTGTTTATTTTTTGTGGTCAATATACTGACTGTGAATGTATTTTATAATTATTCTTATTAATTTTATATTTATTTAAATATCAAAATTATTTTATTTATTTTATGGATATTATGATTCAAAACTTACCAAATTGGTAAGGATTTTATGTTATAATCTCATTGTTTATCAGGATTACTTATGAGTATGATTATGATGATAAAATATTATGATCTATCTATCAATATATCATTAACATTCATTATCCTATTTTTATTTATAGATACTAAATTTTTCTCCTCCCTTTTATCTCAATTTAAGAGCTAAGAAGGCTAAAATAATATTTTTTTAATAAAATTGACTTTATTTCTCTATTCAGTCAAAAATCCTTTTTTTTTAAATCCATGATTTATAAAAATATTTTCAAGAAAGTTTTACTATGATTGAATAAGTTTATTTTTACCCATGATTGGACCTTCAAAAAAAATTAAAAGGAATCTTCCTATAATTTTCCAAACAAGATAATTTTTTTCTTTTCTTATAAAAATGTGGAAAAATATTTGTATTTAATGTGTATAATATGAACATTATTTTCCACCATTATGAACACTCAATGTTTATAATATTTAATTAAAAGTTTCAAATGTTATTTTTAATTAAAAATATTTTCACAATGTTTTTGAAATTTTTAGTTTTGAAAACATATTTTTCAAAATGAAAAGGCTATTTTTTTAAAAAATGCATTAATTATCATTTTATGGGATTTATATTCATCAATGACAACAAACTTTACTATTGTTTTTGATTTAAAGGGTATAGAATCTTATTTTACCATACATATTATTTATTTGGAAGGTTTATGTTTATTATTATGATTAATAGATATTTATGAAACTTGTTCCTTTTATATGGGTTATTCTATGATGAATTGATGAGATGATTATGTGACCCATTTCTTTTCTTTAGGTTATGATATGATGAAATTTTTATGAATCAATTTTATTTTCCTGGGTCAGGATGTGTTGTTTTTTTGATCTTGTGGTACACATACATATAATATTCATTATGGTATGAGTATGAACTATATCTCCCTCTAATGCATTAGGTAAAGTTTTATATCTCATGAGATAAGGATGGGAAATAGGCCAATGTTCTTGATCCAATGTAGGAAATAAGTGATAATGCCTAATCCATTATGAAATGGAAAAAGGAGATGATACATTATATATTATGAAATGGGAAATAAGTGATGGTGCCTGATCTATTATGAAATGAGAAATAGGTGATGATGCCTGATCCTTTATTTAATGGGAAATAGGATTTAATTCCTGATACATTATGATTTTCAGGTCTCAGATTTTAACCTTAACATTGTAAATGGTTTCTATACTTAGGATGGTTACACAATTATGTGACTTGAACTTAAGGTTCATGATTGATTTATGGTGATTTATTGCTCTTAAGGTTCATGCCTATTGAAATGATAATGTTTTATTCCATGGATCATGTTTACGATCCATGATAGATTTCTTGTGAAATTTTTAAGTAATATGCATAATATTATACCGTAATTCTTATCTTATGATTTCATACGATCATAGAATGATATCTCCCATGTTTACCCTTGCTAGGAATTTAATCTTACCCTTTATTATGTATCCTTTCCCAAGTTAAGAAGAAATGTTTTAAGTTTGGTATTTTTATGAAGAGTATAAAGTGGAAGATCATTATGGGAGATATTAAAGATATTTCATCAAATAATAATAATTGATACTTAGTATCAAAATATACAAAACCATTATAGTTGTTGGGAGTGTATTTTAGAAATATATTGAATATTCATCGTAAAAATTTCATATTTATGTATTAAAATCATAGGTAATTATATTTGGTATTAGAGAAAGGTTTTGTTAACCATTGGAAACTAGGATGATAAAATTTTATTGATATAACTAGGGATATTTCTAATAATAAATATATAGATATGTATAAGTATATTTCTAGGGATATGTCTAAGGATATGTCAAAGGATAAGTCTAAGGATATGTCTAAGTATAAGAAAATATACTATAATTTTGGTGAAGGATAGAGTGAGTGATTTCTTAGAAATTATATCCCTATATAGATACTATAAATGGATACATCTATATCACAATTATACCTAGGGGTAATAACTCTAAGAAGGTTGCATTGAGCTAGACTTGATTGTCACTTGGTGCAAGACAATGAGCCTTAATTTAAAACTATTTTGAAATTCTTGGGGGATATTATTTGGTAATGAACACTTTATTTTGGAACCATAATGAATGATTTTAATAGATAATGATCATGGATAAACAAGGTTAAACCAAAGTTTTCATAGATTTAAATGAATGTGTCATTATTTAGACATCCTATAAAATTATTTTTATAAACTATGATTTTTTCCACTCTTATTAGTATGGGTCAAACTATTATTTTCTATTTTAATAAATGGATTAAACTATAAGGAATAATGTTAATTATGATTATGATTGAAAATTAAATTATTTTCCTCCTAAGAAACCAAATGTTATGGGAACTAGAATACAAAATCACATTGTTATGATCACATAACTTTCCCAAGCAATGAATCATAATGAACTTCCAAACAAGAAAATAAGGGGACAAAATTATATCGAGTACTTACTGAGAGAACATTCACCTTATTTTAGTTGGTCTATTATTCCATTAGTCACTAAGTAATAGATTAATAACACATAAAAGTTATTTTCCATTCTTCAGTGTTCAAAACATGATAAATTTATTTTTTCTATCAATCGTTTGGAAGAAGAATCAGATCAGTGGTGGAACCTTATTACGAATACAAGTCAAGATGAGGATATTGACTCGATGGAATGGGATAATTTAAGAGGATATTATTTAGTAAGTACATCCCCCATATTATATATAATAGGATGTAGAATTAATTTATCCATCTCAAATAGAAGGATGATGAATCTACTGGTACCTATGAAAATAATTTTACAAGACTTTCTAAGTATAAATATTTTTTAATCATCAACCCTAAAAGAAAAATTCATCCATTATTTTTTTTCCTAAAACCAATTCATTGAAATTTGTTGGATATAATAGGATTTAATAGATAAAAATAAGTCATTGGATGTGAACATATTATAGAAATAGAAATTGGAGATTCAAACCATTCCCATGGATTTGATAAGAAAAGAAAGATCGAGACTCATAAGAACTCAAAAAATAACATGGTGGAAATAAATTACTGTCACCCATAATCCCAAAATGTGGGAATAAATATAATAGGAATTTCTTAAGTGGAATTAGTATGTTATTTAAGTGTGGGAAGCCAAGACATCGAGAAAAAGAATGTAAAAGTGATGTGAATATTCTAGCTAATTAAATAAATGGATAGAGAGCTCAACAGAATTCACCACCCACACTCTAATGTTTAAAATTAAAAGTTTTTAGTCATTATTCAAATAAATTCCTTAATCCAAGGGATAATGAGGATGATAAGCCGCAACAGCCTCAAAAGGCAAATGATAAATGTAAAGCTTATGAAATCACAAAAAATAAAGTGAATCCTGATAATTACAGAAATCCATAGTGGGGAATTTCATGGTGTATTTTCTATAAATAAACTCTATGAAAATTTTATTCTGTATCCCTTAGTGAAATTTTATATTATTATGATCATTTATTATCTCTCTCTACATAGTCTCTCGAATAAGGAAATCACATTTGATATTTTGAATAAACTTATTATCATCTATCACTGTAAGGATGAACATGAATTCCCAATTGAAATATTATTCACGAAGATAATAACTTATTCAAGGAATAAAATCCGAATTATATTTTTAAAGAATATATGGTTTTATTTTGACTTTTTTTGGAATTGATTATGGTATATACATTTTGGTATGAGACTTTATAGGTGATTAAAATTATTTTTAAGTTGATAATCGAAGGATATGAGATCAAATAATTCCAATCTGTGGGATTCAATTTTGGTTAGAAATATTTGGGGGGAGCCTTAAGGTCAACTATTTAAGGAATAGATTAAGTAGAACATTGGTTTTTATTATTGAGTATTTAGATATTCATTTATGGTATTTATTGATGTTAGATAACTTGTCCACACCATTTTGGTTTTGTTGATAAATATAGATATAAGGAATGAATTGTAATCCTTTTATAGATATTAGGATCCATTAAAAGTTAATCTTTATGATTCAATCATGAAAATTTAATCCAACATTTTTATTTCTTGTAATAATCAATGAATTGGAAATAAATCATAGCATTACCAAATTATGATATTTTTCATATGAAATGGAAAGAAATCGAGTAATTGTATTTTTTCATGTTCTCAATATTGATAGTAAAAATTCCCTCAAATTTATAAAGAAGGATCACCAGACAAAAAATTTCCCTATTACATTCATTTATGATTAATTGATGGTCTTTTCCCCACCTGTTCGGTTTATGATTTTGTGGTCGTTAACTTCTTTATGATAATTAACTTTTTAATGATTAATTATCTATAGAAATTACTTTTCATATATATCCATATCTTTACTTCCCATTGATTTTTTACGATTTGGAAACCCAGTTTTTTGCCATTCCAAATTACCTTCATATTTCTATTTACCTTTCTTTTTAATAGTATTTTTTATCAAACCTTTTATGATATGGATTTTATACAAATGAATTTTAAAATGTCAAACCCTTGTTTACCAAGATCAAGTTCAAATTGCGAGGATTCAATTTTTTATGGGGGTGGAATGTAACACCCTGAGATTTTATTAATTTTTTTCAAATAAATTTAACTTCATTAATAGCTTGCATTACATGCTATATCAAGTTTTAACGAATCACGATATAATATTAAAAATATTATTAATTAAATAAGATAAATATAATCTATCAGTTATATTGTGTGGTATGAATTGGAATATTTTTTAAAAACAATATTAGGTATGAATGTTTTAGATAAAGTAAATATATTAATAAATAAGTACTAAATTTTTATTAAAGTATTTATACTCTTTGAAAATGTATCTTTTCTGAAAAAATGTTTTTATTGATTTTTGTAAACAAATAATAATAATAATTTTTTTTCAAAATTTATAAATTTTTTTGATAAAATAATATTCATTTTTGAAATATAAATTTCAAAATTATCATTTAGTAAATTATTTATAATTTTCAGCAAAGAATAAGTTTTTGATGAATATTAAAAAAATGATGTTTTTTATTAAAATTTACCTTTAATTTTAAATAATTTATAAGATCCATTTTATTTTAAGATGATTTTAAAAGTAAAATTAGTCCAATTATTTATTTATTTATTTAATTTAGGTTATTGGAATCAATTTCATATTGATGTTTTATATTAAAATGTTTTAAACTTTTGAAGAAAATTCTTTGGAAAATCATTTTTTTTGTCGAATCTATGGGTTTAATTTGAAATTTATTTCAACCACTTATATGAATTTAATTTGGAAAAATAGATTCAATTTTTTAATATGAATAATTTATATTAAATAACAAGAAAAAGTTCATTTTTGTCATAATTAATAGTGAGAATTGTAAAAAACAATTATTATGGTTAAGGTTAAAATAGGTTTACTATGGGGCTAAACTAAAAGGATAACAGTTAAAATGGCCCAAATTAATTGTATAAATTATATTTTATGGACATATATTGACCTATATTACCTTAGAAAATATTTTTTATGTTCGTTTGGGACACTTTTCTATGAAATAGACCAATATAATAATTTAAGTAAAGGAAAACAAAATTGTCACCCTCTTGCATTTAAATTTTAATTATGTGTTCACACAGGGACAAAATAAAGATGTGAATGAATATTAATGGTAATTTTAATAATAATTAAATATATTTCATGAGGGTAATTGACTTTTTATTTTCATTAATTATATAATTACATTAAAAACTTAAGCAACACCAATGCAATAATTATTTAATTAATAGAAAAATAATAAAAATTATACTAAAACAAATAGATGTAAAATAAAATAAAATAAATAAAATATTATATTATCTTAATTTTTTAGATAAATATATAATTATTTATTATTATAAAAATAATATATTCTATTTTAAGCATTTTCTTAATGTTTTGAAAGTAAAAGTAAATGAATTTTATCAAAATTGACATTAATGTTATTTTATAATAAATAATATTTTATTAAATGATTTAAAATTACTAAAAATCATGAAATCTTCCAATTTATTGGTATATGTTTAAAAATATCAAAAATATTCCATTAAAGGACCAATGGTCCTTTTATAAAAATTATATTGACCCTAAATAGTAAAAACATTATTACCATGGTAAAGGGTAAAATAAAGTTTTGCGTGTTACATGTTCTTGTGTTAAAATAAATTTTCCAAAAACATAGTATTTTAATTTTATAAATTTAATTTCATATTTCGAAGTATTTAGTCCAAATTATCTAATAATTATAATTTTAGTTTTAGTATTAATAGATAAATCACCTAGGTAAATAAATTCAAAACTAGTTGTCATGGTGAAAACTAAAATGGTAAAATTAGATAAATATAAGGGCTATTGAATAACATGTTTAAAATCTATTTTTTTCTATTTTGGATGTTTTTCTCAGTAATATATTATATAAACTCCTTTAATTATAAATTTTTGAGGCACTTGGGGTGAGAGTGACTTCCCATTATTAAATGGTTTTGGGTATTTAAAAAATCCCCCTCATCCGCCATTATAAAAGGCCTTATCCTACCCTCACTTCTTCACACCTACTAATCCATTTGGATAAAGAAAATTTGAAAACAATCCTCTCAAACATCCTTATCCATGTTATATAGATTCTATTCATCCCAAAAGACCAACTCTAGGTTTCTTAATAAGAGATCCAAATGGGGTTGTTCTAAGAAAATATAATTGTCTTCAGTAAACTCTTTTCTTTTTACTACTTTTATGAAAACCTTAATTTGTATCTTAATAATTATAATATTATAAAAAAAGTATATAACATATTATGATATTTTATTATGTTAATTTAATAAATTATATTCATCTCCTCTTCCATCAAATGGGAAGCGAAACTGTTATTCGTGTGTATGGAGGACTATTTCCATGTGAACCGATGTAATTCATTTTCCATAAACACCAATCATGGATGTATATAATTATGGATTTAACATATTTATACGATATTTAATACATTATTATTTAATTATAATATCATTTATACCTTCTTACATTCCATTCCATTGGAATATGATAACATCACTCGAGTGTACGTTGGACTACCACCTTGCATAATGATGTGATTCATTCATCACTTACGATTTACATGGAAGGTAATAAAGATTTGTTTAATTAAAATATGTGATATATATGACATAAAAAATTTTCTGTAAAGGTAATATATTATTTACCTTTCTTTCATTTCCTATTTCAAGAAAATGGAAACAACATTAATGCGTACGTATGGTCTACCATTTCCATGACCAGTGAAATTCATTTTTTATTTCTAAATTTTATAGATTAATATAAATAAATATATAATGAATATATAATATATTTATATCATGGTTAAAAAATTATATTATGGAACCATGATCAAAATATGAGGACCAAAAATACCAAACCAAAACGGACTTAAAAACGAAGAAGATATTACCAGGAATGTGATTTTAATAAATGGGTAATAAAAGGTCATAAGTAAATGATATATGTTATTATATATGTGATTATGTTTCTATAAAATATTTATAATAAACATATATTTATTATATAGGAGTTATTAACATGTACTGAGGATGTTGAGACTTAAGTTAATTAATTTTTATTCTCTCTTATTTCTTGGTGACTCATGCCATATTCACCACTAATTTCATATTTTTGGTGAATATATTTCCCATTTTAAATGTTATATCATGAATTTATTTATTTTCATGATATGTAATATTTTATTTAAATTTACTCTTAATTTTTTTCTTACGATTAAAAATTTACCAAAGCGGTAAGGGATTTTCATCTCTCTTTTGTTTCTATAAGAGACAAGCCACATTCAATGATTAATTATTTTGTGTGGTGTATATACTAACCATAAATATATTTTATGATGGTTATTATGAATATCATGTTGATTTACATATCTATCTAGGTTTCTTTATTTCATGGTGATTATTATTCAAAAGTTACCAAAGGGGTATGGTTTTTATGTTGTAATTTTATTGTTTTCTAGGATTATTTATGACCATGATTTCAAAGATGAAAATTTATTATCTACCTATCAATACAATCATGAATTTTATTATACTCAATTTATTTATGTATAATAAATTTTTTCACTATCATTTCACATTCATTATCTTCTAAAAAACCAACATAATGTTTTTTTAAATAAAATCAACTTTATTTCTATCTTTGGTTGAAAATCCTTTTTCTTCAAAATCCATATTTTAAAAAAATGTTTTAAATAATGTTTTACTATAATTGATTAAATTAATTTTTAGCCATTATTTGATTTTCACACATTTTTTTAAAATTAATCTTCCTTTAATTTTAAAAACAAGGAACTCTTTGAATTTTCTTACAAAAATTTAAAAGGAATCTTTGTTTTAACATGTACACCATGAACATTATTTTCTACCATAATGAACCCTCAATGTTTTAAAGATTACATTAACATTTTAAAAGTTTATTTTCAAATAAAAATATTTTCACATTGTTTAGTGAACTTCTAGTTATGAAAAGATAATTTTCAAAGTGAGAGGTTTATTTTCTTCAATAAATTTTATATTATTTTTTATGGAATTTCTATTGATAAAAAACAACAACCTTTAATGTTACTTATGTTTTACTGAGGATATGATCTAATTACACCATCCTTATTCTTTATTTGTATATTTTATTTTTATGACTATGATAAAGAGATATTTATGAAGCCCATTCTTTTTCCCTGGGTTATGCTATAACAAATTAATGATATGATTATGAGAACCATTTTCTTTATATGGGTTTTGTTGTGATGAAATGTTTATGAAACACTTTTCTTTTTAAGGGTTGTGATATAATGAATTTTTATTATTTATGGAACATTTATGTAAGATATTCAATATGTGATTGGTTGGACCTATATCTCTCTTCTATTTATTGGGTAAAGTTTTATATCTCATGAGATAAGATGGGAAACAAGTTGATGTTCTTGATCCACTATGAGTAATAGGTGATGAAGTCTGATTTGTTATAAAATTGGAAATTAGTGATTATGCATAATACATTATGAAATGGGAAATATGTGGTGATGGATGATCCATTATGAAATGGGAAATAAGTGATGATGCATGATCCATTATTAAAGGGTAAACTAGTGTTGATGCATGATGCTTTATGATTTGATGGTATCATATGCTAACCTTGATATATGAGATGGTTTCTATACTTATGATGGTGCCAAAAGTATAATGAATGAACATATATTTCATGATTGATTTATGCTGATTTATCACTCTTATGGTTCATGTATTTTGAAATGATAATGTTTTTTTCTATGACTCATGTTTACGATCCATGAAAGATTGGATGTGAACTTTTTAATTAATATTCCTAATTATATACCCTTTTTCTTATATTATGATTTCATATGATCATAGAATGATATCTACCTTGTTTACCTTACGTATCATTTGAGCACACCCTTTCTTATGTATACTTTTCCTAGGTTATGAATAATGGTTATAAGAAGGGTATGTTTATAAAGATTAAAAAGGGGGAAGATCTTATGGTGGATGTTAAAGATCATTCATTAAATTAGAATATTGTGTACCTAGTCTCCAAATACACTAAACCATTATGGTCATTAGATGTTTATTTATGAAATTTATTGAATATTTATCTAAAAATATGTGATATTTATATATGAAAATATTTTTTCTTTATATCAACAAATAATTGTGTTTCTAATACATGTCTTATTATTATTTTTGGTGATAATGACAGAGGTTCAGATTTCATGTTAGTGGAAATATTAAAAGAATATATTTGTTAAATTTGTAGATACCTATAGTGATAATGTTTTTCATGTTATATTAGGGAACTTAATGATTCAAAAGTTGTAATAAACATTATCCACATGTTAAATTAGAGGGAGTATTCTTGTATATTGTACTAGAGTTGGAGTTAAAGCATAATTAGGAGTGAAATTGGTTCCAAATCCATATATAAATTTTACAAATGGAATCAAGTCATTTGTAGAGTTGTATACATGGTATTAAATCTTAGGATGTGATGAAAGTCCCTAATTAATTCTAATATACATCCTATTGAGGAAGAGAACTTTAATCTTGTAAGTTTAATTATTTATTATTTTTTATAAAAAAACTCATTTTAATATGAATGTGATTGAGGATAATAATTTTTGTGTGTGGATGAAATCATTATAATCAAAAATTGGTACCCCCATTTAATAGATTAATTCTCTAATTAGTATAAGTCTAAAGTTCACTAAATACAAGGAAGTTGATTATGATGAGAAATAAAAGGTTATAGATGATTATCTGAGAAAAGTTTCCTTTGAAGTAATGAAAATAAATCACATAAACTATTATAAATTACATAAAAGTGATTCAAATAATTTTACATATAGTATTTCTAAAAATTTAGTTCCTGACTAGTTATGCACTGATAGTTTGGTTTGATAGTTTTGAGATCATTGGAATATTTATGTTTAATGTTTCAAATTTTTCTTGTTTTAAGTGTCATATGAGAGTTAGCTATTGATATGGATAACATTTATATTGATAAAAAAGAATCTTGTTTCCTACCACATGCTCTATCTTAAGAGGCTTAGAGATTTTTTTGATGATTCTTTCCCATGTGGTAAGTTCACTAGATGGAATTATTGAGAAGAATATATCTAATAGTGAAAGCGTCTTGATAATATAACTATAAGTGGTGTGACATGGGATGATAATGTGGATATAGAAAGATATAGAATGATATCTATTATTCTTGAATTCTTGGTGGAATTAAATGATATCTATTTCCCTAGTAAATTTGGGTGTTTTCAAAGGTGTGTTATGATGATGATTTCTCCTAAAAATATGGTGGAAGAAATATATTGATCAAGGGATTGTAAGAGGTAGTAATGATTCTCCTATGGAATTAAGAGGGATAATTATTGAATTAAAAACTAATATAACCCAAAAGTAAGAGAAATAAATTTATGTGAATTGTCCCTTTTTATTTTAATAAAAAATGGGGGGAGATTTGGAGCATGATATATCATTAAAAAATCAAAATGGGAAAATTGTTACACCCACCCATAAGGTTGTGTTGGATTTTTAAAAACTATAGATTAAGTAATGGTGATACGTTGAATGGATATATGGTAATTTATGTTGAAGATGCTACATTTAAGTAAGTTTCAAAAATTAAATCATGGAGTTATTGATATCGGTGTGCAAGTAATGGATTTCATTCCTGGAGTGTGTAATCATTGTGTAAGCAGTTGATGTCATGATTAGAGATTGTAATAAGTATATATGATTATGAATACTATTTTTTTTAATTATAGATTATAATAGAGAATATTTGATATATTTTATGGTTGATTTTTTTGGATATTTAAGAAGTCTAGGTAGTTTGAATGAAGTTTCTTATCGAATATGTGTTGTCAGATATTGTTTATAATTTACTTAGAAGTTTTGGAATTGATGTGAAATATTGTGTTATGTGTGAATGTTGAAGACATGGAAGAAATTTTAATAGGTTTTAATAAATAATGTTGATTATGTTGGAGTTTCATGGGAGACACAAAGAATAATAAGAGAATACAAGTCATGGAAAAAAAAGAAATTCTTTGATGATGGTGATGTTGTTAATGGAAACATTTCCCAATGTTCTCTATATTATTAGGTGAAAAATTTGGATCATTGGAATTTATATTCATTATTAATCATTCTATAATTTTGATGGTGGTTGAATCTGAATCTAGATATTGTATATAGGTTCTAAAATGCAACACTAAATGCTACACCATAATGTTATCCAGAAGAATGATAATTTCCCAAAACAATTGGTGATGTCCACACCACAGACTATGGATATATCACAGCATGAATGTTATAATTTTCTCCATGAAATAGAATTAAGTTTCACCATGGAAGATATATATTTTAATATATGCAATTATATCTTAGAGTTTTTCAATCACAATGGATATTTGGTTGTTTATTCACTATATTTAATATCTACACCATAGTTTGGATGAACAAGAAGTCTTTTACACCATAGAAAGTGGTTACAAAATTGAGGGTATGAAATCACAAAAAAATCTAGTGTTTTTTATTTGTGTTTTTTATAGGTGCCCATACCATGGAGGAGATGGTAATGGTGAAATTAATTGATTTCTTGGGATTTTAGGTGTTCTATGATGTAAAGGAATATTATCCATCATAATAGGAGGAAAAAATAAGAACTTTATAGCCCAAGAAAATTAGGGTTCTCCACACCAAAGTAAATAATCTATTCAAAAAATCCTCATCAAGTTTAATAATAACTATTGGAAAACAATAGGCTAATCCAGAATACATGGTTCCACATTGTGAAATTTTAAAACTAGGAAGTTCGAACAGTAGTGCTAGCATGAAGTTTGGTAGTTATTTTAAATTCTAAAAACTTCCATTTAAATTTTAAATGATTTTTCTTAAATGATGGATAATTAAAAACTGATATTAAAGTAAGAGATGCTAAAAGTATTTTTAATTTCAAATTTCAAATCAAAACACATTTTTGGATATATCATTTTTTTTTAGATTTTGAAAAAAAATTTACAAAAGATAGAAATAAATTTTAAGTGAAGAATAACTGTGCATTCTAGGAGATAGGATGGAACTTTTTGTTCCGATGGGAAGAAGATAGAAAAAATGTTTTCAATAAAGATATAAACTAGAATATATTAGTGTTTTTTATTGGTATTACATTAAATATAAGGTTTTATAGATATGAATAAGAGTCAAATGTTTATTTATAGAAAGATCATATTTGGAAGTTAATGTGCATATTATTGAAGACTAGTTTTGATAGAGTTAAAAAAATGGTGTACTTATCATTAAATATTAGGGGAAAGATAATTATAGTCTTGGAAGTATTCTATTTTATGTATTTTTATTGTACGTTAAATATCAAATACTCAACATTCATTATAACAGTTATTGATATTTGGAAGAAAAATAAGTATAAGCATTTGGAATACATTGAGGAATCTATAATAGGAGTATATAATGATAATTTCAAAGAAAATTCTTATATGGACCTTAATTTACTCAAAATTAGAAGATAACTACATGTATATAAACTTAATCCTTCACCAAATCAGTGAGTAAGAAGATGAAGGGGGAGTGACCCCTGTGAAGAAGTGCTCTATCCCTAAACCATCAAGAGGTAGTTCTCCTTGGCAGGCAGTGATCTTATCCCTAAATATTTTATATTAAAGAAGATTTGGTGAGTAGTTACCTTATTTAAACTTTTTTTCTTCATAAATAGTGAGTTATTATAGACTTAGGTACTCCAACATAATGTTAAATGTATGCTCCATACAACGGCCTTTTATAGGTGAACCAACTAAAACCACCATGTACCTTACATTTACATTTCATAATATGTTTGTCTATGAATAGATAATAAATCAAAGGTTCAGTAGTGTTCCTTCCAATGAGGGGACAAGATCCTAATGTTAAAATTAGAATGGTATTTTTTGAAAGAAGTTAAATTTTTCAATCATCCCTAATTTATCCCCCACCTCTTAGGGGGTATTGGGTCCTAACATCTCCACCAATGCAACTATCACCACCACATATAACCCACAATTCTAAAAACAATAGCTCCAACCATAAAAAATACTTTTCTCCATGATGAGGAACATATAGTCACAAAAATAACAACTGTAAAAATGTTGGGAATATAACATTTCCCCTCCAAAAAAATCTAAGGGAATAGTATATCCTTGGGAATACAACATCTTTATTCTACATTTCATCAGCTTAAAGGAATACCAAATAACTCTATCAATCACATCATAAACCTATTAATTAAGGTGAATAAATTTCAATAAATTAACATCAATACAATATAATCATCAACTAGTAGGAGTACCACATCCCTCATATATTCTTATCAAAATAATATTGACACTCCATAATACAACATGTATATCAAACACTATAATAATTATACCACAGAACCAATATCTAGTTGAAAAAAATAAAAAATAATATCTTTAATAAAAACCTATAACATCAAAATTCATATCAAAAGAATAATTTATATCTATATAGCCATCACCTCATAAAATCTTAATTATATTCACTTTTCTTGGTTTTGAACATGAAATTTCACCACATTGTCCACAAAACATTACTATTAATAACCACCCATGAGTTTTAATCACACAATAACTTCACATAACTTCACATGATAATCAAACTATAAAAATTTTCTTCATACCTCAACCACTTATTCCTTACCCTATAAAAATATTATATTCATACTCTCTAATTCACTTATTCACATTCACATATTCTCATCCATATATTTAACAATATTATAATACCATATTTCAACTCAAAAATGATAAAGGATCATAACATCAAATAATAATATCATAATAATTGTATAATATATGTATTTACATCATAATAAATTTCCCTAATCTATATTTCATTTATATCCCAATCAATATTATCTTTATTTCTCATTTACCCTCATTTTACTACATCAACTATAGTAATTATGTTTTATCATGATTAAAAATTCTCAAAATAACCTATATCATTTTTATTCTCACATATACACACAATTTCCCTTAATTAGATTATCAATAATTCATTATTATCTAATTCATAATGATTACCCATCACCACATCAACCAAAAATATATAAATTTAATTAACATGCATAGAAAATAAAAAAATAGAACCCTTTGAATAAAATGAAACTTTAAAAATAAAACTTAAATACAATGATAAGAAACAAATGATTTAACACTAGTGAACTCTTGATAATCCTTAAATAACCTATATCATATCATCTCCCCAATAAAACTCTAACCAAACCCCACCAAAATCAAACACATGTTTTACATCAACTTCCTCTAGAGAAGACAAAATTGAATCGAATATCAAGATGCATAGTACTCAAGAGAACATCTAATAATCAATCCAAGGGAGAGGGAATAACCAAATTTATAATATAATCTTGGGTGACCACATGATGACACAGTGAGGTATTAACCACATCAATGTAAAGATCGATCATCCCTGATCTAAAAAGTTATACCTTCAAAACAGTTGTATCCTCATTAATTTTTTGTGGGTTCTAACATTAAAATATACATAACTTACACCACGATATGTACCATAATACCACAAATATGTCTCATCAATATTATTACGTAAACCATGAACCATCATAGAATTACCTCTACCAGCATCATTATTTTCTTAAATTCCCCATGAAGACATAATAGTATAATATTCTCTAGGACATAGTGTAATCCACAAGGACACCCAAAACATGTGTCTCCATTATTCCCATGTAAAATAGGAATCTCACCAGGATCAAACCAAAACCATGAACTATAAAATATACACCTTCATTCCATGATATATTGAACATAGAATAATATCCCTCTAAAGTATATAGATTCAACTTAACATTACCAATCCAAAACAAATGGCCAACCATTATGACTACACCCCAATGAAAACCAACATCCAGGACATGGTGACATAGTGGGGACAACCCAGTCTCCTTTATAATTGAAAAATGCATAACTTATCTCTAATACCACCTATAAAATATCTTTCACCACCTTGACCACCTGAAAATAACGTAGTATAATTATACTAAAATCTAGGTCTCTACAGTATGACCTTATGTTTTCCGTAATCAATAGTCATTATGTAGTATTATGGGTTGTGATATAATATTAATATTAGAATGTATAAGGATTTATACAGGGATATGGAATTGTTTTACTAGATATAAATATGCTATTTATGTTGAATGGCCTACAATATATACATTATGGGGTGTGATGTACTATATCATTGGAAAAATAGGGGAATATATTTTATATTTAATCTCCATTAACTATGGTTGAAAATATTCCTAGGATAATAACATTCAATATTTGATACCTTTTTATGAAATCCCTAAGATTGAGAGTATTAGGGGTAATTTGGTAGGTTTTTGATCATGTCATAGTTTTATTCTTAAACATTATAATATTATTTCATTCATATAAATAGTATGAATTTATGTCCCTAGATTGAGATAGAGTAAGGAAGTTAATGGAGTATTTATATAAGTAACATATGATTTGTTTATCAAATCATGAAGATGTACATGTGATGTGATTATTCATATGGGTGAATTACATGATATGTGTTCATCCATATATTCAAACCATAGTCAAAGAAACTAAAACATATGAAAAGGTTATGCGGTATTGACAGACTCTATATCACTTGTTTACTATATAAATCCTAAATAGTAATTATATGATCATTCATATTGTATATGATACAACATCTGATCATGGTTGTAATGATACATATTTTTAATAGATAAAAATCGATATCCCTCTATTTCTTGAGTAGAACTAATATTTTTCTAGAGGCCAATATTTTCTTAAAACTATAGATTAGTGAAATCATAATTTTTATTGAAACTTTAATGGATAATAGGGTTATACATTTGGGTTGTGTGATTTATTTTCAATGATTGTTATATGTTTTTATAAAAAACCTTGAGATCTACCCCAATAGAGTTTTAGAGGAAATCCCAAATAAGTTTTTGATATATTTTAAAAATTTCTTATAAATGATATAACAAGTGGTGAAGATAAATGATAAATTTTTAAAAAGGTTTTTTGGAAGATATAAAAAAGGAATTTGGAATATGGTTTTACAAGTTGTAACATATGATATAACATAAGTTGAAAGTGCATTAAGTGTCTCAGGATTTAGTAAAAATATATGATTCATAAAACATATATACTAAATCTAAACCATGATATGGTGATATAAACCATGAAATGGTTTGTTCCAATATTTACCACAATGTAGTGATGGTCACTATGCCATATTTTTACACATAGAAGTGAAACGGTTATATCATAACACATGCTTCATCTACTTTCTTCCACCCAATATATCATGATGTGTTTATAGTATTGTGTGATTATATTATAGTAACTATAAATTATAGAGACCATTTTTTCATGTTTTTAATTAATAATTTGATCAAATATTATCCCATTATTTTTTTATTTAATTATTTTGGGGTGAATAAATATCTTATAATATTTTGAAGGAATTTATATATGTTTGAAAATTTTAAAAGTTAACAGAAAAATGAAAATGAAATATACATGGATTGTATAATAATTTTTTCAAGATGAGATGAAATTTAAAATCCTAAACATATCATAGTGTAACAAATTATTTCCACTTATCAAGGATTTTGTATGAGTAAATTTTATAGGATTGAAGAAAATTACCAATGCTCCATGATGTTGAGCGTTATACCACAACAATATCATAAGAGTAAAAATTTTCAAAATTTTGGGATGTGAAAATAACCATCTAAATAGAATACTCACAATAAAACCTTGAAGGAAGAAGGTATATCAAAATTAAAAAAAATTCATGACACAAACTAAATCATATTACTCTATAATATTAAAGAAAAGGAAATTTGAAATTCAAACCAAGGTTGAAAATACAAAGAGGTTGCATCATGGTTATTGGAGATAGAATTTTTTATGTTGTGGAGATATGAAGATCATGAAACAACCCATACCCTTTTTTCATGAGTTAATATTCAATTATTGGGTGGTACGTTATGTGTAGAATAATGATGATTTATATTGACTAATTTAATTTTCTTATGGATATATTATTTTTGATTTAGTATTACACTTTAATGAATTATTATATTATTACTTTTCCATTAATTGAGAAATTTAATGAATAACAGAGGAAACCTAATGTGATAGAGATAGAATTTGAAGATGTGAGTATTCTTGATATTTATTTTGATTATATTTTGGAGCATAATTTATCTTTTTTTTGCAAGTTATTTTGTTCAAAAATAATTTAAAGAGTTAGGTTGGTATTAATTAAAATTAATCTAATGATGTTAAATTACACTTTAAGAATATGAAAATTAATCAATTGAATCTAAACTATAGGTGAATGAAATTATACTTTTTAAAAACCCATATTTTGAAATTAATTAATCATCGATGCTTTTTAATAGAATAATTACCCATTTTTTAAATCATTCTTTATTTTCACATTATTTTAATTGAATTTTAATTATGAAATTTTGGATTGATAACTCAAAATGAATATATGTTGGTATTCATTATGTGATTAGTGTTCTTAGTGGTGTAGATATGGACATCCAAATTAATCCTATATTTTATTAGTTTTAGGGAAGGGGCTATTATTTTAATTTTAAAATTTTACCTACATCGTTTTAAAGTTACAATGCACAGGGGAAAGTCATGTTTTTGGTAAATCTTATAAGGATGTGATACAAAATTAAAAAATACGAAAAATTTAATATTTTTCAATTGATTTAATACATATATTTTAAATTCTCAATTCTCAATTTATTTTATCTTTTACATGCATGGGTGTTCATGTCATTGATTTTAAATGGCTTAGGTGTATGATTCCTACCATTCACAATTTATCAAGGAGAGTGAAAATTTTAAACCATTGGTTTTTACCAAGATATTGAAATATAAGTTTAATATGTCTAAGTTTAGTGATGAAAAACCATGTTCACCATGATGTGAATGATAAAAGACTAGGAAGCCTCATGTATGAAGTCCCAAGGGAAAAATTAGAGATATAAATCATGGATTATAGACTTATATAAAAATATTGAGATATTAATAACATTATGATGTCACCGATTCATGTAAAAAACTTTGATCAAATTCCAAGAGTACATTAAATGGTACAAAATGTTGGTTAGTTTATATGCATGAAAAGTAAATATCCTCATGGAAACATCTACAATTTTCTATATATCTATGATAAATTGAAGAATAATAGAGAGTATGATTATATAATTATAGTGAAAACATTTATCTTATCATTTAAGTATAGAGTTAAATATTTGATGACATAATTACCCTTATATTTATTGTGACATTGGATAACCATGTAAATAAATTTATAAAAATGTATTTCCCACCCAAAAATATACCGAAAAAATGAAGTGGAATATTGATGTATAGGGATTATTCAAGGTGATTTTGGGGAAGTTACCCCAAAATGGAATAACTATTTGGATGTATATAACAATTTTAAACTTTTATTTGAAAATTAATTCTAGAGTTTTGGTTTTTTTGGTAGTCATAAGAGGACTCATGAGAAAAATAGTAGTCATTTCACATGAGATATTGGATAGATTTTCAAGAAACATGTTCATTTGAAAGAATATATAATCCCTTTTAGACTAGTTATTCACTAAATAAAGGAAACTACTATGCTATCATCCCAATTGAAAAATATTTCAAAGTAATTGGAAATAAGAGAATTTGACTTTGTGAGGTACAAATTATCACAACCCATATTTTAAAAATAATTTGTTCAAAAAGTTTATTCTTTAAACCATAACCATGGTTGGAAATAACCAGGAGTTGGGAAAAATATTAATCATAGCCAAGTACCTCTAGGTTTTTTTAATAGTTAGAAAACACCTCATCCAATTATGAAATAATTAAAATCATTGAGGAAAAAAATGTCTCATCCCAAAACCCAATAATTCTAGTCACAAGTTATAGAATCACAAACCTATTTCAAATCATTTCTAATGTAATATATCGATAAAAATGATTAGAGACTAAGGTTTAGATAAATCTAAAAAACCATGAGTCTTAATTAACAAATCACCAATATTATCTTTAGGTTATTGACCACCACTTGGGTCATATTTCCCAAAATCATTTAGAAAGGCCACTTTGTACTTTATTAGGTAACATAGAATTTATAAGGATTTGTATACCCACAAGGTGAAAGAGGATGAAATAGAGAAGGAAATCATTATTGAAATAAAGGATAAATAAACCACTAATGAATTTTCGTAAGAATATGATGTGGAAGAAACAAGGGATTGAAAAAAAACTTCAAAGGCACCAAATGTAAAACATTGTTAGACACACATTCAATTTTAAAATAGGATGTGCCAAGGAATGGTTGAAGATAAATTTAATAAGTTAATATATATTCTCAATAAACCAAAAAATTACATCCAGATTATTGATTCAATCTCCAAAATGTTTTTTATTCCAAGTTCCTTAAATAAATACATTCCAACAATAATAAATTATAGTAGTTAAGGATGACCTCTTTAATTTAAGTGTTATATATCATCCTTTAAAAGAATCACCAAACCAAACATTGAAATCTAGGTAGATTTTCAATTCCATGTACTATAAGATCATGCACCTTCCAAAAATTACATTTTGATTTATAGTCACATGTCAATATTATGACACTAATTTTATTTAAGAAATTATTATTGAAGTATTTGAAACTAATAAGGGAATCATTGAAACTAGCTAACGGTTCTCTAAAATACCCTAATGGAATCTTATAATTTTTGTCAGTGGATGTTTGAAAGAAGTATTATCTACTATTTTTCTCATTATACAAACTAAGAAGGTAATTCAAATTACATTGATTTTAGTAAGATCCTTTTAAGAAATTGTGAATGGAAACATAAATTTTCATGATATATAACTCTCATTTCACACAGGAAAGATAAAGTAATGTTCAATATCCCTCAATATACTAATAATCCTAGATATGAGTTAAAATAATGAAATAATTCTAAAATTACATATTTAAAAATTATGATAATTTTTGAGAGGAAGGAATAGGTTCCCCTTGAACCAATTGGATGTTGGAGTGAAAACAGGTCTAATAATAGACTATTAGCCAATTAAGAGCTAGAATATGATAATCAATCTTCTGGGAGATCAATCATATAGTAGAAACAAAATCTAATAACTTTTATTAATTTTAGGAATGATAATTATTTTATTTTAATTTAAATTTTTTTCTATAATAAATGGGTGGTTCAAAAAATTGGAAGGGAATGTTCAATGAATCGACAACCATCTAGGATCCAAATTAAAGGTGGGAGATCATGTAATTCCTAGAAAATTATTTTAGTGTCTATGAATATTTATATATTGTTACATCCATTTAACCCCCTATCAAATTATTTATGACACTCTAGTACATTAACATTTCAACTTTATATAAATTTATTACTAGGAAGAAACTAGGAAATGTTTTCAAATAAGCTTTATAAATTTTCAGTCATATTTAGAAATTAGGTTCAGACACTATAATATAGATGTTTTATTTGTGTACATTTGAGGAAACTTCCAAAACATCCATAATTAATCACTCTAAACCTATTATAAGAAGAAGATAGAGGCAGTGGATCAATGCCACTGGAGATATATTTCATCATGTTAGGGGAAAATAAAATTTTTCAAAGGAATCAGAAATCATGGTGGAACAACAGGTGTAAGTCAAAAATTCATTGAACTCAAAATTAATCCATGTATAAATAAAAGATTTGGAAGGAATATTCACCCAGTATGAGTGAGGGTAAGTATACTAAGGGAAAATAAAAAAAATGGGTCCCCCATCACACTGCAACAATACTCTAAAATGGATGGATTATAATACTATAGGGAATCATGAAATCTGATTACGACATAAATATAAAATTATAAGGGATATCCTAGATAAAAATTTACACATGTACATAAATTACTTCATATCCCTATATTATATTTATCTAATGGAAATCCAAGTCGAATCATAGTGTACCTCCACATCGCAAGATCTTGTAGAGAATAAACAGTCTTGAGAAAAATTTCATGGGGTCCTTCGTAACACTACAATATATCCTATGAAACCCCAATAAGAAACTAAGAAATAAATCATAGAATTCCCCTACTATACACAATTCATGAAAAGAATGATACAAAATAAGAACCTCAAGATGTTGATGAGTTCATTATTGCTTGGAATCTTATTCGACAACAGTTACAAGTTCCCAATTTAGAATTTTAAAGGTCTTGGAAAGAATAATTAAATCACGACAATAGAAATGAATCTAAAATATAGAAAACACTATAAAAACTAATAAAAATCCTAGCTTGTGTCATGTGCCTTTATAGATCTAATTGTCTTAGTTATTATTCCATTAAATCAAAATATTTCCCAAATTAATTCTTATATACATAAATCAACCATGTACTACTCTATTAGCTCATTTTTATTGATTATGTGCCTATCCCATAATAATTTATCAACATATATCACCTTATTATTCCATTTATCATACCCAAAATTCCAACCTCCTATTTTCTAGCCAAACTAATAATCCCCTACATCAACGTCCTCTTTACCCTATACACCCTTCTCCTTAGTCACCCCAAAACACATAAATTTATATTACCACACCATGAACTCAAACAAAAATTTCAATACTTATATAAATAGGCAGAAACCGACCAATGGACCAAAAAACGTATCTCTCAAATGTGATAAAAAATTGAAAAATTGACCCACTATCAACACAACCTTTCTCTAGGAATACCCAATCCCAATACCAATCCCAAACCCAAACCCTAGAATTAAATGATCACTCATATTAAAGTTAGGAATGATCTCCAAAACAACTCCACAAGCACCACTAATTCAAATCATAATCAAACATAGATTGGTTAATAAAGTTCAACATGAAGAGCATCTAGAAGAGAATAATTCTATATATGCATATATTATAAAATATTATAACTGAAGGGAGAGTGATGAAGGCGTTGAGAATAATGCATTTAGATAATATCTTTTATGTGCATGAGGTATAATACCACATTATAACATAAGAGTTTTTCAACACATTTTTGTATGATCTTGAGGATATATAGTTTCATTTGGATAATAAATACCAGTGTCTCTCATAATGGAGATATGGCCTAAAGCCTTATATATATGATATATATATATGTGTGTGTGTATTTAATTTAAATTGCGATCTTAATGCACATAAAGGTATATTATTTAATGAAATATGTGATTGCGTCCAAATGATAAATTTTTATCATTCATGTTTCCCATATAAGTTGTTGTTTAATGAACCATTTCATGAGATGAAATGGCAGGGAGTAAATGCATACAATGCATGAATCAACCATGATATTTATTCATGCATTTAAACATATGGATAAATGAAAATCTAATCAATGAGAACCATTTATTTTTTATTTAAATCATGTCATGTGATGGAAGTGGTGGTGGTAATTATATTATGTTTGGATGAACCTGTTTGAACTCATTATATCTTTCTTATAATTCCTTTGCATGTAAAGATGTTAGCACATTATGAGAGAAAGGATAATACCACATGAATGAAATGTAGTTAATTTTAAACATGGATAAACTATAGTGGTTTAATGGTTATGTTTTCCACTTTGGGGATCCTTATCAAACTCATCATGTAAAAATAAAGGGTTATAGTGTCTCTTCATCATATGGTAGGTGTGTTTTATAGCATTTCTTTATTTTTAGTTTTATCCATCGTTTCATATTATCTTATATGGAGATCCTAAGATATGGTTTTTAATTGATTATTTTATGTATAATAAGTGCTATTAGATTCATAATAAACCAAAAAGTGGTGTTATAGGATGTAATGTGTGAGATTTATGAAATCATGCTAGGAAATGAAGAAGAAAACAAAAAACATAGCATCACATCAAATTTTTGGAAATTTGATTTCGTAAAGGGTTTAACATTATGTAGTGGTCCTATTTAAAGGTCAAAAACACCTTACCCTTATACATATAGGATGTGTAAAGCAAACCAAGGCTTTACCATTATGAAAAGTGATCAGTATTAGGGTCATTATGCCTCAACCTTATGTAAATTGGTCTATGTAACAGTCACCTAATCTTAGCCTTACGCATACAATGTGTTCTAAAGGTCATAAAATTATGAGATTTATTTGTATAGAGGTATACGTATGATCTCATATAAAGGTATTATTGTATTTACCCTTATATGAAACACTAGTACATAAGTGTATTTTTGTATTTTTCTGAAGTCATGTAAAGGTATGAACTAATTCACACTTACACAACATCCATTTCGTAAGTGTTTTGCAGTATTTTAAAACATGCATAAAGGATATAAATTTTTAAATTTATTTAAATAAAGTTAGATTGGTACTTACTCTTATGTGGAGAGTTCACATAAATTTAAGACCTTATGTACCCTTACACAGTGTATGCTATGTTAGGGTCATGTAAATTTACCCTTATGCAAGGGATAAAAAACTAGACTACCATTATATAGAGTGTCTAAAAAAGGGTAAAGGGAGGAAACCCTTATGCAACAACGAGTTCCTATATAAGCGTAATCATAATTATTTTAATAAATTTTTTTAAACATTTAAAATTATTTATATAGTTTATGAAATGTTTATAAATCATCATAAAAAGTAATTTTTGATATTTAAATTTATAAAAGGTTCATAAATTAATTAATTAAATATTTATTAAATATTCTATTCCCAAATAATAAATATTAATATTTGAAATACCTTTTAACCATACTATATGGCATAACTTATGATCTAGAAATAAATGAGTATTTTGAAATCATATGAAATAATTTATAAAGGGTTATAAATTGTGAAATAAGGAAAAAATATAAAAAATTTATATTTAAAATATTAATTTTTCATGATCGATTATTTTTAATTTTTCCTAAATAAAAAATTCCATGTTTAGATATTATTTATGCCACATTAAAATTGTTTTGATGATTGATATGATAGAGGATTACATAATAAAAAATTATATGATATTGAGATTATGTTAAAGTTTACATGATATAAATTGAATTATAAAATGTTTATAATTCATAAAATATAAAATATTTAAAATGGAAATGCCATATAATGATTAATATGACACAATTCTTGTTTAAATGGATACAAAATTTTTATATTTAAAATTATTGAATGTACATAATGTTGAAGATGAAAATTATAAAAGGGTTTATAATTATCTTTGATTTATAAATTGTTTATAAATGTTTATATCATGTTTAAATATTTGAATTTATCATTTATTTAGAATTTTATTCCTTTATATATTCATGTTTAGTAATTTTTTGTGTATTCTTTAGTTTAAAATGTTAAACTACTTCTAGGATAGAGTTTTTCATTACATGCTAGGACTGCCACTATAATGAATTTAGTTTTACATTTACCTTGAACTTGATTTGTAATTGAATTTATGAAATTTAAGATAGTTATTGAATATAGATTTTGATTATTAGTTTTTAGAGTAAAGATGAATTGGATTCTATATTGATTAAATTATCCCTAGATAGAGGCACTTGGGGTCAGACTACCTACCTACCTGGAGACTTATGCCCTGTCTAGGCTGATGAATAGGGATGAATATCTATCGATTTATGTTTACTCATGTAAATATTGTAAATATCATGTAACTCTTTTCGTTTAAATGAAGTTTTCATGTAACTTATGCATATGATGCATCTAGATATGTATGAATACATTTGACTTTTATTATTTGGTATGTAACACAAACTTGTGGGTTGTGTGAAGAGTTACGCATAAATATGGTTTGAAAAAAAATTGTAGAGGGAATAGGATTCCAAACTAAATTACTAGAAGAATTAATAAATAAAGGGAATAAGATGAGATAATATGGTGAGATTAAAATCCCATTAAAATACTAAGTGTTTGATTCCTTTCAAAGTAGCACTTATCAAGCCCTATATTATCCAAATGGGTAGTTTAACACCATATTGGGGTGGATATGGATTATATTTTATAAGGAAATAAAGTAATGGGTGTAACTGGATCATCTTTGGGTAGTTTCATGCCATAGTGGGGTGCCCTTGGACTGTATTATGATTAGATAATTGTTTTTACTTTTCATTAGGTAATACTAGCTGGGAAACCCCAAGGGTTGAGATATTAGAGAAATTTAGTTGTGATTATCCATTTGATGGATTGAAAAAATATTTTCCCACTAAACTATCCAAGAGTCATATATGATATGATTGGGATGATTCCTTACCAAAATCACTAAGCAGACAGTTTCACGCCAATGTGGGGTCATTTTCTTAAGGACGTATAGATCTTGGCCCACTAATGGGTTTGATGGATTTTAAATGGGGTCATCATTTTTATGGGATCCCATTTCATAAATGTTGTTTTTAAATGGTTAATAATAAATTATACACATATGATAAAATTCTATTTTGTAGATAATATAATCATCATCATCTAGAAAAACTTTATGATAAATCCTTGATAGGGATAAGATAAATATTAAATACTCTTTAAACTAGTAACTTATGAAAATTTATTAAGAAGGACTGGTGATTTAATAAAGGTTCTTAGTGAATATTATATGAGTGAAAAAAAATCCTTCTGAGGTAACCAGGTGTTAAATTTATTGAAAAAGTGAATCTAGATTCTTATGGAAGAATACAATTATTCTTTCAAGGTTTCAATAGAATTACATGAAAAATGGATTATTCTAGTGAGGGAATTTATCCTATTTTCATCTAAAGTTTTTTTTTGGAAATTTAATTTAATTCAAATATTGTTTACTTGATATTCTCAAAGTGTTTAGAATGGATGAACTAATCATATGATTTCTGGATTCTGGTACTGTATAAACAATACAAGTGGGTAAAAGTTCAAAATAGGAGAAGAAATATTAGTTTAAAATTTTAACAAAGTTTATTCAAAAATCCAATAAAGGACATTGAACCTGAGGACTTTTGGGATGGAATATTAATAATTCAATTTTATTTGATTATCCAAGATATACCTAAAGGAGTTTAAAAAACTTCGTGTAATTTCCATGTTATGTATGAATATTATAGAAATAAATTCTTCATTTTAAAAGGTATGTGATACTGAATTTATATTTTACAATGTTTTTTAAATATATAGGAGTAAAAAATAAAAGGAATAATTGATTGATCTTATATATAATATTCACGACATTAGGTAAATAGTTACTATATCAATGAATTGAATGTAAAATATTTTTTCAATCTCAAATAAATCTAAGTAAAATATGAGTATATTTATCTCACTTCCCTCATGTTATAAGAGAATTTATTATATTATAAAGAGTTTTTGTGAACAAGTATTATATGATTAATTGTATACACATGGTTAAGCAATTTCTATAACATTGTTTAAGAGGAATATATGGATAAAATGGTTTTATCTAGGATAAAATATTAATCTAAGTATTTTTAAAAATTTGGGGGAATGTGTTCCCACCATCTATCAATGATATATTTTAATAAATTAATATTATAAAAAAATGTTCCAAAAACATATAATAGCATATATGATATGTAAAAAGGGTTTATTTGTTAAACACTCCTATTAAAAATAAATAATTTTAATTCCTAACATAAAAGGGTTTGTGTATCTTGGAAAGATATTATGAAAATAATATCATGTCGAAGAGGCTAATGGGAGTATATTTTGACTAAGATAAGTAATTAATTAGTAAATAATAGATAATATTAATCAAAATTTAGTATTTTTCCACTTAATATTATAAAATGTTTTAGATATGTGATGGTAAAAAAAATATAAAGTGGAACATTTAGTTACCATTTAAAAGTGGATATCACTATTTCATGAAAGATTATATCATTTTAAGATTAAATTGTTTTCACTCAATATCTTAAAAAAATTAGGATATACAGATAAATGAAAAAATTTAAAGAGTTATATTTAGTTATCATAAAAAATAAAAGACACTATTTCTTTGAGGATTATACTAGTTAAAATTAAAAGTGAATTATAATTGATGTCCTAAAATAGTTTAGGGTTTTATGATAAAGAGAGATGTAAATACTTACATTAATTACCATAATAAAGTTGTTTTCAATTTATCATAAAATGGTTTAGAATAAATAGTAAACAATAATGTTTGTAGTTAAATTATATCAAGTAAAACATTTAATGGAATAGGGTTACAAGGATGGTTATGATGAATATAGAAATAGTTTTAAGTGGACAAAAGAAGTTGAAATCATAACATATTATGTTATGAAGTAAAGAAGATGAAAAATTATGAATATTATTCCTATGTATAGACATTAGTCAATCTGTCTTACTTCATAAATGTTTATCACTAAAGATTTTAGTGGGATGGTTTTATCAGACAGTCACATAGTGATATTATAGAGATTAAATATGATGTAATGTGTTAACATAATCTAGAAAGTCTAGAAAACATAAGTATGATCTATTAGTTTATCAGATATAACCTGATAAACCAATTCATATGATTATTTTATTAAATATTCTTATAGATTTTAAGAATATTAAAATTTATCAAATTGAAATGAAGCCTCCATTTTATCCATATTTTAATTTGGATACATAAATGTATATATAGATATATGTTTCATAGAGATAAATGATAATTTCACTCTTAAATTATGACTTTTAGTATATCCCTAACAAATTGTTATCATGGATTATTATAGGTTATGTTGAAATGGTAAGGTTAATGTGAGTCAAATTTTTTTATAGAGATACGGAATACGCCAATGAGGCACGACACAAAGAATTTTATTATTTGTGTGTGTTTGATAACCCACTAAATATTCCACATGGAGTGTCATAAAAATTTCGTTGGTATACTATGGGTTCATAGATAACATTTTAGTCATCATTACTTGAGGTTAGCGAGAAACCTAGCGAGATAAACTTTATACTTTGATACCCTATGTATGGAAGTATACATATTGACATAACTAATATAGGGGTGGTTAGGTTTTTTTTTTGATTGTGTCATAAATTGGAGATTAACCAAGACAAGATTTTACCTCTTGTATAAAGAGTATGACATCAGGTTCTTCAATAGAGATAGACTGTGAGTGTGAGGCCACACCTTGATATTATATATCAATCCAAATAAGGGATATGTTTTGTGATTATCTAAAATGATAAATTACATGTCATGTACTAATAAATCTCTTCAGTCTACACTTTGAGAATTGATAAAAAATATTTGGCTATATGAGATTGAAATGGTCTATGTCTTGTGGTTTCTTGATGTCTTTTGAAAAGATAATATATGAGAATTCATGCTTTCATATGATTTAGAATCATGGAATCATGTATAAAGATATGTGTGTTTGATGGTGATCATTCCAGATCCCTTTACATATTGAGTAGAATTTATGTTGTTCTAGTGGTCATTATTTTCTTAAATATATGGATCCAGATATTAAAATTTTTTGTCGACACTGTAAAGGTTCATTATGTCACACTTTATAGTACACTTGATGTGGATTGAGTTAGACTAAAAGAGCCTCTCCAAAATTATTTTAGAGTTAATCCAAAAGAATTTTGGATGGGTATCCACAAGTTATTTCATATGATGTGACATGAGTTTATGTTAATGATAAATTTCTAAGAAAAAGTTTTGTAAGATATCCAAAAGGAGTTTTAGAGATGGTTTCACAAGTTATTGTATATGATATAATATAATATGAAATGGAACAAAGTCTATTAGGATTTAGTGTAAGTGAAAGACTAAGGGAGATATTCCCTATATAATTATAATATACATATATATCATTTAAATTATTATTTTCATGCACATAAGGATATTTTATTAAATAAAATATGTGATTATAGAAAATGATAAACTATTATCATTTATTTCTCACACATTAGTTATCTTTTAATGAACCATTTCATGATGTGTAATGGTAGGGATTAATGTAATTTTATGCATGAACCATCAATGGTATTTAGTCATTCATTTTAATTGAGGAATGAATGAGGGGATAATCAAGGAGCCCCCTTGATTTCAAATTTAACTTCTTCCATGTGATGATAGTGGTGGTGATAATTCAGTTATGTTTGGTTGAACCTTCTTGAACCTATTTCTATCTTTTTTTGATTCCTTTGCATGATGATATTCTATAACATCATGGGATAAAAGATAATTAAACATATATGGCATGTGATTCATTTGACCTGTGGATACACTATAGAGGTGGGATGCTTAAGTTTTACTCTTTAGTGATGATTATAAAACTCATCAAATGAAGATAAAAGGTTATAGTCACTCGTCAGTGAATGGTATACATGTTTTATAGCATTTCTTCATTTATAGTTTATATATACAATTACATATTATCTTGTATGAATATCCTTTAATATAGTTTCCAATTGCTTCCGTAGTGTCTAATAAGTGTTATTAGATTCATAAGAAACCTAATGACTCCTTGATAGATTTTAGAGTGGGGTTAGGTATTTAATATCAGGAGTTTATAAAGAGTAAGGATTATGTAGACATGATTGTGGATACAAGAAAGAGAAACACTTACTTGTTATGTATGTATTTTCTTATTAGCTAGTCCAACATACATGATCCAACCAAGATGAAAATATATCATCTCAAGAGTCTCTATTCAAGATTATTCATAAATTGATCATGCACCCTTATATTTCCAAGGGTGACTCATAAGGCTATTTGAATCAACTCAATGTGATCAATCTATACTCTATTGTCCGGGGCCTATGAATTAGAATGACCATTCAATATTCTATTTACTTTACGGTCTTGTAAAAAACTGTCGGGGGTGCTAACATAATAGTAATTTCATCATGTATATTTTACAAACATTTAGGGTACATCTGTCTAGTGATTCCACTTACCTCTTTTAGAAAGCTATAGTTTATTGTCTTTATGGTTCTGTTTATATTGATTTCAATGACTCCAGAGGGAGGTGAACTGCGTTCTTTAATTTTATCTTTGAAAAACATTTACTTTCCTCTCCAATTAATTTTTTAGATATAAACCTTTATAAAATTATATTTATAGTGGAATAAGGTAAATAAAATAAATAAATAGAACATAAGGATATTTATATTGGTTTGGGGTATCCAATATAATACACTACTCTACCCCACCAAGAAAAAATGAAGTCTTAGTGATTTTACTTAAATACTTTTATTGTGTATCTTCATAAAAGAGTGAAATTATTTGACGCTTAATTTTGAAAAACATATAAGAGATTTCAACCATGCTCTTTTACAATATGACATAGCCTTGTACTTATACCTACACTTAGTACAAGAATTATTCAATTCAAGAAAAATGTATAAAGATCTAGAATTTAATAGATAGAAGAAACACATAATTGTATAGAACTAAAATTTATATACTATGAATATTACAAAAATATATATATCCTAAATATAGAACTTGTAAATTGATTCTTATTCACATATATATTCTTCAAGAACACATGACAAAAATATTATTAATAGCTAAAATATATGTATTCTTTTCTCTTAATGATTTCATTGTTTAATGAGTTAACATTACCTAATATTTATGGTTTTTAATGTTTTATGGTATTATTAAACTTTCATGAAGATATTGGAGGATTTTGGGATCTTCTTAAGGAAGAAGAATAAATAATTTTCAATAAGGATCATTTTGGGGTGACCAAAATAAAGAGAATAAGTAGAGGAGTCTTATTTTTCTACGGGGAAGAGGATGCACTATGAAAGAGATTACATTATGATGTGATAATTTTTTTGTTTTATAGTGATGCATGAATTTGGGAGATAGAGGATAATTTTGTACCATTATATAATGAATATAGTTCATGGTGTGATGATAAATATAAAATTTCATATCACATCCAATATTTTTTCATTTTTAGTGTGATATGTGATAGATATGATGACTATAACATGGGAACAATCATTACATCATTATTTGAGGGGAATTTTTTTGGAAATAAATATAAAAGTGATAATTAATTGATATATTTTATTTTTATTATTTTATATACTCTGATTATAATATGATATAGGAAGTCACAACGTGGTTTTAGGGAAGACAATGGATGAAGGGGTGAAAAAATGTGATTATTTTGTTGGATCAATATTTTAATTTAATAAATCCATGACCTGTCTTACTATTCAATTATTCTATGGTTTAAATTTTAGGTTATTAGTAGTTATATCAAAGGAGTTGTGGTTATTTTAGTATATTGTAGGGTGTTGAAAAACTGTAACAACATGATGTAATTTTTTACCTCACCTTTTCCAATCCTATCACAGAATGAAAAAAAGTTTAATATACAAGGACACGTAAGGATAGAAAATTTGAAGATAAAAAATATCATTTAAGTATAGATGAAATTATATATTTAAGGCATTCCATGTGATAAACCTTGGATGAATTTGAAAGACTATTTTGACTGGGATTTGGCCACAAATAAAGGTGGATGAGATGGCGACTGATTTGAAAGAATTTGATAGATATAATGATATATAAGATATAAATTTATTTATAAAAAGAGTTAATTGAATTTGGAATTTAGATAAACACATCACAAAAAATAATGAGGACTTATGTTATAGGTTCCAAGGCTTAAAGGATGTGATTAGCTATTAGATTTAGGTTTTTATTTCACTCTCTCATGTTTATAATAGATTAATACTTAGATTCATGTGAAAATATGATGGAGTAAACAATTTTTACTATTTTTTTTACTAAAGGATAGTAGAGTTTCATAATTATATTTATTTTAATGTTGGTTATTTTTTGTTATAAATTCACCATTTCTTCTATATATTTTTATTCTTCTTTAAGAATGTTAATTATTTATTGATTAATGTATTTCCTTTAATGAATGACTAGTTAATATATTTTTATTTAGCATTAAATAAGTTTGTGTACTATGTTAAAATATGGTTATGGATCACCTATCCTTTTAGTAAATGGAAGTAATTTACCATAATTAAATGGGAGTTCACTAATTAGATAATATCTACCAAGTTCAAGGTACTATTTAGATTAAATTCCAACAAGAACAGGATCATTAATTAACAGAATTGGAATCTTAATTATCTCATAAAACTTGATTTATAATAGGATGAAATAATTTTATAATTAATGTTCCATTTAATTTTTTTTATATTTAATTTTTCAAAATATTAATGTAAGCATTCAAATTAATGTTTTATTTCAATAATCCAAGACTATGTGGGTTTAACTTTGGACTATCCACTTGATATAAATTAGTTGTTAGTAGTTTTATAAAGATATTATAAATTATAAACTTAATTCCCCATTGTAATTAATGACAACCTATAGGTGGTCAATGTTTTTGGTATCATCAACATAAAAATGGAACTTAGTAGATACTTTTGTTCGATATATTAAGAAACTTTCTTTCCTCGTCTCATTTTGTTTTCATATTTTAGTTTATGTTTTTAAATTATTTTTAGATATTATGTGTATTTATTTTTATGGTTTTTTTGAATGAATGATTAGTGAATACATCTAATTTTTCATATAAGTTTTTCATATTTCACTTCAAATCGATATACTCAAGGGAAATATACAAAGGTAGGGATATGAACCATAATTATACCCAATTAATGAAAATGTACTAATACATGGTATGGAAAAAATATTCAATGTGACATGTAAAGAAATAGATATAATTGTAATGGAGGAAAACAAATCAAAGTAATATCCCAAAGAGGAATCCAAATTTTAGGTAAAACTTAAGGAGAAGTTAGACGGTGTTACTGGGTTTGAGGTTTAATTTGTGGTAATTTTTAATGACATGGCTGAATCTGGGCTAGAATAAGAGAATGAAGTCATCCTCAATTGTGTTTAAACAGATTTAAAAGAAGAAATAGAATCTTTAATCGAATAAATATGTAACACCCCATGATTTTACAGTATGTATCTTCTTAAATAAATTCATTTTCTTTAATATCATGCGTTTCACACAACATAGAGTTCAAACACACCACGATCTATTATAAAATAGATATTAAAATAGAGAGAGTTAATATAATTAACTAAATTATACAAAATATACTTTTTAACATTCATTTTGTGTGGTTTTTAGAATTGATATAAGAACAAATTCAATTTTACGTATAAAAGTATTTTTTTTTTCAAAAAATGTATTTTTACCAACTTTTGATGGAAAACCCATTTTAAATATAGTTTTTTTTAATTTTATAAATTATATTTGAAAAAATAAACTTATTATTTTTAATAGGGACATAAAAATTTACTTTGGTTTAATTTTTGGTATTTTTTTGTTAAATTTCATATTTTAGTGAGTAGTGAAAAATACTGCATTTTAATTCAAAACTGCTTTTTCGTCTAATTTATTTATATTGTTAGATTATCCTTTAAATTTATTTTAAATTTTAATTTCATTAATTTTTTATCAATAAAAAAAATATATGTCATTGGAATCAATTTCAAATTGAAAATAGATATAAAAATATTTCAAACATTTGAACGCTTCACTTTAAAAACCCGATTTTTTGTTTTGTCTGTGGAATTAATTTGAAGTCTAATTTTTTCAGTTATGTAAATTTAATTAGGTAATATGGATTCCATATTTGAAATCATAAGGTAAAAATTAGTTTATAAGGTCAATTTTATTTTTAGGTATAAAAATTTACCATGGTAAAAATAATTATTTAATTTTCTTAGGTAAAATTGTGACAAGGGTTAATGTTAAAAGGTAAAATCTTAACATACCTAAAAATTACAACATTTAATGGTTTGTTGAGTTCTGTATCAACCCTTACCAGCCTACAAAATATTAATTTAAAGTAATTTTTTTTGAAATTAATACCACCACAATGCGGTTGGCTTTAAATATAAAATAATAAATAATTTAATCACTTAAATCCACCTCTCCTAAAGTATAAATACCTCTCCTAACCTACCCATTTAGAAACACAATGCTTTTTAGCTCCTAAAATCTATACAAAAACATATAATCCTCCCTATCCCCACATCCATGTTCTTTTGGTCTCACGAAAAGACTAAATACAAGGTCCTCAGGTGTCTTTTAAGGAGGAGGTTAAAGGGTAGTCGCCCAAAAGGAATCACAAGGTAAGGGTAAATTACAAAATCTCATTATTATCCATGGTTGTTTATACATAAGAATATACTTGGACAATATTTATCATCCATGTCCATATTTCTTAAAAATATATTTGAAAATATTATTACTATTCTTCAACAATTGTTTAATGTCATTTATACCCATGTTTGACTTTTTATAAAATGTTTTTAAAGGAATATTTCTATTGTTTCCAAACAAGTTACTTTATGAACTTTTTGAAAAATTAAAGAAACTGTTGACCTCACATGTTTTGATAATCCCAATTATGCTTTCATATACTTTGACAATCTCAATCTAATGTTTTTATATATATTAATTATTTCAATATGTGATCAAGATGATAATAATATTAAAATAATCCCTGAGATATGTTAATCCATGTCTATCTATGTTTATATGAGTTATGAAGTTCTTCTAACCCATTCGGATATGTTTGGCATAAAACGGAAAAGTATTATGTCACTGATCTGAGTATAGCTACTAATATAGAGCTACTGGTACTCAGTCTACCAATAGACTTAGTCTACCGATAGAAAGATTCACCGATACAGAAAGGTCACTGATATATACAAGAGTTACCGACAGACACCAAGTCTACCGATAGGACAGAAACCGAGCTACCGATAGAACAGGTTTACCGATATGCATAAAGTCCACCGGTAAGCAAGTCTACCGACAAATTCAATCTACCCATACGGAACACTAAGAGCTACCGATACAAGCTACTGACCGACCTACTGATACATAGGTGACTGATATGAACCGACTGACACATTCTACCGATACAAGTATAGAGCTACTGATAGAACCAGTCTACCGATCTACCGATAGAGTAAGGAGTCACTGATACCTAGAGCTACTGATACCAACAATCTACCGATCCAAGTTCAAAGAGCTACCGATGGAAGGTTCTTCTACACAAAAGGCCACCATACACATTTACCAACACGAGCTACTAATGATTAACCAACCAGTCAAACTCTATATTCGCAATACTATTTATTTATTAAGCCAATGGTTACATGGGATGTTTTTAATGCAGTTAATGTTATTTAATGATCTCTGTTGCCATGTCAGGGAACCGTACCTAGTACCCATGAAAAAGGTAATCATTCCCATTTTCCAAAGCTAAAATATATAAAGGGGAAGATAATACCTAGCTGAATACTATGATGATGAAAGAGATGTGAATTAGTGAAAATGATAAGCATCATGAAACTAAGAAGGCACACGGGTGAAAAAGAGAAGGTTTGAACATCATTCAAACATGGTGTATTCGTGAAAGGCTAAAATCCATACTCCAAGAACACTGGACATACACAAAGATGATCAATCTGAAGGAAACCACAAGCCACATATTGAGTGGAGAACTACCAAGAACACTTCATCTACTCAAGATGACAAGCTTGACCAAGAACCAAAGAAGAAAACGAAACTCTGTTTTCTGAGCAGAAACCAGAGAAGGACTCAGAAGTTTTTCTGATCAACCAAATGAGTCCAGAGCAGCACTTCCAATCACTAAAGATTTTATAAACTATTTCTCACTTTCTTTAGTGATTCTATCTTTACATTTCGAGCAGTGTGTGTACCCTATTTATTTTACACACACACTGTCTCATAAGCTAAACTGGAGGATTCTTAAATCCTCACTCAAACTTCATAACCCTTTGTTTCCCACTGTGGATAGTGGTAGATTTCCAGTAAGACCTGGACAGCCTATGTGCTGTTGTTTGTGTTTCCCACGGAGAACTGTGGTATAGGTCTTTGGACCTGGACAGTAGTGTACTGTTGTTTACCCCCGATCCAAGGTGTGGATAAATTTATATAAATTGTTGAGAGGACTAAGTCTCGGCTTGAGACGGAACCTCTTGGTTATCTCTACTGTTCTTTTTAGTTTAATTCATAAGCATACTATATATATTTATTTCATAATCCACTACTATTAATTTGAAATACAAAACTATTTTAAAGCTACATTTATAGTTAATTAGAAAGTTTTTATACTTATTGTAAACCAGTAAGTTAGTTTCAAAAGTTAATTTAATCTTTAGATTAAGTCAACTGAGACCTAATCAATCTTTGAGAAACTGATTGAACATTTACACTCTGTATAGTTTCACTACAGTTTAACTTTGTTTTTAAATTGGGGGATTTTAAGAGAAATATTTTTAACAGAAATTTTTGTTGGAACTCAATTCACCCCCTCTTGAGTATCCACTCCGACGAACATTTGGTATCAGAGGCTTGTTTTTGTTAAAGGGTATTTGACATAATCTGTTTTTTCAACTGTGATTTTAGTTGCATCTTTAAAGATCTTAAATTTCTGTTAGTTCTATATTTTATCTCTTTAAAATTTCTTTTCTAAAATCTAGTTATGGACAATAGACTTTATGGTGTTGCTACCAACATGACACCTTTCTTTAATGGCACCAATTATGCCCAGTGGAAACTTAAGATGAAAATACATTTGGAAAATATGGGTTTTTATGTCTGGACTGCTATAGAGTCTCAATATAAAATTCCAGAAACTGAAAGAACAATTTGGGATGAACCTAAAAAAGACTTCTTACAATAATAAATATAAAGCTATGAATTCCATGTACTATGCTTTAGGATATGAAGAGTTTAGTAGAATATTTTCTTGCAAAACTGCTTATGAAATATGGATAATTTGGCTGTTTCTCATGAAGGAACAACCAATGTTAAAGAAATGAGATTGAATACTTATACTACTAAATATGATAATTTTAAAATGAAGACTGATGAACCAATTTATGATATGTATCTAAAGTTTAACGATATAGTCAATACAATGAGTTCACTTGGAAAAGTTATTCCAGCTAAGGAACAAATTATGAGAATCCTAAGATGTCTGCCAAAATGATGGAGGGGCACTTCTGTTTCAATCAGAGAGTCATGTGACATTGGAGCACTGCATTTAAAAGAGATTATTGAATGATTAATGATGTATAAAGAAGAACTTAATATAAATAAAGAAGAGGATGTTGAACCCAAAAGAAAATCCGTAGCTTTTAAGTCTACTGCCTCTAAGATCAAAGACAAGGATAAAATTCATGTCCCTACTGAAAGTTAAACCAGTGGAGATTTTGATTCAGACAGTGATGCTGAAATGGCTCAAATATCCAAGAGATTCAATAAGTTCTATAGGAAGAAGAAATTCTTCAGAAAATCTAACTACAAAGGAAAGTATGACAATAAAGGACATTGGAAAAATGATTAGAAAAATCCTGACATGGAGGATGATATAGTCTTCTATGAGTGAAAAAGGAAAGGACACATCAAGGCTGACTGTCTAAAACTGAAATTCAAAAAGAAATATGATTATAAGGACAAGAAGTACAAGAAAGCTATGAAAGCTACTTGGAGTTCTTCAGAGGACAACATAAGTGAATCTAAAGTTTCTGATTCTGAGAAGAATTGTTCCAACATGTGTTTCATGACCAACAAATCTGAGGTTACTTTAGATACTTCTGTTTTGAATTCCTATTATTCTGGAGATGATGCAGAATCTGATTCTGATTCTGAAAATATGTCTAAGGCTGAAATGTTTGAATACTGCAATATGTTGGAAGAAAAATGTAATGAACTTAAAGACAATTATAATTCATTAAAGAAAAAACATGCTCTCACTGTCACTGCTAAATCTACTTTTGATGTAGAAAAGGAAAAGAATGATCAACTATTAAAGGAAAATACTGAATTGAAAATGTCTAATGAGAAAATTATAAAGGAATTAGAAAATTTCACAAATGGAAAAGATACACTTAAAAAAATGTTAGGAAAGAATGTTTCACCTAAATACACTACTGGTTTGGGATACCAACCTGGAAAAAGACAGTTCACTAAAACTCGATTTAGTCCTAAGTCTGGACAAAATTCTGCTTATTCCAGTTCTGGGAATTCGTATTCTTCAACCAGTTATTCATATGGTTATAGATCAAATAATGTTAATATTTCAAAATATATTGATTCTGTAAATTATATGAGATCCATAAGACAAACATGGGTACCTAAGGCTCTGATTGCTAACCTAACTGGACCCAAGAAGATCTGGGTACCAAAATCATTTTCTGTGTAAATCTGTTTTGTAGGACACCTGTTTGAAGAGTTCTTACAAGAAGGTATGGTACTTGTACAGTGGATGTTCAAGACACATGTCTAGAGATTATTAATGCTTCAAAATCTTAATAAAGTTTGATGGAGGCCACTTCACCTTTGGTGATAATTCTAAAGGAAAAATCATCGTCCTAGGCCAGATTGGTAACATTGATTTAGTTTTAATTTCTAAAGTTTTATTTGTTGACGGACTTAAATATAACCTATTAAGTGTTTCTCAATTATGTGATGATGGATTTAATGTGAAATTTGAAAATTATTCCTGTAATGTTTTTAATTCTAAAAATGTTTTAGTATTTTATGATTTAAGAAATGAAAATGTTTATGCTGTTGATTTAAATGCTTTAGCTGAAAAAAATGTTACTTGTTTAAATGATTTTCATAAAGAGTCTTGGCTATGGAACAGAAGATTAGGACACTGCAACATCTATTCACATAGAAATCTAACTAGGAAAAACTTTGTTAGATACATACCTAATCTTGAATTCCCAAATGACAAAGTTTGTAATCCCTGCCAAAAGGGAAAACAACATAAAGTTTCTTTTAAATCAAAGAAATAAGTTTCAACTTCTCAAACTCTTGAGTTGGTTCACATGGACTTGTTTGGACCTTCAATATTTTCGAGTTTAAATAGGAAGCACTATTTTTATGTCTTGGTAGATGAATTTTCTAGATATACTTGGGTATACTCATTAGCTCACAAAAGTGAAGCTTGCTCTTACTTTTTTAAATACTCTAAGTCTGTAGAAAACCATAGTGGACATAAGATTAAAACCCTAATAAGTGATCATGTTCATGAGTGTGAAAATCAAGAGTTTGAATATCATTTCTCACAAAATGGCTATAGTCACAACTTTTCTACTCCTATGACACCTCAACAGAATGGTGTAGTAGAAAGAAGGAATAGAACCCTTCAAGAAGTAGCTAGAACCATGCTTAATTAATATGACCTTCCTATTTACTTTTGGGTTGAAGCTGTTAATACAGCATGTTATATTATTAATAGAGTCTTAATTAAACCAGTTCTTAAGAAGACCCCATATGAGTTATGGAACAATAGAAAACCTAAAGTTAGTTACTTTAGAGTCTTTGGCTAAAAAGTTTTTATTCTTAATACAAAGGATAATCTGGAAAAGTTTGCTTCTAAATGTGATGAAAGAATTTTTCTTGGTTATTCTTTAACTAGAAAAGCATATAGAGTCTTTAATAAAACAACCAAATGTGTGGAAGAATCTGTTCACATCAATTTTGATGAAACTGATCCACATGACCCTAAAACCTCTCTTGAAAATCTTGAAGAAGATTTGAGTGTTCTGGACCTTAATGATAAATCTAAAGAACCTATTGTAAAAATATCCAGTTCTGGACATATTCCAGAATCTGCTTTTGTTGAACGCAAACTTGGAGATGAACCTGAAATTTCTAGTCATACTTTTACTAGATCAACTAGGATTCTAAAGAATCATCCTTTAGATGCCTTTGTTGGTAATCTTGATAGAGGGACACATACTAGAGATTCTCTATGAAACCAGGTTGAACATCAAGCCTTTATTTCACAGCTAGAACCTAAAAATGTCAATGATTCTATCAATGATGAATTTTGGGTAATGGCTATGCAAGAAGAGTTAAATAAATTTGAAAGAAACAAAGTCTGGGAATTAGGTGACAGACCTAAGGACACTTTAACAATAGGCACTAAATGGGTTTTTAGAAACAAAGTTGATCAATCTGGAAACATAGTTAGAAACAAATCTAGGCTAGTTGCACAAGGATATAGTCAAGAAGAAGGTATGGATTATGAGGAAACCTTTGCACCTGTAGCTAGATTAGAAGCTACTAGGATCTTACTTGCCTATGCTGCTCATCTGAATTTCAATTTATATCAAATGGATGTTAAAAGTACTTTTCTAAATGGTTTTATTTTCGAAGATGTTTTTGTTGAACAACCACCAAGATTTACTAATCCTCATTTTCCAAATCAAGTTTTTAAACTTTCTAAAGCATTATATGGTTTAAAACAAGCTCCAAGAGCTTGGTATGATAGAATTAGTAATTTTCTTATTTCAAAAAGTTTTACTAAAGGGATTGCTGATCCAAATATTTTTATTAAAAGAATTTCTAATGATATTTTAATAGTTCAAATCTATGTTGGTGATATTATTTTTGGATCTTCTAAACACTATTTAGGTACTGATTTTTCAAAGAGTATGAAAAATGAATTTGAAATGAGTTTAATGGGAGAACTCGAATATTTTCTTGGATTTCATTTTTTCCAAAATGAAAATGGTATTATTTTGAATCAAAGTAAATATAAAAAGGATCTTTTAAAACATTTTGGTTTGGATATTATTAAGGAAAGTAATACTCCTATGAGTACTGTTTGTAAATTTGATGCAGATGAAACTGAGAAACCAGTGGATCAAACCAATTACAGAGGTATGATTGGAAGCTTAATTTACCTTACTTCTAGTTTATCAGATATTTTGTTTAGTGTGTGTATGTGTGGAAGATTTCAAGCTAATCCAAAAGAATCTCATTTACTTGATGTTAAAAGAATTTTTAAGTATCTTAAACATACTGTAAGATTAGGTTTGATTTACCCAAAAGGAAAACCCTTTGAGTTAATAAGTTATTCAGATGCTGATTTTTCTGGTTGCAATTTGGATAGAAAAAGAACTTCAGGAACATGTCACTTAGTAAGAAAATCCTTAGTATCTTGGTGTAGTAAAAAAGTAGAATTTTGTAGCATTGTCCACTGCCGAAGCAGAGTACATAGTGGCTGGTATTTTCTGTGCACAAATTTTGTGGATGAAACACATTCTTTTGGAAAATGGATATGACTTTAAGCACGTTTCAATCAACTGTGACAACACTAGTGCAATAAATATCTCGAAGAACCCTGTGTCTCACTCTAAGACCAAACACATTGATGTAAGGCACCATTTTCTGAGAGATCATTACCAAAAGGGTGATATTATTCTTGAGTTTATTAGTACTGAACATCAATTAGACAATATTTTCACCAAAAATTCGAGTTCGGAGAGGATAAGTTACATTAGACATGAGTTAGGTATGTTTAACCTTGATCGGTAGCAATTCTTACCGATGTAAAATTCTCACCGATGTAAAATTCTCACCGATGTGAAATTCTCACCGATGTGAAATTTTCACCGATGTGAAATTCTCACCGATGTGAAATTCTCACCGATGTGAAACTCTCACCGATGTAAAAGTCTCACAGATGTGAAATTCTCACTGATTTCAAACTCTCACCGATGTGAATCCTCACCGATGTAACCTCACTGAAAGGAATTCTCACTGATATACCCTACCGATGAGTGCAATGTTTTAAACATCTGTCTGTTGCCAGAATCTGAATCGTTTTTGCATTATTTCAATTTGTTTGTTTATTTTATGATTCCTAAATGATAAAACTAAAGTCTGAGCTATTTCTCAATTCACAGAGCCTCAAAACCTTACCCTCAAACATTAGCTCTTGAATCCTTAGATAACCCTAAATCCCTCGAATCCGAGATGGAAAAAACCAAACTTCCTTCTGTTAGAGATGTTTCCGATGAGCCGAAAGCAATGAAGTAAAAGTCTATGCTATAAGAAAGTGGAAGTGCTAGTAGGACAAGATCAGGAAGAAGACCAGTAAATCCTCATCTTCAAAATCGAGTTACTGTGATTGAAAAGGAGCTGTGTGTAGAATGGTTGCTTCCTAGCAAGTCCTTAGTACTCGAAGTGCTTGAAGATCAAAAAATGGGTAGAGTGTTTTTAGAACAACAATGGTCCCTACATTCCAAAGTTAGTGAAAAAGTTTTACGAGTTTGTAACTTTTGAGAAATCTAAGAATGAAAATCGAGTGACTTCGTTTGTGAATGGAAAGGAGATGTCGTTTTCATCTGTTGAATGGGATTAGTGCTTAAAAGTTCCACATAATGGGGTATCTAGATATGTCTCGAGATCCATGACACCTACCAGTGATATTTTCAACTATGAGACTGCTTTGGAAGAGCTGACAGGTGATGGAAGTCAAAGACAAGTAGTTGCTGCAGAAATGGATGGAGAGAACAGATTGTTGTTCAAATTTGTTCAACATGTCTTGATACCGAGGAGAGGAGACTTTTCCAATTTGAGATATCAAGATATCTATCTCCTACATCTCATAAGACATTGTGTAAAAGTTAATTTTTTCAGATTGCTGATGATCCAAATGGAAGACATGACAAGACCGAAATCAAAGACAAATGACCTATTCTTTGCTAAGTTAATTTCTGTGATGATTAAAGTAAAAGGGGTAGATGAGTCTCAAGATGAGACAGTGGTAGTGATGAATAACTTTTGTATCACATCAACAGTGTGAAAATACATGAGGATAAATTGGAACCCTTGGAGGGGAGAATGGGTCAATGATGACTAGAAGGTATATAAAAAATTCAATCCTGTGGATCATCCTTCTAGAACAAAGGATGTGAGGGATCCAGGTCTGGGACCTGATGAAGAGGGGCCAGAATACAGTGATGATTCAGAAGAGGAAGAGTCCTCTGTTGATGAAGGAGGAGACCTTGACTTACCTCCTATCCCAACTCATGAAAATCAAGATCAACATAAATCAGATAAGGAAGAAGCTATTTTAGAGGATGTTGAAGTGGCTGCTATAGAAAACGAAGAAGATGTTCATGAAAGTGAAGCATCTCTGTCAGCTGATTTGAGCCTAAGTCCAGTGATTGGACAATATTTTGTCTCTATTGAGGATGCAGTAGAAGTGGAAGAAGTTGTACCTAATTCATAGGACCCTCCAGCTACTGTAGAGAAAGAATTGATAGTGGAAGATTCTCCTGAGAAAGGAATACTTGCTGATAATGCTGAGAATGCTGTTGTTTTACTTGAAGATGCACAAGTTGAGGGAGAGAATCAAACCAAGTTTGGAAGTGTTATAGTGGCTGTTAATTGGGTAGAAGACCCAGGTTTTATAGTCTGTGGTTTAGACTACCATGATTCTAACAATGAACCATCTCTCAATAGACCTAAGATTACTTATGATGTTTAGAATGAGTTACTACCTGAAGATGTGGTCAGAATGCATGACCTGAATACTTTAAAGAAAAAGCTTAAGGATAGTTTTGTGGAAGAGGTAAAGAAGATGGAATTTTCTTTGGTCTCTTCAGTTCAATCGATCATGACTGACTCAGTTGTCAGTTTAGCATCTGAAAGAGTACCCACTACAGTTATACCTACTGATATGATCACAAGGGCGGATCTAGAATCCTTAAAGGATGAACTGAAAGAATCTTTTAATGCATCATTTTATGAGATGAAGCTTTGTTTTTCTGAAGAGATGAAGACATTGGAAAGATCATTTGAACTCTCTCTAGGTTGTAATTTGTCAACCTTCATGGAAGAAATAGTGGAATAAGTTAAAGACTGCCAGGCTCAAGTTTCTAGACTTGAAGAAGATCTTAAAGCTCTAAAGGAAACTGTTGTTTCTTTAGACTCTTACATGATCTCAAAATCCCAAGGAGACAAGGACTTAGCCTATGTCAAGAGTGTGGTAAGACAGATGGTTTCAGTGTTCGAAATTTTTAAAACTTCCATGAAAGATCATGTTAAAACCTAGGATTCTCAAGTTCAAAATCTTATTAGTTGGTTGACTAAGAACTTCAAGGAAACAGTAACCTTATCTGTTGATTCTATTGCACCTAAACCCTCAGTGGATTTGAATCAATTTCGAGCTCTGATGAAGGAGGAGCTTGGTTCAGCTTCAACTAGTAGCTCTGTGGACTCATCCGAGCTGACCAAAGTTTTACTTGCTACTCGAGATTCAACTAGAGAAATAATAAAGATAGTCCAAGACTATATGAGAGAAGCATCTGCCTCTTAGAAAGAAGTGAAAGATAAGGTGGACTCCTATTTCTCTAAGATTTTCACCAAGCATCAACTCAACAATCATTTCAAACTTCTGTTGAAAAATATGAAGCTGTCTCCAGTCAATCAAGCTTTCAGAGAGCAATTTAGCAAGCTAAGGGAATTGACTCCAGCGTTGGAAAAGTTTATGGAGAACAAGGATGAATTCATCTCTCGTATGTAGAGAGGAGGAGGAATAATTATGGATTTCAGAAATCTGTTGTTTCCTTTTCTACATTTTGATGTTATGCCAGTGATTGTCCCTCCTACCTTATCAGCCTCTGCCTCTACTACTTCTCCAGTTCAGATGACTCCTTCTCAAGAAATTCGAAGCCTCACACCTATGATCACACAAAGGACTCCTCAGTATAGACCAGGAACAGTTTCTATGGCTCAACCTCCAATGATCATTTTTGGGATTCCTAAGCCCTCACCTCCAACCACTTCACCTGAATCCTCTTCTGCTCCCAAGGGAAAATCTCACATTGAGGATGTGGATTGATCAAGTGGCTAGACTGTTTGATAGGAATCCATTGTATTTTGTTTATTTCTTTGTACCTTATTTGGGACATGAAATGAATCTAGTTTTTTATCTCTTTTCTCATTTTTATTTTTATTCCTCTTCTCTATGGTTTCCCACTTTTTGATTATCACAAAGGGGGAGAAATATTTTACCAAGCTTTTACAAAGGGGGAGAAATACTCTCTAAGTATCAAAGGGGGAGAAATATTCACCCAGGGGGAGAGATATTAATGAAAGGGGGATAAATTTTTATCTAAGGAAAAGCTATCATGATTTAATCCTCTGATACTATTACATTTCATTATCTTATACCATTTTCTCTAACTCTCTGATGCCACTAAATTCTACTTTTGATATCATTGAATTTAATTTTATCTCTGATACTATCACATTTTCTACCACCTCTGATCCATTATGTTTTATAACATACTGTTTCTCTGAGATAATTGCATTTAATGATATATCCTCTGATACAACTACTCACTATATTAAAATGATAATATCATAAGTTGTGATTATCAAAAAGGGGGAGATTGTTGACCTCGCCTGTTTTGATAATCCCAATTATTCTTTCATATACTTTGATAATCTCAATCTAATGTTTTTCTATATATTTATTCTTTCAATCTGTGATCAATATGATAATAATATTAAAATAATACCTGAGATATGTTAATCCATGTCTATCTATGTTTATATGAGTTATGAAGTTCTTCTAACCCATTCAGATATGTTTGGTGTAAAACAGACAAGTATTAAGTCATTGATCTGGGTATAGCTACTGATATAGAGCTACTGGTACTCATTCTACTGATAGACTTAGTCTACCGATAGACAGATTCACCGATAAACAAAGGTCACCGATATGTACAAGAGTTACTGACAGACACCAAGTCTACCGATAGGACAGAAACTGAGCTACCGATAGAACAGGTCTACCGATATGCATAAAGTCCACCAGTAAGCAAGTCTACCAAAAAATTAAGTCTACTGATATGGAACACTAAGAGCTACCAATACGAACTACCGACCGACATACTGATACACAGGCGACTGATATGAACCGACTGACACAGTCTACCGATACAAGTATAGAGCTACTGATAGAACCAGTCTACCGAGCTACCGATAGAGTAAGTCTACTGATAGAAGGAGTTATTGATACCTAGAGCTACCGATACCAACAAGATACTGATGCAAGTTCAAAGATCCACCGATGGAAGGTTCTGCTACACAAAAGACCACCATACACATTTACCAACACGAGATACTAATGATTGACCAACCAGTCAAACTATATATTCTCAATACTATATATTTATTAATCCAATGGTTACATGGGATGTTTTTAATGCAGTTAATGTTATTTAATTATCTTTGTTGCCATGCCAGGGAACCGTACCTAGTACCCATGAAAAAGGTAATCATTCCCATTTTCTGGAGCTGAAAGCTATAAAAGGGAAGATAAATACCTAGCTGAATACGATGATGATGAATGAGATGTGAAGTAGTGCATATGAAAAGCATAATGAAACTAATAAGGCACACGGGTGAAAAAGAGAAGGGATGAACATCATTCAAACGTGGTGTATTCGTGAAAGGCTAAAATCCATACTCCAATAACACTGGACATACATGAAGCTGATCACTCTGAAGGAAACCACAAGCTACATCTTGAGTGGATAACTACCATGAACACTTTATGCACTCAAGCTGACAAGCTGGACCAAGACCCAAAGAAGAAAACGACACTCTATTTTTTGAGCAGAAACCATAGAAGGACTCATAAGTTTTTCTGATCAACCAATTGAGTCCAGAGCTTCACTGCCAATCACTAAAGATTTTCTAAACTCTTTCTCACTTTCTTTAGTGAATCTATCTTTACATTTCGAGCAGTGTGTGTACCCTATTTATTTTACACACACACTGTCTCCTAAGCTAAACTGGAGGATTCTTAAATCCTCACTCAAATTTCATAACCCTTTGTTTCCCACTATGTATAGTGGTAGAGGATGAGTAAGACCTGTACAGCCTATGAGCTTTTATTTGTGTTTCCCATGTAGAACTTTGGTAGAGGTCTTTGGACCTGGACAGTAGTGTTCTGTTGTTTACCCATGATCCAGGGTGTGGATCAATTTATATAAATTGTTGAGAGGACTAAGTCTCAGCTTGAGACTGAACCTCTTGGTTATCTCTGGTGTGCTTTTTAGTTTAATTCATAATAATACTATATATATTTATTTCATAATCCGCTGCTATTACTTTGAAATACAAAACTATTTTAAAGCTACTTTGAAAGTTAAATTAGAAAGTGTTTATACTTATTATAAACCAGTAAGTTAGTTTCAAAAGTTAATTTAATCTTCAGATTAAGTCAACTGAGACCTAATCAATCTTTGAGAAACTGATTGAACATTTACACTCTATATAGATTCACTATAGTTTAACATTGTTTTTAAATTGGGGGATTTGAAGAGAAATATTTTTAACAGAAATTTTTATTGGAACTCAATTCACCCCCCTCTTGAGTATCCACTCCGACCAATAGAAACCATGTTTTTTAACATATACAACACAAGAGACTATTTTACACTATTATAAAACCTTAAAATTTTCAAGTTTCCCTTACAAGAATACAAGGTTATCTTCAAAAAAAATGTTTTCTTTTATATTTGTGTGGCTTTTAAATGATTTAAAAGTAAAAAAAGGGATATCTCTATCAAAGAGTTTCAATGATTTTATTATATTATTTTCATCTATATCTATATCCTATGTTGGATTTTATTTTTAATTTAGGTTTATTTTTTATGATACAATCTTCAATATTATATTGGAGGTTTTATGATATGTTTGACTTTGGATATGCTATTTTTATACCATTTATGGTTTATAGTTAAAGTAGTGACATTTTGTGTGCTAGTTTTAATATGAATTCTTATATTATGTTTGACCCTTTTCGTATGAGGAATTCATTAGGATTAATAATTGATGGGGGGGTCCTCTATAGCCCCTCGATGCACCGGTATGTTTTATGAAACAAAATAAATATGGGTTTGGCCGAAGCCTTACCCATTTATTAGATTCCTCGCATGAATCCTTGAATGTATTAGATTCATAGAATTAAGACTTGACAGTATTAGATTCTCGTCATAAATCCTTGATGGTAAGTTTCAAATGTACAGAATTATGCATTCCCACTTTATGAGGTTAGTTATTGATATTCCAATTGATTATTCGGCTATAAGAATATCCATGGTTATATTTTATAGATCATGTGATTATTTTATATAGAATTATTTATTCTTACCATATTATGCTCAAGATTAATATTAAGTAGATTACGTTTCAATTATATACCTTTCCTTAAGATTTATTCTAATTTACTCAAAATGGATTCCATTTTATTATTTATCCTTACTGAGCATCTGAGCTCACCCCTTTCTTATGTTTTATTTTCCCAGGATTCAAAGAAGTGTATTATGATTGTTATGAAAGGTTAATCTAGGGTAATAATGGAAGTATTAAAGGATTATTTATATTGAATTTTATTTTATGAATTTTAATGTAAATTTCAGGTATGTAATCTATTTTTCATGATTTTTAAACTGATCGGTCCTTCAGGATTTGATTACTTATAATCATTCCAATGTATTATAATAATGCACCGACTTTGGGATTATAGGGTTATAGAATTATATTTACAATTAGAGGTGGTTTATCAACAACCTCACATACAAGATTTAGAGAACATAGATTAGTGAACATAACCCTAAGGTATAATTTGAGTATAAGTATATAAGAACATACCAAAGAAACCATGGTTATGGTTATGAGACTAGATACACATAAACATTTTAATTTATGTTATGAATTTCACTTGTTGTTGGATTATAAATAATGATACGATATAATCTAGTGTATTCAATTATTTATATTTGGCTCATAGAAGAAGGAATGGAAACCATATCAATACATGTAATCAATATAGGAATTTTCTCTCATATGTAAGATAATGATATTGGAACTGGTGTTGGAAATTGTGTTAAGAATCTTATAACTATAATGGGATAGCTCACTCATGTTATGAACAATAACTTTACCCATATGGATCATCCTAATCCACAACATGAAGGGGAAATGTTAGATCGCTTCATGAGACAACAACCTCCAACATTCGATGTGACTAAAAATCTATTTATAGTTGAAAATTTGATAAGTTATTTAAAGAATACATTTCTTTATTTAAGAATCAATGAAAGGGAGAAGGTTTTCATGTATGTTAATCATATATTAGAAGATTCCTATCAATGGTGGACACTGATTTAAAACACGCAATAGGAAGATGAAATTACAAGTATGGAATGAAATTATTTTAAGGAAATTTTCTTTGAAAAGTATTTCCCACATGAATAGAGAGATATATAGAGATATAATTCTTGAATATAATACAAAAGGATTAGAATGTATCTAAATATAAATCTAACTTCACAATATTATTAATAAATATTATGGACTACAAACATAACATAAGGAGTAATATTGATCATTTCTTTCAAGGGTTAAATCCATTTTTCCAAAAGGCATTGGTCTCCCAAACATTCTCATCATACAAATATATAGTCTCATGTGATATCAACATAGAGAAATAATTTTATAAGTCTTATGAATTTTAGGAAAAGCAAGAGAAGAAGAGAACGATGGAGAAAGAGTTAGATAAAGGGAAGAAAGGAAAGAAGGATTTTCATACATGTGATAATTGTGGAAGGAAACACCCTGGTACATGCTTAAAAAGAAAATGAGTTTGTTTCAAGTATACAGAAAAAGTCCACCCTCTCACGATTTCAAGGAAAATAAAGAATTTTCCAATGTGTAATTTTTCCACTGTAAAGATATGGGGAACTGTGAAGATGAATTCCCCAAGTGTCATGGAAAAATAGCTCAGAAGAAGCAAAGGGATCAAGGTAAAGCTTATGCTTTTACTAATGTTGAAGAAGAAGTTTTAATGTATTTTTATTTTTGAATTCAATATGTTATTATATTCTATTTATAAAAATCATGAGATATATAAGGATTGTACTATAGTACCTTTTCTTTAAGTATTTAGTAGCATGAATGTTTGTAATGAGGTTTTAATATTATCAAGGTAATCATATATTTAGTATCTGACAGTAAGAGAAACATTATGTTCATTGAGGAAAATATGATGATAATATTGATTTTGGAAATTTAGAGACCTTTTTGGGATGTTAATTTGGAAAAAAGTATTTTGGATAAGTTTAAATGTTGGAATGGATTAAGTTGAACATTGGATATTATTGTTTAAGGTTAAAACAGTTCTTAAGTTTATTTTTGGAATTTTATAATAATATAGTTTTAGAAAAATATCAACTTGTAGGTCGGGTGATGACCCATCGCATCAGGTAAGGTCATGAGACATGAACCCACAACTGAAGGGAGACAAGGGTAAATCAACTACCATTGGCCTACGTGATTTCCTTTGTTAGTATAACATATTTTTCTTTGTTTAAATGGTATGGAAGAAAAAGTATAAGTTCATTTTTAGAACCTTATATGATTAATAAAAATGAAATATTTTTTATTTTATTCTCTTTTGAAGAGAAATATGAGTTTTTCATTAGATGAAAATTTTCTTGTCATGTAAGTATATTTCCTTATTTTCATATTTTAGGCAGTAAATAAATTCCTCAAACAAAAAAAATTGAAACAGAAAACGTTATCTGATTTCTTTTCATAATGGGAAATCAACAGCATTTTAACACATCATTGATTTATGGTTTTGTGATGGTAGACATTCTGGTAACCATGTCCTATGTTGCTCTCCATCAGAACTTAAGAATTTTATTTCTCTCTCATTTCATGGTTTTAACTTTACACTAATTTTTTTCTTATTCTAAAGCCTAATTTTATTGTAACCTTCACATTTCCATTTTCCTCTTATTAAGAAGAAGTTTTTTTAACCCAATTTTTTATGTGGGTTTCCCAAAAAGGTATTTTCAAGTATCAACCTATGATATTTTAATTTCAATTTAAAATTACAAGGAAACAATTTATTTAATAAGGGGATAATGTAACACCCCAAGATTTTATAGTATGTATCTTCTTAAAAAATTCATTTTCTTTAGTAGCTTGCTTTGCATGCAATACCAAGTTCAAACACACCATGATCTATTATAAACAAGATGTTAAAATAGAAATATTGAATTATATTAAACACATTATATATAATATAATTTTTAACATTAATTTTTTGTGTTTTTGAGACTTGATATAAGAACAAATTCATTTTTACACATAAAATGAGTATTTTTCAAAATAGAAATTTTTACTACCATTTGATGGAGAACCCATTTTAAATAAAGTTTTTGTCAAATTTATAAATTATATTTGAAAAAATAAACTTATTATTTGGAATAGAGACATCATAATTAAATTTGGTTGAATTTTTGGTATTCTTCCAATAAATTTCATATTTTAGTGAATATTGAAAAATACTGTATTTTAATTTAAAACATCTTTTTAATATAATTTATTTATATTGTTAAATTGTCATTTTAATTGATTTTAAACTATAATTACATTATATTTTTATCAATAAAACCAATATAGGTTATTGAAATCAATTTCAAATTGAAATTATATATAAAAACATTTCAAACTTTTGAATGTTTCACTTTAAAAACCCACTTTTTCAATTTGTCTGCGAAATTAAATTTAAATCTAATTTTCCCAATTTTTTGAATTGAATTAGGTAATATAGATTCCATATTTTGAATTATAAGTTCCAAATTAGGTTATAATTTCAATTTCATTTTTAGGTATAAAAAGTTACCGTGGTAAAAAAATTATTTACCATTGTATATGTAAAATTGTGATGAGTGTTAAAGTTTAAAGGTAAAAGCATAACATACCTAAAAATTTCAACATTTAATGGTCGGTTGTGGTGTTTATAGACACTAAACCACCTAAAAAACATTAATTAAAACTATAATTCATTTAAATTAATTTCTCCTCAATGTGGTTAGATTTAAATATAAAATAATCAATAATCTAATGACTTGAAACCACCTATCCTCAAGTATAAATACAACCCCACACATCCCAATTTCAAAACAAAAAATCCTTGTAGATCCTTGAATCTCTTCCCAATTCTATCCTCCTCACTCTACCCACATCTAAGTACTTTCGGTCTCACCAAAAGACCAAATCGATGCTTCTCAAGGGTCTTTCAAGTAGAAGGTTAAAGGACTGTCACTCAAAAGGATTCGCAAGGTAAGTGTTAATTTCACAATCTCAATATTTTCTAAGGTTTTTTATATATAATTATCTACTGGGAAATATATATCATCCATTTACATGATTCTTAAAAATGTATTTCAAAATATTATTTCCATTCCTAAAAAAATATAAATTCATTTATACCCATGTTTGACTTTTTATAAAACATTTTGAAAGGAATATTTTTGTTGTTCTCCAAAAAACGTACTTTATGACCTTTTGAAAAATTAGGGAAATAATTTTTGTAACTTATAAGGTGCAATCAGATATTTTCTACCGTTATGAAACTTTCAAATTTTTATTCTTCCCTTACATGCGTATTAGGTTATTTTCAAAATAAAGGTTTTCTTTTATAATTGAGTGGATTTTAAATGATTTCAAAGTAAAAAAATGGATATATCTATGAAAGAGTTTTAATGATTTTATTAGATTATTTTCATCTATGTCAACATCCTTTTTTTGGATGTTATTCTTAATTAAGGTTGATTTATTATGATAAAATCTTCCATATTGTATTGAAGGTTTTAGATATGTTTGACTGTGAATGTACTATTTTTGTATCATTCATAGTTTATGGTTAAATTATTAACATTTTGTTTTCTAGTTTTAACACAAATATTTATGTTATGTTTCAACCTTTTCATATGTGTAATGCGTTAGACTTATTAAGTGATGGGTGGGCCCTGTTATAGCCCCTAGATGTATCGGGAGGTTTCATGAAACAAAATAGATATGGTTTTGGCCAAGGCCATACCAATTTAATTTATTCTTGGCATGAATCCATAAAAATATTAGATTTCTGTCCTAGAGCCTTGATTTTAAGTTTCAGATGTCCATCATTATGCATTCTCTCCTTAAAAGGTTACTCATTGATATTCCATGTGATTATTCGACTAGTAAATTATCCATGGTTATGTTTTCGAGCTCCTGTGATTATTTTATATGGTATTATTTATTCTTAACATACTATATTGAAGATTAATATTAATTGGTTTATGTTTCAATTATATAACTTACCTTAAGGGTTATGTTTATTTACTCATAATGGCTTATGGTGTATTATTTCCCCTTACTGAGCATCTAAGCCCACCTCTTTCCTATGATTTATTATTCCATGATTCCAAGAAGTGTATTATGACTGTTATACAAGGTTAATCTGGGAGAATAATGGTGTTCTTAAAGGATTATCTATGATTTATTTCATGTTATGAATTGGAATGTAAATTTCATGTATGTAATCTATTTTCCAATAGTGCTAAAATGACCATTCCTTCCGAATTTGATTCCTTACAATCATTCCAATGTATTAAAATAATACACAAAATTTGGGATTTTGGGGTTGGGGAATTACAAAATAGGGATAAAATGAAGTAAAATATGTTTAAAAAAAAGGAAATTGAAGAATTTGTATTATAATAATGTGAAGAAGTTGTAAAGGAGAAATATTGGAAGGTTTTCTCAATCCACGAGTTATTTATTCAATATTGAAGTTGTTACATTAAATTTTTTTCACCTACATGAAGTAGAAATATGATTTCAATATAAATTAAGATAATTATATATATGGCTGAGTTGAATTTTAAATAATATTTAAATTTGTAGAAGGAATATTTTTCATTCCCCTACTATAAAATTAATGTAGGTTTTGGGCGTAGCGGAAGCGCGGTTGGGCTGGCACCCAAAATTATTTTTTACCATGATCAATGATTATTTTGGGTTTAATACGAATATGAATGCTACTCTCCACGAAATAGAATCAAAGATTTAGATAAATAAAGAAGAGGCCCAAAACCTTTAGATAGGATCTTGCACATCATGTTTATAATTAATTTAATTAATTTCATAAAAAAATAATACATTGATCTTTGGTATTTTCTTCGTTGAAGATGTTGATCATCTGGAATGACCATTCCAGATTATCTCATTTCACTTGCGAGGATCCAAACTATAATCCATCTAGCGGTGATCCACACATGTTCTGATGGACTCCGATCGACACCACTCATTCTCTAGGTGCTAGCATGGAGAAGCGAGTGTCTTATGTCGGTCGTTCCTGATCAATTTTTCTTCGACCTTGAAGAACATATCTCATTATTGAGAGTGGAAGGAAGAGGATTCAAGAGAGAAATTGTTTTGCTCAACAATTCTCAATTCACTGAGTGTGTGTTTCAGTACATAGCACAATAGACATATGCGTATATTTATTGAAATGCGGCTTCAGTTACAATATTTAATTTTGAAATAGAAATTAAATACATTTATAACCTTATAGAAAACCCATGATATAATAATAATACAACATCATTATTTATGGTGTGCTAACTTGTAAAAAATAGAATTATATATAAAATTCCTCATCACAAAATAATACCAGCGTTATTTTTAATTTATGCCAACTAGTTAAATAATTATTTATTATATTGAAAATAATTATTTTACTATAGACTGACCTTGGTATGATTGAACTCCACTTCCATTTATTGAACACCTGAATAAATAAATAAATAATTTATTCTCTTAAAAAATTATTTTATTTACAAACTAGTGAATAAATATTTATTAAAAGTCCAATAAAATAAATAAATATATTTTACCCACAATCCGGTGAATAAATATTTATTTAATTTATTCAATCATTTTAACTTGAATAAAATTATTCCACTATCTTGAGTTTAATATTTATTAAATAAATTCAAATATAATTTAACTGAGACCACCAGAAACACTTAGCATGTGACCCTCTAGTATTATTTCTCATTGGCATTAGGATGGCTTGTCTAAAGTCCAAGAGTAATGTCTAGTAATAGGTCAATTTACCCAAGATAAGGAACTTAAAGTTGTAACAAAAAAATAAACATACATACGCTCACTGTGTAATATAATCCCTTTTTCACAATATCTCATCAATCAAGTTTCATACTAGTGTCATCAACATTTATGCTAGATACGTCATTATTTTACTACTTATAATAAACTCGGCATTACACCATGTCCATGAAATTTCATGTGACGGTTCTATTTCAATCAAAGTGTTGAGATATCTACTTCTATAAATGGAAGGTACAAATCCTTCCTCATCTTATATGTTAATAAAAAGCTAGTCATGATGCACCCAACATACCCTACTTCCCGCCAACTATCTGCGTAACGATTTTCTTCAGTAAATAAAAGTTCGTGAGTCCTGACACGTATTAATGATAATCTTAAAGTCTAAGCATAATTATATATTCTAGCAGATAAAAATATCTTATGACACCAAAACATGTGGAATTTTTACTGGCGGGGCTATTCTCATAATCTCCTATATTGGAGATTATGAAGTTCAAACTTCATGAGAGGAAGTATCTTATGATTAGGAGTACTCACATATGACGGTTTGCAGGATATGTGTCCCATCATATTATGTCATACTACCATAGAAATATATTTAAGAATATTGTTATATCATTTCAAGGTTCTCATCATAGTGGGGAACTGCCATGACCTTATCAATGCAACAAATACTCTATGAAATTCTTATATCATTTTTATGAAGAACAATGAAAAATATGTAATATAATGTTTAATATTTAAATACATTAAATAACCATGTAATCAAAGTAAAAGTAGGTGGTACTAGGTCACCAAATCTTGCAAACTCCAACTTGGACAAGAGATAACTTCCTACGACTTTTAGTTCCCTAGACCTCACATGGTGATCATGTTTTTACTGATTCAAGGCTTTAGTCAAGGGGTCTACCATGTTGTCTTCTGTGGAAATACTTCTCCCTGAAACTTCACCTCTCTGAGAAAAATCCCCCAAGAGATGATACTTATGAAGTATGTTCTTCATCTGCTAATGTGACATTGGCTCTTTTATGAGAGTCACCGTTGCAGTATTATCACAGTACAATTTGATGGGATCTTTACTGTTGGGTATTACATCCAACTCATGGATGAATCTTTGCATCCAAACTACTTCTTTATCATCCTCAAAAATTGTGATATACTCGGAATATACTATATAATCTTCAACCACACTTTTCTTTGAGCTCTTCTATCTCACTTAACCTCTATTCAAAGTGAAGATATACCCCATTTGCAACTGCATGTCATCTTGATCAGTCTGGAAACTAGCATCTACATAGCCTTTGATGACTAGTTCCTCATCTCCTCCATAAACCAAGAACATATCCTTAGTACATCTTAGATACTTTAGGATAGTATTGAATGCCATCCAATGGCGATCACCTGGTTCATCTTGATATCTGCCAATAACACTCGATGTGGAGGCGAAATCCATCCTAGTACATAGCATGACATACATGACTGACCCAATCGCTTATGCGTATGGATTAATTGCCTTTATCTTTCTTTTATCATGTGTCTAAGGACACATTTTCTTGGAAAGATGGATGCCAAGTGATTCTAGCAACAATCCCCTCTTGGAGTGTTCCATACTGAATCTCTTCAGTATCTTATCAGTGTATGTACTTTGAATTAGGCCCATTAATCTCTTGGATCTATCACGATGGGTCTTTATCCCAATAATATATGCTGCCTCACCCAAGTCCTTCATGGAGAAGCATTGATTCAATCATTCCTTAACAGACTATAAGACAAGTATCTCATTTCTAATAAGTAATATGGAATCAACATATACTATTAGGAAAATTATTGCACTCCAACTAAACCATTTGTAGACACAAGGCTCACATTATTTCTTGATAAAACCAAATTTCATTATGGATTCATCAAAACAAATGTTCCATGACTGGGATAATTTATTTAATCCATAAATGTATTTCTTCAACTTCAATACCTTATTGGCATCCTTTGGAGTCATAAACCCTTCAGGTTGTGTCATGTAGATATCTTCCTAAAGGTTCCCATTAAGTAAGGTTGTTTTGACATCCATTTTACAAATATCATAGTAATGGTAAGCGGAAATGGATAATAGATTTATGATGGATTTCAGCATTGAAGCTGGTGAACAGGTTTCTTCATAGTCAATGCCTTGATGCTGTTTGAACCCTTTTGCAACCATTCATGCCTTATAGGTACTGACTTATCCTTCCATGTCTAGTTTCTTCTTGAATACCCATTTGCAACCAACAAGATTTACATCAACTAGAGGATCTACCAAAATACATCCTTGGTTTTGGTACATGGAATCCATTTCATAATTCATGGATTCTTTCCACTTGGCAACATCTGTTCCACTTACTACTTCCTTGTAGGTTATAGGATCATTATTATCAACTAATAATGAGTCAACCTCCTCGATAAATAGAAAACCGTTATGTTCTAGTTCTCTAATCTCTCTTCTACTCCTATGTAGTTCTTTTGTATCTAGAACCGTTCCTTCTTCCATGAGGCTTTGTGGAATCTACTCCTATACCAACTATTATGTACCTTGATCCTCAACTTCATCCAAGTCTATCTCTCTCCCACTATATCTTTTGGAGATGTGATCCCTTTCAAGGAATATTGAATTTCTTTCCACTATAATCTTTTTTTCAGAGGGGTTGTATATGTAATATCCACTTATTTCCTTGGGGTATCCTATAAGGGTACACTTTTTTCCTTGGGGTGAAATTTTGTTACCTGAAGAGGCATTAACAAATGCATCACTTCCCCACATAGGTAAATTCGATAACATAGCTTTCTTTCCACACTATAAATTGTATAAAATGACATTTATTGATTTATTTGGTAGTTGGTTTAGTATGTGCACCACTATTTGTAACACATTTCCCTAAGAGGATAATGGAATATTCGCATGAATCAACATTGATCTCACTGTGTCCATCAGGGTTTGGTTCCTCCTTTCGCTCACACCATTCCATTAGGGTGTGTAAGTAGAAGTGAGTTGGGATATGATCCCAAACTCCCATAAGTAATCAATAAAGTCTTGATTAGGATATTATCCACCTTGGTTTTAGAGGATTTTCTTAATCTTATTACCATGCTGGTTCTCAACTTCATTCTTGTATTCTTTGAACTTATCAAAGGAATCCAACTAATACCTCATTAATTAGATATATCCATATCTACTAAAATCATCAATAAAAGTTATAAAGTATGAGTACCCTTCCCTTTCTTCAACTAGAAATGGTCCACACACATCAGTATGAACCAATTCAATAATTGAATTATCCCTTTCACCTTTTCCACTAAATGGTTCTTTGTTCATTTTGCCTTGTAAACATGCATAACATAGGAAAAGTAGTTTTTGTTTGAAAGAATATAAATTTCGGTCTTGATGTAACTTTGTAAATCATTTATCTTTTACCTAATCAAGTCGGTGATTCCAATGTTGGATGTGGTATGAGTCATGTGAATTATCTTTTTTATTGATTACCATTACTTGGGTTTTTTAATCCAACACATAAAGACCATTTTATAAATGTTCCCTACCAAAAAATGCTATCTTTGTAAAATAAGAAAAATTCTTTTCCAAACCTGAAAACAAATCCATCTATATCTAATATAGATACATAAATAATGTTTTTAGTAAAATAAGGCACATATTAACAACCCATTAACACTATGATCATCCCATTTGGCAATGTGAGGTGGTAGTCCCTGACAGCTATAATAACAAGTCTGGATCGATTGGCTACTAAAAAAACTACCTTCCCTCAGTTAATCTTCCTAAATCTACTTAGTTTCTATATTTGGATACATATGTGAGAACCACAAGCTGTATCTAATATCAAATTTTTAGAAATATATAGATTGAATTCGATAAAAAATGCACCTAAAGCTTCCCCATTCTTCTTAGGATGTGTGCAGTTTTTCTTCCAATGGCCCTTCTTACCAAATTTGAACTAAACAGCCTCTTTTTTCCTTTCCTCCCCTTTGATCTTCTTTTTCTTGTAAGGGCGTGAAGAATCTTTGGGATTAAATCTCTTTTCCTTCACTTTCCTCTTATTCACCATAAGGACTGAAGGGTTTTCACACTTTTTATCTTTTTCCACTTCTAAAAATTAAGATAAGAAGATTAGATGGAGACTTATCAATGTTTTTAATGTTAAAATTAACAACAAAGATGGAGAAGCTCTGAGGGAGTGATGTAAGAATGCGATTAGTACCTATTTCTTCAGGAAGATTAAACCCTAGAACCTCCAAGTGCTCAATGTAGCCAATGAGCGTGACTAATTTAGGCCAATCTGGGACACCCTCTCCAAGCTTACTTTGAAAGAGTGCCTTGTAGATCTCAAGACATTCCTATTTTAATATCTCATGGTAAATACCATGTAGGTTCTTGAGCATGCTATAAGAATCCATGTTTTCATGAGACTTCATGAGATCACTGGACATTTATGATAACATCAAACATTGAACGTCGACCGCGTCGTTCATATGTTTCTCATAGACCAGTAAATCTTCATCACTCACCTCTTTGGAAGGTGGATCAGGTAATTCTAACTCCAACATGTAAGACTTCCTTTCATTGTGTAGGATAACCCAAAAGGCATCTAAACCATTCTTGAAAGTTACTACAGGTGAGGATGTTGTCTTTATCCAGAATTGATCTCAAGGGTAGTTTGGTTGATGAGATTTTCATTTTTTATTCTACAATTAAAAGAGAATATCATTAGTACTTTATTGATTATATTTTTATGAGAATTAATTTTATTAAGTCTCCCACTATTTTATCAAGTCCAAATGGCTCTCACCATTGAACTCAGAATGTCCAGTTTCGATGACATTCTAGTGGAAAGGATCCATATTCCCCTTCGCATAACCCCAATAAGGGTTGGTCAATATATTTAAATGTATTTAGGTAGGAAGTTATTTGTGAACTATGGGATTGTATCTCCTTGATCTGTTGAGTGTACTCCCCAATTCTGAAATCCTAACTTTGGATTTCTTCAACTCTTTCCTCCAATATTAGACAAATTCTAGTATGAGATACTCCTATTGATATAATATGGTTTAGTCAACTTGGGAAATTTAATAAGGGCTTCCTGTATAAAAGTAAGTGTCCCAAAAAGGGTTGGTCAAACAAATAATTTTATTATGTTTTTCCCTTAATCAAGTAACAGAAGGATTGGTATGACTTAATATTTTATTTGAGGTATTTTTATCCCTTATGCGTGAATTTATTATTATCATTATCCTATTCTTGTTAATATTAAGTGGAACTTACTTAAGTGATTAACCATATCTTGATAATATTTACACATAATCCTGGTTTATTTTAGTTCCATATTGCATGTTTGTTTATTTCATTAATTATGTGATCTAGAAAACACATCCATAATGATAAACCATGCATCTGACAGAAATAAAATAAAGAAAAGGGGATTATCATGATCTTTTATAACAGTTAGTTTATCTAGAGATTGATAAACTAACCATGACCTAGTGGAGAAACACCTTGAACCTACTAGGTTCGTGTTTGCAGCTTTTGACTGGTCCACCTCTGTATCTCCTGGGATTGATTTCTTCTCAGCTCAATATTAAACCGCCTCTACTAGCTTTAGAGTTCCATCCATTACATATGAAATTTTTTAACTCACTCATAGGTGAGGGGTAAAAAAGTGTTTTACATAATATAAACCTTGGGCACGTAGGCCATACATATTAATGAAGAGAAGGCTCGCATGCCAACAAATTTAATTTAAAAAAATAAATTAAAAGAAACCATCCACATACAAACTTCTTGGTCTAGCTCATGGTCATACATACATGCAATGATATTTACGCATAAATAGAACTAACATTAAATTTTTTATTTATTATTGTTTAAGATAAACCATGAACAAATAAATTAATTATCATCATTAATTATTCAATCCTTGTATCTTAAAACCTTTTCTGAATTTCCTTGAGATTCTTATCCATAATAATTTTAAACAGATAAATTCATTTAAAATTGTCTTTGTACATAACGTGTACCTTGGAGGTAACACAATGAATTACTATTCATAACTTCCCAATGAGTAGAAATGAACATTACATAGATGTTAAATTAAACACACACACACACATATAAAACACCTATAATGTGTTTTACCTCATATTTATGGTCGCACCATGGTAAAAATCTCAAGGATTTGTATAGTATAATAATAAATATTTATAAATTTACATAAATTTGATTATTACACGGCGTGTAGTTTCAACTACATGGTGTGAACTATTGTTCACCATCCATCCAAAGTACACACCTGAGGAAATGGCGTGTGACTGTACATTGGAAATCTTCAGAGTACAAGGTGTGTCTAGCAGGCTACACACTGTGTAGTTCCTCAGTACACGGTCTCCAGCCAGGAAAGATGTGAATGGGGTACATGGTCCAACCCTAACCCGAAGAGACTACATGCCACGTCTAGTGGTCCACATGGCTTGTAATCCAGAAAACATGTGTCACCTATTCCTGGTCAACACACAGTCATTAAGACTTAGAAAAAATCCAATGACATGGCTTGGTTTGGCGGACCAGACCTGATGCATTGAACATTGACTACATGGAGTTTACTACCAAATACATGTCGTGTGTTCTGGTGTTGTATGGCTAGGAACCATCGGCACCTCCAGATGAGATCCTATATTTTATTTTAATCAAAATTAAAATAAAAGATCATTTCTATAAGGTGAACAAGAAACAAAAGAGGAGGAACATATATCAAGATTCATATTTACATTACAATTAACATGAATTGAAAGAACTAAATTATTAAATGCATAAATTATAAAAAAAATATTAAAATAATTATAAAATATGATATAACCGCTCTGATACCACTTTTAGGTTTCGAGCGCAGCAGAAACGTAATTGGGCTGACACCCAACTTTAATTTTTACCATAATCAATTATTATTTTGGGATCAATACGATAATGAACACTGTTCTCCATGGAATAGAATCAAATATTTAGCTAAATAAGGAAGAGGCCCTAAACCTTTAGAGAGGATCTTGCACATCATGTTTATAATTGATTTAATTAATTTCATAAAAAAATAATACATGGATCTTTGGTATTTTCTTCGTTGATGATGTTGATCATCTAGAATGTCACTTTCAGATTATCTCATTGTGCTTGCGGGGATCCAAACTAGAATCCCTCTAGTAGTGATCCACACGTGCTCTGATGGCCTCCGATCAACACCACTCATTCTCCAGGTACTATCATAGTGAAGTGAGTGTCTTGTTTCGGTCATTCTTGTTCACTTGTTCTTCAGCCTTGAATAAAATATCTCATTCTTGAGAGGGGCAATAATATGATTCAAGAGAGAAATTGTATAGTTTAACAATTCTAAATTCACCGGGTGTGTGGTTAGGTACATGGCACAATTGATGTATGTGAATATTTATTGACATGCGGCTTTAGTTACAATATTTAATTACGTAACAATAATTAAATACATTCATAACCTTAGAGAAAACCCATTCTATTAATAATAATACCGTGTCATTATTTACGGTGCTCCAACTTGTGTAAAATGGAATTATAAATAAAATTATGCATCATAAAATTATAGTAGCATTATTTTAAATTTGTGCCAACTAGTTAAATAATTATTTATTTTCTTGAAAATAATTATTTTACTACCGGACTGGCCTTGGTCCCCCGAACTCCACTTCCATTTATTGAAAACCTAAATATATAAATAAATAATTTATTCTCTTAAAAAATATTTTATTTACAAAATAGTAAATAAATATTTATTAAATGTTCAATAAAATAAATAAATAAATTTTACCAACAATTCAGTGAATAAATATTTATTTAATTTATGCAATCATTTTGAATTGAATAAAATTATTCCACTGTCTTGAGAATAATATTTATTAATAAAATTCAAATAAAATTTAACCGAGACCACCAGAAACACTTAGTGTGTGACCCTCTAAGATTATTTCTCATTGGAATTAGGCAGGCTTGCCTAAAGTCCAAGAGTAATATATAGCAACGGGTCAAGGCACCCAAGATAAATAACTTAAAGTCCCAAAATTAAATCTTCATATGAACACTCACTATGTAATATAATCCATTTTTCTCAATATCTCATCAAGAAGGTTTCATGATAGTGCCATCAACATTTATGCCTGATACGTCGTTTTTTGACTACCTGAAATAAACTTGTCGTCACACCATGGCCATGGAATTTCACAAAATGATTATATTTCAATGAAATGTATAGGGTATCAACTTCCATAAATGGAAGGTACAAATCCTTATTTGACTTATCCATTAATAACATGCCACTTGTGACGCACCCAACGTACCCTACTACCCACCAACTATCTGCATAATGGTTTTTGTCACTAAATCAAAGTGCGCGAGTCGTGACATGTATTAATGATAATCTTAAAGTATAAGGATCATTACACATGCTCGTAGATAGAAATATCTGATGATACTAAAACATGAAGAATTCTTACAGGCGGGTTTATTCTTATAATCTCTTATCTTGGAGGCTACCATGTTCGCACTTCATGAGAGGAAGTATCATCTGCTTATGAGTACTCACACCTGAAGTTCTGTATGTTATGTGTCCCATTATAGTATGTCATCCAACCATATAACTATATTTAATAATATTGTTATATAATTTCAAGGTTCCCATCATAGTAAGGAACTGACAGGAAATATGATTTCAATCCATGAGTTATTTCTTCAATATTCAATTCTTTACATTAAATTTTTTTTTCTCTTAAAAGATGTAAAAAATATGATTTCAATATAAATTAAGATAATTATATGTATATATATATTGATGATTTGAATTTAAAATAATATTTAAATCCAGATATGTAAAAATATTTTCATTCTCCTATTACATAATTAACTTAGTGAGGGCATGTTTAGCTCAATGAATTTAAACAAAGTGTAACACACCAAATCTAGGAAACCAAAGTTAGAGTTTATTTTATTACATTGGTATAGTATACAATAGATCACATTACACAATATCCAATAGTTTTATAGTCATAGGAGACTAGATATATACATGATCCTTACATTAAATTTAAAAAAATAAAAAAATAGAAATTAAAAAAAATATTATTCCCTCTAGTATTTCTTTGGATCCTTCATAATACTCTAATTCATTCCCTAGGGAAAAGGTAAATCAAATAAAATGGTGATCCTAGATTCCTATTAAGTGGTAGAATATCTTGGAATTTATCATGACATAAATAATATAGAAAGAAAGAAATAACAATGAAATGATTCTATATAACTTATAGCATGAGAATGAAATATATCCATGTATAACATAACAGTGATAAATAAATGATCAAATGGATTACAATAAATGATTTCATAGTGTTTTAATTCATAAGGCCATACATAATAAGCATATTGTTAAGATCTCATGCCAAGAAATCATAAATAAATAGATAATCTATACACCAAATAATTGAGATTGTTTGTCTCATGGGACCTACTGATGCATTGAGGGGATATATATTTTTGGGACTCACTCATCACGTAATATGTCCAATCAATCCATCATCTGAAATATTTTTCCAAAAATACAAAGTCTTTCAAAAAGAATCACTTACATACACACATTAAAAAAATAATTGACTTTGTGATGGGTTATTTGTGATGGGGATCCATCCTGGAAAATCACATAAAAAATAATAGTAATTGTGATGGGATGTTGTAATTATCCTCAAGATGAAACTATTTTCAGTGGAACTAATTTTTCACCATGAGTATTATTTATGACATAACTTTTTTGACATCAGACATAAATTTCGGCATGCTTAATTATGACATAATTATTATTTAGATTAAAAATATTTATTTGTGATGGAAAAAAAATATCCATCGTAAATAACTATAGATAAATAAAAAACAAAATTCACTAAAAATATAAAATTATAAATTAAAATTTATTATATAATTAAAACACATAAATAATAATATGTTCATAAAAACAATATAATAATAGTGTCACTAAGGGGGTGGGGGATCATCTTCATCAGGGAGAGGGAGCTCCATCCCTAAATCATGTGTAATTCACTACGTACATTCCATCATTTACTCACACTTCTGATCCTTATGTCACTACTGGTCTTGTTGTTGTATCTACTCTTATTTTTTCTTAACTATTATCTATATTATCTCATCTTGATCTCACAGCCCCACCTCATACTCTACAATAGTAAAGGATGATGATCTTGGACATGCTCCCTTATATAAAAATTATGACGTCACTTCAGTACCATTGTAACTTGTCATATTCGTTTGTGAATAAATAGTGATCACCTAACCTTTCAAAATACTTCTAATTGTTTCCCACAACTAAGACGCCTTATCAAAACATGAATAACACAAGGCCTTATCCCCACTATTTGGATCATCCTGACTCTCACATGTCTGATAAGTCTCTATATCATATTTATTTTTCTATTTTATAAATAAAAATAAAAATTTATAAAAATTATAAAAATTTAATTTAAAAAAACATAAAATAATAAGAAAAATATATTGGTATCTATCACCAACAATATGCCCAGTACTATTACCAGTGTACATTTTCTTGTACACATCAAACCCTATAATGGTTGGATCAACCACCAACTAGAAGAATTTATCATATAAATTTATTGTTATATATATATATATTTGTTTGTTTGTGTGTTATTAAAAAATATTACTTACCAATTTTCGATTATGTATACTAAAATTATGACTCCTAGATCTGTGTGAGACATCATATCACCCAAATTTCTATTGATTAGAATATGATCTCTACCATAAGGTCTCTCCTATATAGTAAGTGCACAATCTATCCCAAGCCTAGGCTGGGATGTCATTAGGTCGATGAGGCACACAAGTATAATTAAAGATAGTTGAATATTTTCTGTTCATAGCTCCCTTATTAAGGTTGTGTTAAAAGTGATGAAAATGATCATGTATGAAAACCTTTAATAACTCCAAATAGAGGGTCTCATTCTCTCACCAATAGGTAACCATAAACCCAGAAAATATTTAATAATCTAGTAAAATAGAGAATATATAAATATATTATGATTTTACACATATCATCCTCTTCTACAACATACGATGAAACCTGTTCATAGGAACCAAATCCCATGACACCCACAAAACCGAAAAATAGTCCCTCAAAATAAAACTAGACTGAACTATAGCTAAATATATACTATGAAAAATATAAAAATTAGTAAAACATCTAATAATTAAAATAAATGAAATGAAAAATAAATAAAATAAATATTTAAACTTACTACCTCTGAAAAGGATCAATGTTAATAGATAGAATCCACTCAAGAACAAGATCTAGAATCATTAATCATGTAAGGAAAAGACCCCTCATTGTAGCTAGTGTCATGTAAACACCTTAATCTGATGAACCAAGTAAATCTTCATATGCCAATCTATACATCATCATATGAAACTGATCTAGATCCATCTGCGAGTAAAAAAGAAAACAATATATTACTACTAATTTTTTTAAATATATATATTAAATATAAAAAATTAAAAAATATTTATTGAAAAAATATTGATTATTACTATAATTAGAATGTAATACATTATTCTTCATCTTCATATTTATATTCTTTGATGTCAATTTCCTCATCTTCCTCCTCAACATCATCAATTTCCATACAATATTTCACTTCATCTTCCCTCATTATTTCTAACTTATTGGATACATCATCTAAATTATCAACACCATCAACCCTTAAATATGGGGTATCATCATTGATATATGCATCTGTTTGAGTAAGATATATATTTAGAGATTCTTCTTAAAATAGTTCAATAGTTTTCACTTCCAAAAAACCAATTTAATTTTCTATTAACTAATAATCATGATATTTTAATTTCATTACATTCGACCAACCATTTAAATATCTCAGTGAAGTGCAATAATTTTTATAATAAACTTGATTTACTTGATATACCAACTGAAATGGCTCATTTACTACAATAATACTTTTATATTTAATATTAATGACTCCATGTCATGAATGAATGTGAAAAAATTTGTTAGTATCAAACCACTAACATTTAAACATTGTTATGTAATTATATCCCAGATACAATAACATTATTATGTAATCCAACATGGAATAAAAGTAAACTTCACCTTATTTATGATGTGATACTTTTAAAGAAACAACAATACTCATTAACCACTTTTGATTCACCATGTGTTCTTGTATGAAATAGAAATTCATTAACCACATATACATTATAATATTTAACCATTCTAGATGGTGGTTTACTCTGTGTACATAACTGATTATCAATTTTAGTTTCATATTTCAATACTTGGAAAGAATAAATTATTTAATAATATATATAATAACAAATTAATTTCATAAGTTCAACCATAAACAATTTAAATTACTAGTCTTTGAAACGGGTATGTAAAATTATGATGTCACTATTATTTAATAGTAGTTTGGATAATTTGTGTGAATTTTGTTTTGATATGATCATCATATAATCCAAAATATAATTAATATAAATTCAATTAAAAACTACTTTCAAAATATAGGAAACAGTGTCACGTATAGAAAAAATCATTTCAATTCTTTGTAATTGATCAAAACATATATACAAGATTTGTGTTGTTCATGATCACCAATAAAACCAATCTCATCCTGATTAAATATTGATAATCGATGTTTTATGGAATAATCAAAATTTACATCATTTTGACCCATTTGAATATGTTTTTAATGATATTTAGATTGAAAATAAAAGGAGTATAAATTTCGAATTTCCTCCTACAAGTATTCTTCTAAAATTTACACTTCAACTGATGATTTTTTATATAGTTTCCTCTTCAAATTTTTCATGAATATCTCTTATTGGTATCTATATCTAATCTATACTGACCTTCCACATTTTTCTTCATATGGAAAATGTAATAATAAATGTTTAATTGAATCAAATGAGGCTGAAAAAATATATTTTCCAATTTACATAGACTTAGAACCATATCTTTTTACAATACTCAGTGTATCATAGACTACTATTGTCATAAAAATGTCCTAGAAAAAATATGATATTTCATTAAATACATCCTAAATTTAAAACTTCAACAAACCTATAAGGCCAATAGTTAGTAATATTTCTCTTATAACATGGAAATAATGACTTCTTAACCTCGTAATATGACCATTTTAACACAACGAGAAACAGTGGAGGCATAACAATATGATTACCTCAAATTTATAATCCACTAATATGAAAATAAATTACTTTCTTTATAAATCACATAATATTCTTTTAGATTTATTAAATTTTGGGATTTTTCATTTTAAAAAACTCAAGTTCAGGATGCCTATAAATTTGGGATACATATAACTTTTCATTTATAGTATCATTATTCATGTTAGGTGTGTCCATCATGATATAAAATATGTTATCAAAATAATTCTTCTCAATAGGAATTAAATATATCATGTGATGAACCAACAAATCATACCAATATAGAAGGTCCCAATTTTTTTTCTTTATCCAATTTTGATCTCTCCCCAAACCATTTATTTTTTTGGTTTATAGTTTCTCTAAAGTTAACATGATTTAATTAATAGATAATAGATTTTACATGAATTCCTGAGAGCACTGCAAGAGATCCATCACTTTTCATTTAATATTTTTTAAAATTATTTATATTCTTTTTGTAAGTTTTTATCGGCCAGAATAAATATGAAATAGCATTCAAAAAAACAATGTTTTCATTCAATTACAAGAATAAACTATTTTTTATCACCCATGTAATATTGATAGGATTTTTGACCATGAGTAATCCATCCAAATAATTTATCATATGCTAAAAATTCATTGATTGTCCACATTAATATATATTTCAGTGTAAAAATATTTTCTGTAACTACATCATATATTGTTACTCCATCACTCCATAATAAAATTACCTCCTTAATTAGTAGCTTCAAATAATCAATGATATTCTTATTTGGATGTCCTAGAACAAGTAACACTAAATAGATATATGTTTTATTCATCAACATACAAGGAGGTAAGTTTTATTGTGTTATAAAAATAGAGTAAAAAGATTATTTACTATTTTAATAACCAAATGGATAGAAACCATCAGTATAAAGACCTAATCACACTTTGTGAGGTTCGGAAGAAAAAGAAAGATAAACCCAATCAAATTGTTTCTATAAAAATCATCAGAAGAATTATTTAAGCTTTTGGAAACATAAATATAGGATATATTCCATGTCATCAATGTGACCATGTTGTGTGATGTAAATAGACACTGCAATCTATGTGTAATAAAAAAATACCACAACTATTTAATGTGAATAAATTTAGACTTTTCTTGGTGAACCTATTCGTACATTGAATTCCCACATGTTGGATGATTTGTTAGGTCCAATAGGTTAGATACCCTAAGTTGGGGGTGAATAAGGGTATGACATATTAAAACAACTTCCCATATTGATCGTGTTTCTCTATTAAGAAAAACTCCCTTATCTCGCTTTTCTGTAGCAATGTATAAACATAAATTAAATCATGCACATGACATAGTGATTTTTACTTGGTTCACCCTCACTGGGCTACATCCTAGCAGCATACACTAGAGATGTTCTGATGTACCAATTAACTAAAAGAACACTATTGTTTACAACATTCTAAGTAGAGTCACTTTCCCTTCTAGTTTAAAACCAATCACGATATAAAAGCTCATTGCTCTCTCGACTGAAGTGTGCTCACTGCTTCTTCAGAAGATCCACTCATAGTTTATAGACCTGTAGGTCTTTTCAATTGAATTAATACATGCATCATAAATTTTATGTAGATGATCTATTGATGTTATAATTTTATCCATAGATGAATACCGCTTTACCACAAATGTGAACTGGTTAACCTCAAATTTTACACACAACCCTTACTACGTCTCACGCATAATTCCCTTGCCTTGTGCGCAAAATATCTCTTTTTGCGCACAATACCAACTCCACATTTCATGGAACCTCAAAAATTCTACACAACCTTCATTTTCTACACAAGGTTAACTTTTCTGTGAAACATTAATTTTTACGTGAAACTTTAACTTTTACGTGCAACATCCAATTTTACACGCAATACCAAATTTTTCTGCGCAACTCCCTTTGCATATTTTTTATGCACATCAAAGATTGGATCTTCTCTAAGTCTTGAGATATTTTGAATGAGGTGTCACCTCATATATATAGGAAAACTCGACCCATGTGAGAAAAACCCTTCTTGATCTCATAATCCTCTTCGAGTACAGAAGACACATCTTCCGCGCAACACCGTATTTCACGCACTGCTCGAATATTTTGCGCACCTCATGCCTTTGCCAATTTTCAAGCTTCTGATCTTGAAACACCTCTTGCACAAAAAACTACATTCTTCTATTTCTCACACCACTCCAATATGTATTCCACCTTCCTTTTCCAAAAAACACATATCTCCTTTTTCCAATTTTCAGGCCCAAAAATTTGGCAAACACTGGAAAACAACTCTACTTTGTATCTTCTCTTTTTGTACCACCTCCAGATCATCCATTCCTTTGTTGAGGTTCTTCTTTTAATCATGTATTTTCAACATCATCTATTAAACCCAAAACTCACCATGTAATACCCATTTGTCAAAAAATTGAACATCGTGGTCTGCTTTATCAACAAACACAACATGGAGTCCCGCTTTGTCAACAAACACAATCACCTCAAAAATGCTTCAATGATACCTTGAGGGATTTTTTCCCAACATGATTAAATAATGAATCATATTCACCCTGATATAATATGTAATCATTTTAAAAATAATGTATCATTATATAACTAAGGCAAAAATTATGGATCATCCTCATGATTTTATAATTATTTACATGTAGCATATTTCCCTCAGGAAAAAAATATTTTAGAAAATGAAATATTTGATCAAAGAAACTATTTAAATTTAAAATATATTATTTAATAGTAATAAATTTTATAATATCTTTAACTTTTCTTATATTTTATTCAGGATATAATTCATCCCAAATAGATTTTAACTAATCATAAAATTTATATGGTTATCATTCAAGATTCAAATTATTATCTAGATTTTTTTCTAAAAAGACTTTCCAACAACCTCATGTATTATATATTAAAACTTAGAAAGATATGGAACCAGAAAATAGTATCTTTTTATGAAATATTTTCACCATATTCATACCAAAATACATAATATTTTTGAAAACCAAAATATAATTGATGAACCCCAACATTATCAGTAATTTTAAATATTATGAGTTATATTATATATTATCCCTTCTGAAATAAATTCAGAATTTGATGATTAAAATGATATAAAAATTTCGACACCTTAAATTATGAAAAGATTCATACAATAATAATTTTGATTTCTATGATGATATATCAAATCCTAACATCATAAAAAAAATTGGTGTCTATTTTTTTGTCCACAGTTTCCTAAAATAAGAATAATAATAATTTTTTTATATAAAATTTTAAAAATACGTTACATAAAGTATTTTGTTCTAAATGGAAAGATAATCATTTTTTTCAATGTGTTTTTTAAAATTTCAATTTTAGAAATATTATATTTGGTGTGAGATTTTTTCATCAAATGGTGGAATGTTAGCATCACATAAGAGGGTGCATTAGAGTAGCACATGGAGGTAGTGTGTGATGAATGTGGGAATATTGAAGGTGAGGGGTGGGGTGAAAATGAGAGGATAATGGCTAAGAGTGAGATAATTGTTTAATGAATTATAAGGTTTGAAACCCATGGTAATATATTTATTTTATTACTAATTTATAATAATTAATACAAATTCATACTAATTAATACTAATTCATACTAATTCATACTAATTTATACTAATTTATAACATTTTTTTATCAATTTACACTATTTTAAACTATTTCGAACTAATTTATACTAATTTATATGAATTTAAAACAATTTATACTAATTTATAAAAATTTATACTAATTTATAACAATTTATACTATATTAAACCAATTTATACTCATTTATACTAAATCATACCGATTTATACTAAATTATACTAATTTATACTAATTTAAAGACTAATTTATGTTGATTTATACTATTTTAATAATTTGTAATATTTCATACTAGTTAATAACAATTCATACCAATTCATACTGATGAAAATTTATAACAATTTATTCTAATTTATAAAAAGTTATAACAATTTATATTAATTTATACTTCTTTTTTCTAATTTATAAAAATTTAGAAAAATTACAAAATTTATTCTAATTTATAATAATTTATACTAGTTTTTAACAATTTATACTAATTCAATACAATTTTTTCTAATCTATAATTTTTTTAATATTTTATACTTATTTATACTAATTCAGAATAATTTATACTAATTTATGAAAATTTAAACTAATTTATAACAATTTATAAATTTTTTTACTAATTTCTAATAATTTATAACTATTTATACTAATGTATACTAATTTTTGATAATTTATAATAATTAAAACTAATTAATACTAATTAATTATAATTTATTACATTTTATACTAATTTAGATAAAAGTATACTAATTTAGATTAATTTAAACAAATTTATAACAATGATTACTAATTGTTACTATTTCATACTAATTTGAAGTAATTAATTCTAATTTATACTAATTTATACTATTGGAATCCTCATGTATTAACCATGTTTTAATGATCACAAATCTCAATAATAATTAAAAATCTTATTAATGATCACAAATTTCACAAATCTAATCAATCATGTGTATTTATGTTTCAAGTTATCTCATACCTGACAATGGCTAAGATCAATTCATTTTATGCATATTACTGTTTAAGTATGAATACTGTTATTTGCCTAAGTATAAGACACCGTGAAGCCAGACACCGTGAGAAAGACACTGTGAACCCTGACACTGTAAAGCCTAAGTCTCAGACACCGTGACACAGTAAGCCTGACACCATAAAGCAAGACACTAAGAACAAACACCGTAAGCCAGACATTCTGAATGCCTAAGTGCCAGACACTATTAGCGAGACACAATCATCAAGGCACCGTGAATCCAGAAATTATGAGCAAGGCACCGGAAGCTAGAAACCGTGAAGGAGACACTGTGAAGGAGATACCATGAAGGAGACACTGTAAAGGAGACACCGTGACAATGAGATACCGTGAAGAAGACACCATTTTCATAACATATTGTGACACCATTTCTTAACCCATTTGTCGTCTTTCAATTTAACTTTTTAACGGTCATATTTTACATCTTTAATGCAATGACATAATTAATTTTTTCTTGTAGACATAGTAAGAGGTACGAGGTATGACATATAAGGAACATGTCGGTTAAATCTCATGCATTGTGAAGATAAAGAGAAGAGTGCCCAAGATCAAGATACAACACATGCGACAACTCAAAAAACTGGGAGTGCGCTATACTGAACAGAACACCAATCTTGAGCATGACCATGAAGAAGAGATTGCAAGATCTTCAGAGAAAGCATTGTCTCATGCATGCAATTCGACTCTTCTGAAGAACACATGAAGTAAACTGAAATTCAAAGAACATCTTCACACGTGAAGAACACAAGCTGAACCACAACACTCTATTTTTCATTAGAAAAATACGAAAAGGATTCAGAATCATTTTTGTCTTATCCATGGAGTCTAGAGATGCACTGCTAATCACTAAAGAATTCTAAATTCATATCTACTCTCTCTTAGTGATTCTTTTGTTTAATTTCGAGTAGTGTGTATACTGTGTATATTTTACACACACAATGACTCATGTGCTGAACTAAAAGATATCAAAATACTTACACCAAACTCTTTACTCTTTTTTACCCACAACAACTGTGGAAGAGGTCCCTATCTGTCCTGGCTATTATTTTGTTTACCCACGAAAACTATGGAAGAGGTCCCTGCATGGCCTGGATAGTCCATGTACTATTGTTAAACCTGATCCAGGGTGTGGATCAGATTTTATTTATATAAACTTATTGGTGGTAGGTGATCACCAAGTCGAGTATATTAGGTCTCAACTTGAGACTGAACCACTTGTTTTATATTCGTTGTGCTATTTTAATTTAGTCTACTATGTTTTACTGCTTACTGCATAATCCATAAAAACACTAATTTCACTTTGATAATTAGTCTTGGAAAGAAGTTATATCTGATTTGTATTAGTATGATAACATAAAATGTAATTTTAATTATACCAATTAAGATTACTGAGAATTAATCAATCTTCTAAGAAGTTGTTTAAATAGTTTTACTCTTATAACAGTATAAACTTGATTATCTAGGCTGTATCTATTTTTTGGGAAATCATTATTTTTAAAGCTAATATTCTTTTAAAAAGATATTTTTATAGTTACTCAATTCACCCCTCTCCTCTTGAGTTAACTACTCTGACCAACATTTGGTATCAAAGGTTGCTTTATTAGGACTTTGTGTAATCTTATTCAACTGTGATTATAGTTGTACTTTAAAGATCTGTAAATTTCTTTTAATTCTAAATTTATAGCTATTTTAAAGTAATTTGTTACTATGTAAAATATATTGGAAGGTTTTGCAACTAAAAAACCACCATTCTTTATTAGAACCAACTATGCTCAATAAAAAATTAAAATGAAAATGCATTTAGAGAGTATGAGCTTTGAAACTTGGTCATCCATTATAGATGAATACAAACTTACTATGACTGATAGAATTACATGGGATGAACCTACAAAACTTGACTACAATACCAATTGAAAATCCATGAATGCTCTATATTGTTCCTTAGGAGATGAAGAATTTAATAGGATTTCTGCTTGTAAAACTGCCCATGAAATTTGGGATACCTTGTCTATCTCACATGAAGGCACATCTAGTGTAAAGGAAATGAGAATTAATACTTATACTATAAAATATGATAATTTCAAGATGAAGCATGATGATCCTATTTCTGATATGTATCTTAGGTTCAATGAGATTGTCAAAACAATGATTTCTCTAGGAAGAGAAGTCATTTCCAAAGAACATATCATGAGAATTCTCAGATGTCTACCTGACAGATGGAGGGGAACCTCTGCCTCAATTAGAGAGTCATGAGACATCAGCAGGATACCTATAAAGGAACTCATTGAGAAATTTATGATTTATGAGGAAGAGCTGAAAGTCAATAAAGATGAGGAGGATGAACCAAAGAGGAAATCTGTAGCATTCAAGACCACCATCTCTAAGCACAAAGACAAAAGAAAACTTGAAGCTTCCATAGACAGTTCCACTACTGAACAATCATCACCAGATAGTGATGAGGATATGGCTCAACTGGACAAAAGATTCAAATGATTTTTCAAGAAGAAAAACTTTTTCAGAAAGCCTAACTTCAAGGGAAAGTATGATAAAAAAGAAAACTGAAAAAAGGACTGGAAGATAAGTGACAAAACTGATGAGATTGTATGCTATGAATGTAAGCCCAAAAGACATATAAAGGATGATTTTCCAAAGCTCAAATATAAAAAGAAATATGAGGATAAGGAAAATAAGTATAAAAAGGAAATGAAGGCAACCTGGAGTGCCTCTAAGGATAGTTCAAGTTACTCATATACATCACATGATGAACGGGATGACAAAGACAATATGTGTTTTGTGACAAACACATCTGAGGTAAAAATGAACTATTCTATGCATAATTCATACTATTCTGAAGAAGAAAGTGACTCAGAAAATATGACCAATGAATAAATGTTTGAATTTTGAAACATGCTTGAAGAGACATGCAATTAATTAAAGGATAAATATAAATCATTGAAGAAATAGCATGCTCTCACTGTAACTATTAAATCTGAACTTACTAGTGAAAAGGAGAAAAATTCTCAACTTCTCAAAGAAAACACTGTACTAAAAATGTCTAATGAGCAATTAAAAAGTGACTTAGAAAAGTGTACTAATGGTAAAAATACCCTTACCCAAATTCTAGGAAAACAAATTTCTTCTAAATATAATACTATCATTGGTTATCAACCTAGTAAAAGAAACCTTGGTAGAACAAATTTTATTTCAAAGTCTAGGACATATAGTTTTGTTCCCAGTTCTGGACACAACTCATCGAGCTCGAGTCATGATACACATTATATTGTTTCAAGTTTTTGTGGACCAAATAGAGTTTATTTTTCGAATACTTTGCATAATTCTTAAAGGAAACCTATGAGACAAATATGGGTTCCTAAACCACTTATTACTAATGTTACTGGACCCAAACATGTATGGGTACCAAAATATGTCTTTGATTGATCATGTTATAGGAAAGATGCTTAAAGAGATCCTTCATAAATATGTGGTACTTGGGCAGTGGGTGTTCAAGGCACATGATAGGAGACTACTCATGCTTTAAGAACCTGGTAAAAGTAGATGGAGGACGCGTCACATTTGGTGACAATGAAAAGGGAAAGATCATTGGCATAGGGTAGATTGGTAACTCTGATTCGATTCTAATTTCTAAAGTACTGTTTGTTAATAGTCTAAAATATAATTTTCTTAGTATATCACAATTGTGTGATGATGGATATCACGTTAAATTTGAAAATGATGCATGTAATGTCTTTAATTCCAAAGATAAATTAGTATTTTCTGCATCAAGGAATGAAAATGTTTATTCTGTTAATTTATATTCCTTAACTTCTCAAAATGTTTCATGCTTAAGTGTATTTCATAAAGAATATTGGCTTTGACATAGGAGACTAGGACACTGTAATGTTCACTCCCTTATAAAGTTAACAAGAAAATGCCTAGTTAAATACTTACCCAAACTTGAGTTTCCAAATGACAATGTTTGTAATCCTTATCAAAAGGGAAAACAACACAAAATATCTTTCAAACCAAAGAAAGAAGTTTCTACTTCTCAACCTCTCGAATTGGTTCACATGGATTTTTTTGGACCATCTAGAGTTTCTAGTCTAAATGGGAAGCACTATGTTTATGTTCTAGTAGATGATTTTTCTAGATATACCTAGACCTTCTTCATGGATCAAAAAAGTGAATTTTGCTCTCATTTTACTAAGTATTCCAAGTCTGTAGAAAATCATAGTGGCCTTAAAATTAAATCTTTAAGAAGTGATCATGGCCATGAGTTTGAAAATCAAGAGTTTGAATCCTTTTTCTCACAAAATAGTTATAGTCACAGTTTCTATGCCCCTAGAACACCTCAGTAGAATGGTGTTGTAGAGAGAAGAAATAGAACCTTGCAAGAAATTTCCAGAACAATGCTTAGTGAATATGACCTACCTATTTACTTTTGGGATAAAGTTTTTAATACATCATGCTACATAATCAATAGAGTATTGATTAGACCAATTATCAAAAAGACCCCTTATGAACTATGGAATAATAGGAAGCCTAAGGTAAATTACTTTAGAGTTTTTGTTTGCAAAGTCTTTATTCTCAATAGTAAGGATAAACATGAAAAATTTGCATCCAAAAGTGATGAAGGAATTTTCCTAGGTTATTCACTTTCAAGTAAAGCTTATAGAGTATTCAATAAGAGAACTAAATGTGTGGAAGAATCTACCCATATCAAGTTTTATGAAACAGATCCACATGAGTCTAGAACCATCCTAGAAAATCTAGAGGATGATGTATCAAATCTGAACATCAACTCAAAATCCTCAGATACCACTGTGAAAGAATCTGTGAAAACTTCCAATTTTAGAAATTCTGTGCAATCAAGTCATAATGAACATGAATCTATTGATGAACCTGAATTCACTAGTCCCTATTTTTCTAGAAAGGTTAGAACCCTTAGAAACCATCCCTTAAATGCTGTTGTATGATACTTAGAGAAAGGAACACAAACTAGAGCTTATCTTATAAATCAAGTTGAACACCAAGCCTTCTTGTCACAGCTTGAACCTAGAAACATTGATTCCATAAATGATGAATTTTGGGTAATGGATATGCAAGAAGAACTCAATCAGTTTGAAAGAAATAAAGTTTGGAAACTTGTTGAAAGACCCAAGGACACATTTTTCATATGCACTAAATGGGTGTTTAGAAATAAGGTAGATGAAGCTGGAAATATAGTTAGGAATAAGGCTAGATTAGTTGAATAGGGATATAGTCAAGAAAAAGGAATTGACTATGAGGAGACTTTTACTCCAGTGGCCAGACTTGAAGCCATTAGAATTCTACTTGCTTATGTTGCACATCTGAATTTCAAACTATATCAAATGGATGTTAAGAGTGAATTCTTAAATGGGTATATAGCTCAGGATGTTTTTTTTCAACAACCTACTGGATTTAAAAAACCTAATTTTACAAATCATATTTTTAAACTATGAAAATCTTTATATGGTTTAAAGTAATCTCCAAGATCTTGGTATTCCAGATTGAGTACTTCTCTTATTTCCAAAGGTTTTAAAAAAGGAATAGCTGATCCTACATTTTTCATAAAATGAATTTCTAAGGATGTTTTAGTTGTTCAAATCTATGTAAATGATATTATTTTTGGATCTTCAAAAAATTAATTATGTATTGATTTTTCTAAAATGATGCAAAATGAATTTGAAATGAGTTTAATGGGTGAACAAAAAATATTTCATGGATTTCAAATCTTTTAAAATAATGATGGAATTATTTTAACTCAAAGTAAATATACTAGATATCTTCTAAAACTTTTTGGATTTGATAGCACAAAAAGTAGTGACACTCCCATGAGCACCATTTGTAAGCTGGATCTTGATGAAGATGGAAAATATGTTGATCAAACCACTTATAGAGAAATGATTGGAAGTCTACTCTACTTAACTGCTATCCATCCGGATATTATGTTTAGTGTGTGTATGTGTTCTCTCTTTCAAGAAAACCCTAAGGAATCTCATTTAAATGTTGTAAAGATAATTTTCAAATACCTCAAGCATACACCTTATCTAGGACTATTCTATCCTAAAGGACAATCATTTGAACTAGTAAGTTATTCTGATGCTGACTTTGGTGGATGTAAGTTAGATAGAAAGAGAACCTATGGAACATGTCACCTTTTAGGTAAGTCACTAGTATCATGGTGTAGTAAGAAACAAAATTATGTTGCATTATCTACTGCAGAAGCTGAATACATAGCTGCTGGCTGTTGTTGTGCACAAATTTTGTGGATGAAACACACTTTACTAGATTATAGAAATCAATTCAGACATGTACCAATAAATTGTGACAACACAAGTGCTACTAACATTTTAAAAAATCATGTTTCACATTCTAGGACAAAACATATTGATGTAAGACATCACTTTTTGAGAGATCATTATCAAAAAGATGATATTACCTTGGAATTAATTGGCACTGAATATCAACTTGCTGATATATTCACTAAACCGTTAAATTCTGAGAGAATAGAATACATCATACATGATCTTGGCATGATCAATCACAAATAGATATCTTACTGGTCTTACTGTTTAATATTTTACTACTTTTTTACTTTACTGTTTCATGTTCACGGTTTCTCGGTTACTGTCACATGTTTATAGTCTCACAGTTAGCACTTTGTATTCACCATCTGTTACTCACTATCTCACTGTGACTGAACAAAGTTTACTTGTTGTCTCACCATGACAGAACAAACCATTCACTGTCTCACCGTGACGACCACCGACTGTCTCACCGTGACGACAATTTTCCATCGCACCGTAACAACTATTCACAGTCTCACCGTGAAAATTATTTATGCTTTTTTTAATCCGTATTGTGGTAATTTTTATTTCACCACTTTTTACTTTCTCGCATTTTTACTTTTGTGACGTTTGACATTCCCAAATGATAATACAAAAGGGTTTTCACTCAATTATTCACCCAAACTCTCTCCCACTCACTCCTTCCTAACCCTTTCAACCTAGAAACTCTCTCTCTCTCTCTCTAGACCTTAATTGGATGCCAAGGTTGAAGCATCCATCTTCATCCACACCTGAGAAGCTTAGCTCGAAGAAGAATAGAGCACCGAAACTGGCACTCGAAGGACCCTTAAATCCAAACCTGGTAAACCGTAGTGTTGTACCTGAAAAGGAAATTTTCCCTGAGTGGCTGTTGTCTAGAAAATTTCTGGTTTTAAATGTTTTAAGAGAAAAAGTCCAGCTTGAATGGTTCTCAAGGAAGGATAGACCCATTTACCTGAGGTTGGTAGCTCAGTTCTATCAGTATGTTCAGTTTTTTTTTCATTCTGGTGAATGTTTTATTGTGAGAAGATTGATTAATGGACAAAGATGCTCCTTCTCATCAAAGTTATGGGCAGCATGCCTTAAGATACATCACAAAGGGATTTGTGATGATTATTATAGAGACCCCCCCACCTACAACTGATTTCTTTGACCTATAAAATGCACTGGAAACTCTATCTAGAAATAGAACCTAGAGAAGGGCCATAGCTGCTGAACTTGATGGGGAGACAAGGCTATTGTTTAAATTTATTCAAAATATGATTAGCCCAAGAAAAGGTGACTTTGTTGTCTTGAAGTATCAAGATGTGTTCTTGATTCATCTTATGATGAATGGACACAAAATCAATTTGTTCAAGTATATCATTCACCATATGTGTGAATTGATCAAGGTCACATCCAAATCCACCTCTTTGTTCTATTATAGGATGATTTCACCAATGATTGTTGCCAAAGGAGTAGTTTCACCCAATGAATAAGTACTAGTAGACTATGAATATTGTTTATCTAAACCTACCATCAGAAGGATAAAAATAAACTGGAACCCCTGTAAGAAAGGATGGGTTTAAGATAATGATAAGATTTATGAGAAGTATAATCTTGTGGATTATCCAACAACTCAAAAGGACATTTATGATCCTGGTTTGGAACCAGATGAAGTTGTTGTTTATCCAAAAGATGAAGAGGAAGAGGAAGAGTCATCTGAAGTACCACATAGAGAAGAGGATCATATACCTCAAAGGGAAAATTTGTTATTGAGGAAGAAAGGCCAATTATTCCTCCTGATGTTCTTGAAGAAGAACCTCCTTCCCCTAGAGATGATGTTAATCTGTAAATCCAATCTGATGCTGCAAGAGAATTAATTGTCCCAGAATCTAAGACGCAAGCCATGGAAGTGGCTATAGTAGGATAACTCCCTACTATGCAAGAAGCAACTCAAAAAGAACTCCCTGTTATAGAAGAAACAAATCTGGAACAACTCCCTGCTATGGAAGAAGCAAATCTAGAAGAAATCCCCGGTAGGGAAGATGAAAATCAAGAAGAACTATTTGAAGAGAAATCTGTTCCTGAGATAATACCCTCTGCTGAAGAGAGGATAGAGATAACCTTTCAGTTGGCTAGGTAAGAAATGGATAAGGAAATTAAAGATGAACCAGTGGATTTAGAACAAGTACACGAGCCTCATGGTCCTGAAAAGAACACACTTATTGAGGGGGAGGAACCTCAAAATCATGAGACTTGTGAATCTGAGTCTATTGAAGCATCTCAACCAACTGAGTCATATTCTGTGTACAATCGGTATATATTCTCTAGCTTCAATGATGTGAGTGAATCTCAACGGGTTATTGTCACTAGGATTGATCTTTCTTCTTTGTTTCACCTGAAATCTGCCACATACTTTGCACCTGAACCTGAACCTCAAACTGAACCTCAACCTGATCCTAGACCTGTACCACTTCCTTCACCTTCCCTTTTACCAGAACAAAAATCTTCTATCATCAAGGATGATTTGAAGGATTTTGGTGACACTATCTTAGCTGAAGTGGAGAAACTTTTAAATTATCAACCTCGTCTTATAACCAAACTGAGTCAGGAAGATGCCTCACTACTTTTGGAAAAGATTATTTGGCACATTCAACCCAAGATGATCAATGAAATTCAGGAAGTAAGAGTTGAGAATAATTTACTGAGTACTGAAGTTGCAACTCTAAAAAGAAATTTTGAAGACCTCCAGAGAGAATTTCATTCCAGATCAAAGCATGTACATGTTGCTGCTTCTCTTGAACCTGATGATTCTCACATTTCTAGAGATATTGTGTCCCAGATTCATCCATACCTATTATCATTTTATGAAAATATTGAAGAAAATCACAAACACATGTTGTAACATATGAGAGAGCTTCTGGAAAACCTTAATAAGCTCACTGATGAATATAATGGTTGTCTTCAAAAAGGTCCTAAAACAGCTCAAATCATTTACCACTACTATTAAAGCTTCTACTTCCTCTGGTCAGACCTCCACTTCTTCCTTGGACAATAATTTGCTCAGATCCATAGTAAAGGAAGAAATTCAGAATTTTTTCAGTGGCTTTGATATGGCTTCTTTATATGAAGTTATTAAGAACAGTGATAGAGTGCTTGACCTGGTTCAAATTCACTCAAAGATTGCCAATGATGCCCAGCAGCAGATCTCTAAGAAAGTAGACTTATATTTCAACCGAATTTTCTCCAAGACTGATATGACCAATCACTTCAAATACCTTGTAGAGAATCTGAAAATTCCTCTTGTAACCCAAGCCTTCAAAAACCAAGTCCAAAAGCTCACAGAGTTTACTAGATTGTTGGAAAAGTTCATGAAAAACAAAAACAATTTTGAAAAGGATATGTAGTATAGAGGGGAGATTATTGCAGACTTCATTAAACTTCTGAGACTGTATCTTCATGTTAAAAGTACAACCATTGTTTCTCCAGTGGCTTCTCCTCTCAGACCTGGCCTGCCTACTTTTATATCTACCTTTCCCTCAACAACCATGTCTGTTGGCCAGGCTCTTAGTCAGACCAGGCCTGTCATTCTCGACCAGCAACTGCCTCAATCTTCTACTACTCCAAAATTGGCTCCATCGGTCTTCGAAGGTCGACCTTTACCTTCTTTGTCTACAACTTCTATGCCTTCTTCTACATCAGCAACTGCCCTTATGGCTTCCTCTTCTGCTGCTGAGAAAGGAAAAGAGAAGGCCACTTCTTGAAGAAGAACAATGACTTTTTTTATGGGGATGTCATTAGTTGTTTGTATTTCTACTGTATGCTGTATTCTGAACACTTTTAATATCATATGCACTGTTTTCCCTCTATTATTTATACTTTTTCATAATCCCAAATGGGGGATAAATATGAAATCTATGTTAACATATGTTATTTTTTCTCTTTAGTTGCATTTAATTTACTCTTTACCACTATATGATTTGTGATCATCAAAAAGGGGGAGATTGTTGGACTCCTTGTGTATTAACCATGTTTTAATGATCAAAAATCTCAATAATAATTACCAATCTTATTAAGGATCACAAATTTCACAAATCATATCAATAATGTATATTTATGATTCAAGTTATCTCATACTTGATAATGGCTAAGCTCAATTCAATTTATGCATATTATTATTTAAGTATGAATACTATTATTTTCCTAACTATAAGACACCATGAAGCCAGACACCATGAGCAAGACACTTTGAACCCTAAAACTCTGAAGCCAAAGTCTCAGACACCATGAACACAAGATACCGTGACACAGTAAGCCTGAAACCGTGAAGCAAGACACTAAGAACAGACACTGTAAGCTAGAAACCCTGTTTGCCTAAGTGCCAGACACAGTTAGCGAGACACAGTCATCAAGGCACCATGAATCCAGAAATTATGACCAAGGCACCAGAAGCTAGAAACTCTAAGAGAGACACCATTAAGAAGATATCGTGAAGGAGTTACTGTGAAGGAGACATCGTGACAAGGAGATACCATAAAGAAGACATTGTTTGCATAACATACTGTGACACTGTTTCTTAACCCATTTTGTCGTCTTTCAATTTAACTTTTTAACGACCATATTTGACATCTTTAATGCACTGAAATAATTAATGTTTTCTTGTAGACATAGTACGAGGTACGAGGTATGACATATATGGAACCTGTCGGCTAAATATCATGCATTCTGGAGATAAAGAGAAGAGTTCCCAAGAGAAAGATACAACACACGCAACAACTCAAAAAAACAGGAGTGCACTGTACTGAACAGAACACCAATCTTGAGCACGAACATGAAGAGGAGATTGAAATATCTTTAGAGAAAGCATTGTCTCATGCATGAAATTTGAATCTTATGAAGAACACACAAAGTACACTAAAATTCAGAGAACATATTCACTCGTGAAGAACACAAGCTGAACCACGACACTCTGTTTTTCAACAGAAAAATAAGAGAAGGAATCAGAAGCATTTCTGTCTTATCCATGGTGTCCAGAGCTGCACTACTAATCACTACAGCATTATAAACTCACATATAATCTCTCTTAGTGATTATTTTGTTTACTTTCAAGAAGTGTGTGTACTCTATATATTTTAGACACACACTGACTCCTGCGCTGAACTGAAGGATTTCCATATCCTTACACCAAACTCTTTACTCTTTTTTACCCATGACAACTGTGGAAGAGGTCCCTGGGTGGCCTGGATATTATTTTGTTTACCCATGAAAATTGTGGAAGAGGTCCCTGCATGGCCTGGATAGTCCATGTACTGTTGTTAACCCCGATCCAGGGTGTGGATCAGAGTTTATTTAAATAAACTGTTTGGTGGCAGGTGATCACCAAGTGGAGTGGATTAGGTCTCGGCTTGAGACTAAACCACTTATTTTATATCCGCTATGCTATTTTAATTTAGTCTACTCTGTTTTACTACTTACTGCATAATCCAGAAAAACAATAATTTCACTTTAATAGTTATTCTTGGAAAGAAGATGTATCTGATTTGTCTTAGTAGGATAACTTCAAAAGTAATTTTAATTATACCAATTATGATTACTGATAATTAATCAATCTTCTAAGAAGTTGTTTAAATAGTCAAACTCTTATAATAGTATAACTTTGATTAACTGGGCTGTATCTATTTTTAGGGAAATCATTATTTGTAAAAGTAATATTCTTTTAAACAGAAATTTTTATAGTTACTCAATTCACACCTCCCTTCTTGAGTAAACTACTCCAACAAATATACACTAATTTATTCTAATTTATACTAATTTATAATAATTTATACTGATTTATATAAAAAATTATATACAAAGACATACTATTATATACTTATATATTCTAACTTAAACTAAGTTTTAATAATTTATTCTATTATTTACCAACTTACACAAATTTAGACTACATTCGACTAAAATATACTATTTTAAAATAATTTATATCAATTTATGATATTATATACAAATATAAACTAATATATAATAATTTGTACAAGTTTGTATGATTATCTTCTCTATTTTATACTAATTTATATTAAATTTTATTAATATATACTAATTTATATACAAATTTATAATAATTATTACTAATTGACGCTAATTTATAAAAATTTATACTAATTGATTAATTATTTTAAAATAATTCATTCATTAATTTATATTATTTTTTAGTACTTTACTTTTATTACATTGTTATAAATATTTACTTATTTTAATTTTATAATAATATTTTTAATATCTATAAATAAATAAAAATATTTATTAATTTAAAATAATAATTATTATCAAATTATGTTCTTATATAATAAAAATAACTATTTTAAAAAAAAAATAGATGACATAAATTATTTTCTAGTAATTTATAATAATATCACTATTTTTTATGTAATCAAAAATAACTTTTACATCTAAAACCATTCATTATTTATTATTTATTTTATATTAATTTTAATAAATTATACTAATTTAAAATAATTTATACAAATTTATAATAATTTATGACTACAGGTTGTTTTTATATATTTTTATTATATTTTTGTAATTATAACTAATTATTTTTAGTTTAGATTAATTTTCATAATTTTTCGTAATTTATAATAATTAATGACCACTGATATTTTATTTTATATATTTTTGGTTTAAATTATTGATTATTTATTATTTTACCTAATTGTAGAACAAATTTATTTCTTTAAACTATTTTTTTATCACTAAAATAAATTTTAGTAGTATATTACAATTTTTTATCTATAATAATCTAAAATTATTTTACAATAATAATATTATTAACTTATTGAAAATTTGGAAAAAAATTAATAATGTGACATGAAAATATATTTAAATCATAATAAATTAAATTAAATAACAAATTGTATAATTAAAATACAATTAAATGAAAAAAAATTATTAAACAATAAAAAATATTAAAATATTATCTTTAATATTTTTTATTCATAGGTAATCTTTGAATTTCAATATAGAAATCTTCAAACTAGGGTCTAGATCCCAATAGATATATTTATAATATAAAAACATTTAAATAGGAGTTCAAATTATAAAGGGACTCTGAAGTGAAAAGGGAGCAGATGTGAGCAACAAATGAGAGGGGAGTTAATGAGTGGATAGGTGGGGTCTAGAAATATTTCTATTTCACTTTTTGCGACATATTATTTTTTGATATAATATGTCATCATAAAAAGTTTGTTGTTTGAACTTTTTTTATGGATATTTTATTTTAGATGGTCAGTTATGTGGGATTTTCAATACGTCGCAAAAAGTAGTAGCTGTAAATAATTTCCCCACTTATCCAAAAAATATTTTTGAAAAACTCTATCTACTATAAATAATATGCTGATAGATTTTTTTGCAATGAAAAGTATATATTCATTGAAAATACACCTTAGTGTAGTGAATTTTTGTGATGAAATATGCATTATATCATAAAAAAGACCATATACTAAGATTTTTCTGCATCATAAATCCATTTTCTGCGTATATACTTCTTCACATAGGGTCTTTTTGCAACCAAAATTACATTCCATCACAAATAATCCATACACGGAGAAGTATTTGTGATAGAAATATACTTTCTTCTTTAAAAATATCTTTACGTAGCATATTTTTGTTACAAAAGGTATTTTTCATCACAAATAAATACAGTGTTCCAATTAGGGACAAAACTATTATTAAAAAAATTATATTCTATCACTAATAACCATAGATAAAAATATTATTTAAGACATACTATATATTATGTCATAAACAACCCCTTATGTGACCCTATTTGTGACAGACTTCGTGTCTGTCGCAAATGATCAATCACTAAAAGTTATTTTCCTATAATGGCTTGTCATTGTAATCAATACTTGTCTTTATAGAAGTAGTGGGTATACATATTGTCAAAGTTCTCATAGTAAATTGAATCAAATGGATCTCTAGGTGATTATTCATCATTATAATATGAATTATATGATATTAACAATGAAATTGAAAGTATCCATAATAATTTTGCAACTCAGTAAGATACTTTCATCATATAGGGGTGTTAATAAGTATTAATAAATGCAATGGTTAGAGACCAATGAAATGGTATAAAAATATTCCATTGGAATAAAATTTATGTTCATTGAAATTTAATGGCTCGTGAGGGTGGGATAATAAGAGACAATGACAAATTCTTTTTTACAATATAATCATGGATTTATAATAATGAAACATAACCTCATTACAAATGGAAATATAAAGAAACTAAAATTAATTTCAAAATATAAATGTAGAAAAAGGTATGGAAACCCATACCTTGTTATTTCACTTCCAAAATATTGATAATGAACTCCTAGGATCCTTGTATTTTGGGGTATTGAAAGAGAAATATAGATAAGGTTTTGGGAATCCATCCATGTTAAGTCTCTTGAGAAAAAATTAGGGTTGACTTCGAGAGAGAAATGTAGAAACTGTTTAGAACTATTATCTACCTAAGTATCTTCCTAAAGTTTCTTGATATTGGAAACGAGTGAAAAAATCATTCCCAATGGTTTTAGAGTGGATATGTATGGTAGGATGGGTGGCTATTTATAAAAAATTAGGGGGAATTGTTTTGAAAATTCTAAACAAAGACCTTGGACTTTAGGTTATAGAAAAATAGAAACCATTGGCCTCTCATGGATTTAGACCTCAATATTTAACATTTTGTTCCTAGTTTTTTACTTTTATAATATTAAGAACCAAAATCCATTAATTATACTATTTTGGGAATGGAAATTTTAATTATTCACAAATATTTTTAAAAAAAATCTTGAATATACTTTATCCTTTTGAAACTTTTTTATAGGTTTTAAAAATTAATTTATTATTTTGAAATAAATTATTTTAGTGAATAAATGTATGTTTAGTCGATGAAACCTTTATATTATTTATTACATCATTTTAAGTCATTGTGGTGTAATAATACTAACCATATATTTATTTTTTATTTTATAATTTACCCACAAAAATCAACTACCTCATAAAATTATGAAAAGATAAAATTTAAATAATTTTTATTTCCTAATTCAAAATTTGAAGCCTTTTTTATGAAAATAATTTTTTATATATGAGTAATTTAATGTTTTAAATAAAAGACTTAGTGTCTTTTCAAACCATACATTTGGGGCCAAAATTGTTAAAACACTTCTTTGATAAATCATATTTTTATTTTAAGTCATGTGTGGGTAATTATATTACTATTAATTTATCATTTTACATCATTTTTAATTATTAATTATATTATTATCAAATGATTTTATGTATTTTATTAGACACTTTTATGTATAAAGGTTAAATTATTATTACAATGGTCATGGAGGGAAGTTACTGTTCTAACAACCTAATTCCAAATGTTCAGATTCCAATGGTCACCTTACCCCTTGTATATACTTCCTTTTAACATCTAAAATCATTAATATCATTCTCTAATATCTATACCATGTCTATTCCATCACATATTATTTTCTCTGTAAAAAAATTTATATCATGTATTATTAATTCTTATTTGATTATGATCATCTGAGGTTCAATATTATAGTGTTTCCCAATATTTTTACTTGTTATATGGTACTAGTTTCATCTATTATAGTGGATGTAATATTTTAGTTTTGTGTTTAACTATTATAAATAAATAATATAATGTGCATTGTGTAAATTTTTTTGTGATGAAATAATTATTTAATATTTTTTAATCTCGGGTATTTTATTCTCCCATATTAAATAATTTCATCTTTAATTTTTTTGATATACATTATTCCATAATCAAATTTGAGTAATTTATCATCATTTCTTCCTTAGGATCCCATGTTGCTTCCTCTAACTTGAGATTCCTCTAAAGTACTTTCACCAGCTGAGTTGTTCGATTCTTCAATAGTTACTCTCTAATATAAAAAATTGGATGGGGTCTTCATTATAAGAAAATTATGGTTTCAACTCTATTTCTATATTGGTGAGTACATTTGTTGGGTCTGGAATGTAATTTTGCAATAGTGATACATGGAATATTTTATTAACTTTATAGAGGTTGGGTATAATATTTTAATTCTCATTCCCAAGTGATATTCTAAACTATAACTACCCAGTGTTAACATACATAGACATTAAAATATTTTTTCAAAATACCTAAGACATTACAAAAACAGATGCCCAAATACCATATAAGTTTATTAACCTCAGAAACATGGAAACATAAACACTAGTACATGAGCGATCTACATTATCTCCCACTAGGTTCTCCAAGACTAACACCCCTCTTAGACATATCATATATAAAATATATCTTCATATCCTACGGAAGGAAACATAAAATATGAGTAATGGTAGAAAGGGATATATTTAAGCATAAAAATGAGCATATGGGTATGAGAACATTATCATTACATTAGAGGATAATAACCTTCATATCAAAGATTATAAACATGAATTATGGCATAAAGGTTATCAGTTCATAAGGCATGAATGATAAGGTTATAAAGAGAATAATCCATGAAATCATAACCTAAGAGTAAGAAATGAAATCGTGGTATACATATTAAACATGTAATATCATTCCCTATAAATCAAGATTTTTTTATAACTTATTAGGGAACTTAATGGGGACTACACCTACTGGGTGGGACACACCACCATCCCCATTCGTTGTCCTTTCCTTGTAATGGATTAGGTTTCCCCATCATTTCGTAGTGGATCAAGCCCATTGAATTTATTCCCTTCATTATCTCATGAGATATAAATATATACCCAATTCATTGGAGGGATATATAAGTTCCACCCACGTCATAATAAAATGGTTCTTAGATATTCCACAAGATGATAAAACTTTCATCATATCATGACCCATAAAAAGAGATGGGGTACATAAATATCCTATCATAACCCATGAAATGAAATGGGTGACATAAACATATAATCATAAATTAAACTATGAAAAAATATTGGTTTTATAATAATTTTAGTAAATAATAACCAATGAAAAGAAGTGGGTTTAATAAGAATAAAACTCATGGAAGATGAATGAGTTTCATAAACATATAACCTGTGAAAGAGAAACATGTTTAATAAACATCATGCCATCAAAACATAAACCATCCAGAGAAATAATATGAGTGAAACCTTTGAATAATGTCCCATAAAGGAATGAGTAATATCAATTTATGTTGTCTTATATGGAAAATAAAATTTAAATATCCTTTCATCTTTAGAAAATTATTTTAAAACATAAATACTTTTGAAAACCATTTTAATTGACAATAATTTGAAAACATATAATGAATATGTGAAATAATTTTTAAAAACTTTTCCCATTAAATCCTATAAATGAATCTTGAAAACATTTTGAATCATTTTTTCATTGGAAATAATTTTAAAACATGGAAAGAAAGATTGAAATTTTTGAAAACATTTTCCATTGAAAACATATAAAAAAAGCTTAAAAATATTTCTATACACTTTTTATATGAAAATACAATGAAAATTTAAAAAAATAATCTTCCAAATCATTGAAATCCTTTTCTTTGAAAACAACCTTTTGAAAACATATAAATGATATTTTAAAAATCAGTTAAAACATATTTTAAACATAAAACATTTTTGAAAACCATTTTCATTATAAGAAACTTTAAAAAAATGAATTTCCATAATATTAGGAAAAATTTTCCTATAAAAATAACTTTTTGATATTTTAAAGTAAGTTTCAAGGTAATGACAGTCATTATGGCTAGTAAATCCATACATGTTTAAAAATCCTTTTGCACCGTAAAAAGTTTAGAAAAGTGCCTCGACTGGAAAATGACAAGAATATTCATTTTAAAAAAACATTTTTGTTTAAAAGGTATTAAATGGGTACAATATACTTTTAAATACCATAGGATAATACTATAATATTTTTGGAAACTTTTTTTTAAAACATTGTTTTGAAGGAACATAGATTTCTGACTAAAGAGGGAGGTAAATTAAGAATTTCTGAAAAAACACTTTCTTGATCATCATATATACCAAATAGTAGAAAAATGTTACCAATACATGAAGATATCATTAATATCTAGAGTATAATAAATTAAATGATATTTATTTATATATGGATGATAATATTTCATAAATGGAAGCATGATCATTAATGATGTCGATACATGATTAGATTATTTCAATAATCACTTACCACTTGGTAACTATAAATCATAATCCCCATGTAAGAAAATAAAATTATGTGAAGATTAATATATCATTAAAATAATTATATTACTGAGATAAAATATAAAATGTAATTATATTCACCTCGTAAAATAATATGGTGTATAATAAAACATGTGTCTCAAAGAAAGAAAATTGTGTTAAAACTATCTTACAGATAATGTAACTTTTGAACAGTAAAACCCCATGAAAAAGAGATAATGAATTGTATATATAAATACCCATAAATTTATTTATAATAATAATATAATAAATTCATGGGTATTATATACATCGCACAAAATAGTCAAGTGGTGAGTACGGCATGTATATCACTGAAATAAAAAGTGGGATGGAATTCCCTTTCCTTATGTGTTAAGTTTCTTTATACATGTAAAAAACTGATGTATTATAAATATAATTTTATCAAAGATCTTACTAAGAAAAATATTATTATATCTAATACCATATATGATTTACTTATGAAAATATATTGCCTATTTATAATCAATTCCTTGTTAAAGTAATGTTTCGAGTGATAATTGCTTTGTTTGTTGTACATGTTTTGCCTTGTTATTCTTGATCCACTTAATTATATCATGATTTATATTTTTCAAGAATTTAAAAAATTAATTATATATAATATATATTAATTATATTAATATTTATATTAATCTATAAAATATATAAATATTAAATGAAATACATCATTCATGGAGATGGTAGACTACACAAACGCATGAACGCTGCTTCTATTTTATTGTCATATAGAAAGAAAGTAAATGAAATATATGTATATAAATATATAATATCATTACATTAGAATTATTATGTAATATATATCATTAAATTTTACTAAACACATCCTTATTACATTCATTGTAAAGTGTGAACGAATCACATTGATTGAGGAGGCGGTATTCCACACTTCCACAAACGAAGTTATCATATTTACAAAAAATAGAAATCATGAAGGTAGAATTTATATAATAACTATATAAGTATAAATAAATCATAAATATCATAAATATCATATAAAAATATATTTTACATCATAATTTAAACCATGATATGTGGAAAAGGTTAAATTAACAACATCGTTTCGTGAGGTGGTAGTTCGCCGTACACATGAACGGTAAGTTCATTACCCATTATATGGAAGTGTGTATAATTTCAGGCTGAAAAATTATAATAACAACATAATATTACATTTATTATAATTTAATTATTATATTATCATGAAATAAGAATAATTTAGGTAGTGGAGAAAAAAATAAAGAAAATGAGCTTCAGGAAGAATGTTACCTCTTCTTTGGGTAAATTAATTTGGTTTACACTAATGGGATTCCTTGGTTGGATTTACACCCAAATAAAGGCTTAAAGGAATAATGGTGTGATATTTGGAAGTTAATTAGTAAGAAATTTTCTGAACCTTAGTGGATTGATAGGTGTGAAGAAGGGGTATAGGTGGTGGCCTTTTAGGTGTACCCACAATTTTACCTTAAAAAATCATCAAAAAACAACCAAAATCAATAAGGGAAGTTTTATTTCTGAAATATGGACATAAAATGGGTGTATTACAAGTTTATAGGTCATTTTGGTTCTTATGTTTAAGGTTTAGTCCCTTGTTATGCTTAATTTTACCTTAATCACTGTAATTAATATTAATCACTTTAACAAATATTTTTGTTGAAAAATTAAGTTTATATTATTGGAATATAAATATTAAACTTATTAAAAAAATTATGTCCCTTTTTTTAAATTCAATTCATAGAAGTGGAAAAATTAATTTTTGTGTTAATCCCGCGGATGTGGTTAGAAAGTAGGTTTTTAAATTGAGAATGTTAAAAAGTTATTTAATATTTTATATTTAAAATCTATATAGAAAAGATTAAAATAACCTAAATTGGATTAATAAATTTATAATTTATCTATTTTTACTTAAAAACCAACATAAAATATAATTTCACAATATAAATAATTTAGATGGAAAAACATTTTTGAATTAAAATTCTTTATTTTTCACTATTCATCCGAAAATGAAGTTTCTCAGAAAAGTCCCTAAAATTTAAAATAAGCTACTTTTTACAATATAAATTCAAAATTTAATTTTATTTTATCTAATGAAATTACTAAAATTGTCTAAAATTAATTTTATTATTGTTCACATAAGGACATAAAAGCAGTTTCTTTGAGAAAATAGTATTTTTAAACATATAAAGGATTTTCCAATATTATATGTTTTATTATAAATATGTTATATTTACATAAAACCAGTATAAATAATATATAAAATGGTTATATTGTTGTTAATATTACTGAATTTAATGTCTATTTTATAACTATATAACTATAACAATAAAATAATGTTTCATAAAAACTAAGTGTTGTGTGTAACGCAAGCCAAGTTGGTGTTGTGTATAGCACAAGATTGTCTTGGTGTAGCGTATAATAAAAGTATGACTTGGTTTAGTGTGTTACACCCTATATCAAGTAGAATTAATTTATTTTTAAAAATGATTCATGAAAACTTAGGGTGTTTCATTAATCAAATTTTTTATATTCTTTATTATACCATATTGTTTGAGAGATTCTTGGGATATACATCACTTCTAGAACTTTCATTTTGATATTATCAAAGAATTGTTATTTTTAAACACATTAAAACAATTGATTTCATTGATTAAATATTTTTTAGTCCTTTAAATTTTACACTTAACATATGTTTGATATTTTTTAAATCCATAGAGACTAGGAATGTCCTTGATAAGTAGCCACATTACAAGCATATTTTCCCTTACTACACTAATCTTGGAATTTTTTCATTATTTATAACGGAATAAGTGTGGTGGAAGAGTATTTATATAATATTGGTGGGGGTGTTTTATATTTTTAATATGGGGAGTTTTCATTGGTAAAATGGGGGAAGGTTTTATAATTTTCTTTTCATTGTACTTTATTGGCTACCCTCTAAAAAAGGAAATAAAAAATAGGAAGAAAAAATATTTTTAAAGAGGTTAAATATTTTATTATGCTTATTTTTATAAATGTTAATCCTTTTACAAGAGTAGAATCAATTTTTGTGTGTTTCACATTTTGAATTTCTATTTTTTATTGAGCTTTCTATTATAAATAATTTATTATAATTAATAGGTAAGCCTCTTTTTTATCCTTAATTTTTAATTTTTCACATAAATACCTTCCAACAATTAACCTTGTAGTCGTTAGAACCTTATTTAAAGCCTTTAATATTATTGTTGGTTTGATTTCAAATTATATATTTAAAAATATTGAAATCATATGTATTGAGGGAATATACAAGAGCTTAATAATAATCTAATTAAATGATATTGAGTGATGAGAGATGTAATTTTTCCAATAAGGTAGATCAAAAGTGTGAATTAATACTATTAATAATTTTAATAAAGTGAATGAAAGTGAAGATAAGTGTCATTAATTTAAGATAAAAAAATAAAATATATAGTTTATTACTTTTATTGTGAAATGAGGAGTTGAAAATATTTATTTTTGTGATTCTTGAAAGCTTATTCCCTATTAATAATTGTTTAGGTTCTTTTGTTATAATGTTTAAACCTAAGAAATTATTGATTTTATTTATGATGATGAGGATATCTATGATTGAGTACAAGAAATAGTTTATGCATGGTGTAATTTTATAACTTATATATATGTATTATTTTTCATTGATGGTTTCATTATTTAATAACTTATTCTTACCTAATTTTTTGTATTATTAATTTTTTACAGAAGGATTAAAATTTTATATAGGTAATGTATGATTTTATAATATTCGTAATTAATAATAATGAATTATGTACTAATATTGGACAGATTATTATGATCAAAATGGGGAGAATAAGTAGAGTAGTGATGATTTTTCATGGGGAAGAGGATACATTGTGTATGAGATTACTTTGCACTGTGATTTTTTTCTTCACATCACAGTGATCACTAAATTTGATAGAAAGAGGAAACTTTTACTGCAACTTTGTAATTAATAGAGTCCCTCAACATGATTATAGATACATAATTTTATTTCATAACTTATATTTTCAGAGTTGTAGTGTAATTTGTGGTAGATTCAATGATTATGGTGTGACCACTCCAATTTCTCCTTGATTAAGGGGATTTTTTTTGGAAATGAAAATAAAAGTGATACCCTTATGATAGAGGATATTATGAGGTTTTGATATACTCTTTTCCTGAATTGATATCGGCTGCCATGATGTGATTTCATGGAACAAAATGGATTGAATGAAAAAATACGGATTTTTGAGTTTCTTATGATTTTTATAAATCTTTATAACTTTCCTTATGATTCTATTATACTATGGTTCAAATTTAAATTCAATAATAGCTATATATAATGATTTATGTTTTTTGTTGCATTATGGGGTATTACCACCCAATAATGAGAATATTTAATTTTTTTTCTTCCCTATTTTATCCTTGCTATGTCATAGAACATAGTGTCACATTATGAGATACCTAAAATAGATAATTTAAAGATATTAAATCTCATTTAAGTGTGGAGAAACTCATATATTTTAGGAATGACATACATTAGACCTTGAATGAATTTTTAAAACTATTTTTAGGGGAATTTGGACACCATTAAAGGAGGATAATATAGATAATTATTTTATAATTTGGGATAGATATAAATAGATATAAGATAAATATTTATCTATAAATATAGTTCCTTGAATCAGAAATAGTGATCAAAACATCACCAATAAGAGATACAACTTTGGATAGAGGTTCCAAAGGCTTGGATTCTATGTTTATCTATTATATTCAGGGTTTTATTCTACTCCCCCTTGTGTAACAAGGATAAATACATTGATTCTTGTGAAAACATGAATGATATCAATACTTTTTGTTGAGTTTGTTAATAAAGGGTGATTGAGTTCTAGAACTTTATTATTTTAAATATTAATTATCATTGGGTTATGAATTCATCCTTTCTTCTATATATTTTCATTCTTCTTTAATCTTGTCAATTACTTATTTATTGATGTATTTTTTTAATTCTTAACTAGCTATTAGATTCTTTCTCGATTATGAAATGAGTTTGAGTAATATGTTTAAATATGGGTTTGGATCACCATGTCTTCAAATAAACCAAATTACTTTACTATAATAAAATAATAGTTTATTAATTAAATAAGAACAAAAAATACCACACTATTATTTAGATTAAATTCTAAAAACAACATGATCATTAATTAATAACATTAGAATATCAATTATCTCATGAACTTGGACTTATAAAATACTCATGCACTAATATTAAAAATAATCTATCCATTTATTTTTAGATTTAATTTTTTAAATAATTCATCTAAACTATCAAATTGAAATTTCATGCTAAGGATCCAAGTATTTATAGATTTTACAATGATCTAGATACTTTCTATGGATTATAAGTTAATAGTTAGAAAGAGAATTCATACATTCTAAACCTGATATCCCTTGGGAATTAATGATTCCCTAAGGGTGGTAAAGTATAATATCCTTCATTTTAAACTATACTATAATCTTAAGGCATGTGTAATATAAGAAAAAGAACATAAATAATATTTTTTCAAAACTATAGTCATAGTAGTTCAAAAGAACAGATAGTGTTCATTTCCTTTTACAGAAGTATGCATGTAAATTTATCTCTCTATGATTTTATTCAAAATTACAATATATATATATTTAATAATAATTTACTGAAGGTTTTCCCTGATCTTCTCCTTGAAAATTGGAAAATTCACAACCATTAAAATTGTCCCAGTGTTTCAGAATTAATAAATCAAATAAAATTATAAAAACATATCCTAAAATAAATTATTTGTTATCAAACCATTTCATATTTCAGAAAATATTTAATATTTAAATCATTAACCAAAAAATCAAACTAAAATATCTTTAAATTATCAATGCAAAATAATATCTATAATTTAAATATTCATATAATAGAAATCCTGAAACAAATATACTACATAAGAATTAATCCAATTTAACTAATTCTACGTATGAATTAATAATTTTATGATCTTTCATAAGAATAAATTACTTCTGGTATAAGAATAACACTTAAATTTTATTGAATATTTAATGAATTGTAATTATTAGTATTTTTAATATGTAAGAATAAACTAAATTTTTAACAGTTCACATAAGAGTAAAAAATAGTTATGATTAACATTTTTACTTCATTGATTTCCCTTATTTAAGAGGAATCTCAAAATTTAATAGCTTATATAAGAATACTTTTTAATTACTTAAGATATTTATAATGTTAATTTATATTGAGATAATTATTATTTTGGTATTTGGAGGAAATTTTATAATTAGAATATTTTACACATGAGAAACTCTAAAAATTATCTTACTATATTTGAGTTGTCCAACATTTATATATGATATTATACTTATGCAATTTCATCCAAATTCATAAATAAAAATGATCTCAATATAATATATCATTAATAAACTATGTAATTAATTAAATAATAAATAACATAAAACTAACTCAAATTAATTTCATTAATAAAAAAACATTGGCTATTTTGACCATCAAAATTTAGTATCTGTTAGGGTATTTATAAGAATAAAAACTATCAAAAAACATCCCCAATATTTATAATTTCAAAACCCATAAAATTTAAACATAAAATTTTATATATTATGAAATTTAATAACTAATAAACATTAAAATAAAATGAATCCGTAGTGGAAGGTAAGATTTTTAGTTATAAGTTTCATTGTCCCCCCTTTTGTGATTTCAAAAGATAATGCAGTTAGAAAATCAATAAGATAATCAATTTGTTTACTTTAAAATGAAAATTTAATAATAGAATACCAAAATTAATTTTAATCTTTAATTTAATTGTAAAAAATAAATAGAATAAGAATAAAATCAGATAGTTATAAAAAACACTCAAAGACATCAAATAAATATTCATTTTTCCTTTAGATTATGAATTGTTTTGTGTGTAGATTTAGGTAATTTATAAGAACATACATCATGTGTAAAACTAGTTGAAGGTATGGATAGAATATCATCAAAGGAGTTTCGTTGATATTGTTAAAGAATATCCCTTATGTATCTGAATAAAATATTTAATATTTCTAGCTCATGAAAATAACCATGTAGACCTAATGTTTCCTTTAACTGAATTCTGGTAGAAAAAAAGTATCTAGTATTTGAGGTCTAATAGGCCTTATTATTATAATATTATATAGTTCAATTTCATATAGATCCAACTATATACTAATTTTATCCTTAAAAGTATATACAACTAATTCATAGTTGATGTTACTAGGGCATGCAACAGATGGTAGTGGATTAGAGATTTGAATTTTTCATATATATATATAGATATAACTATGTCATCTTCAATTATTTGAGACTTGTTATAGGTCCAAGGATCTCATGTTAATTTAATAAAAATAAAAATAAACCATACCATTTCCTCCATTGAATTGAATGGTGCTCGACTGTAGTTCATCACTAGCGAGCATTTCTTGAAGGATTCAAAATAAAACCTATCTAGATCATCCACACATGCTTCAAGAACATATGTTTACATTGATCATTGAATTATGGGTGCTATCATGAATATTCTATGATTCCTTCAATGTCACACCAATCACCTCGAACTCGTCCCTTTGATATGTCATAGGCTTTCTTAGATCAATTCCTCATAGAGATCCTTTCTATCTATAAGAAGTAGGAGGAGAGAGAAGATATCAATTATAGATGAGTGAATAGTTTATGGAATGAGACTCTTATTTTTTTATATAGTGGATGTCAAAAATACATGTTAAGGGTTCCCCAACCCCCATATATCCAACATCCATTAAATAAACAATAAATGAAAAGTTATAAAAAAACTAACCATGTCGTTAACCTAATTTATATTTTATCACCTACTTGTAATATATAATAAATATATTATGTGATAAATCTATGTCAATAAATAGACTTCTAATTCCCACAATATTAAATGAATCATGAATATTAAAATAATATTCATTCATATAATATTTCTCATGTATTCACTTAAATACCTTGTGAATAATTTTAATAAATAAATTTAACCCAATTATTATATACTTAACAAATTCATTTTTTTGTGGTCAATAATACTTGGAAAATTCTCGAACCCTATGGTCTAGCCCTCCATGTCCAATTGTCTTATTCATCAAAATATGAAACACTCTTGAATATGCTATTGTGTGTGACCCTATATTCCCTTTCCTCGATAGTGGTGAATACTATTCACAGACCAAGGGTGAAGTCTAGTATCCCATCAAAGCCCCAAAAGATAAAAGGAAAATTCATAGAAACAATAACCTTTCCTTTAAACATGTACTGTGTAATATAATCTATTTGTCTTGTGATATATCATAAATCAGGATGCACACTTGTGTCATCATCCACTATTCCTTTATTATTTGTCGATCTAACTGGACATACATACCTTTGGATACCTTGTACTAGGATTTATGAAGGTAGTACCATCATGATCAACTAGGACTAATATATCACTTCCTCAAATGAAAATAAAAATATTCTATCATAACCATTAAACCAATTTCATACCACAAATGAAACACCCAACACAAGATACCTCACCAAGAATTCATTATCACATTTTTTCCTCACATCAAAGTACATGATCAAATGTCACACATTGATCATGATCTCAATTCGAGAGACTAATATACAAGTTCATAGATAGGAATACCCAATAACACCTGGAACATTTGGTGTTAATATTGAAAGCTCTTTCCTCATGATCCCACCTACTAGAGATCACCAAGTGTGAACTTTATGAGAATAAGTCTTAATGATTATGAGCCACTAGAACCTAATATTCAGACATCAACTATGTCCAATCAGTATGATGTATCTAGATCATAGGACATATGTTTATGATTAATTTCATACTATCTTGAGGTTCTGATGATAGTATGGGAACTACTATAAATTTTTGATTTGACACTAATCTATGGAAATTAATATTTAAATAGTGGATGAAGAAATATCAACACTATAATGGTAAGGGTACATCATTGATAACTCACTATATGCATGGTAAGGTAATAAAAACGTACTGATAAAGTTGGGTCTAGGGAAATCACTTTTATAACACCCCACTTTCACTACAGCCAACTTTCTAACTATCCTTGTTAGCTTTCATATTATAAGATCATGTTTCTTCTGAGTTATGTATTTAGTCACGGGCCTTCCAATTTTTCACTATGTAGCTATTATGATATCTGTGACCTCACCTTCTTGATTAAGAGTCCTCAAGAGATGATATCCCCAATTGTATTCCTTTTGTACACTATCGTAACATGACATCTTAGATAGTAAAGTAGTATTATTTTCTTAATTTCTATTGTGATAAAAATTTACATACTAGGTGTGATTCCAAGAAAAGGAAAAAATCATTGTGTAATATACAATACTTCTTTAGCTACCACAGAAGCTCTAACACACTTGATATTTTTAGATACGGCTACCACAAGATTTAATGAGATTATATTTCTCATTACATTAGATCAGTTATGATATGAGATAATATTGATCTTTAGTGATACTAGTATGTATCCCCTTATAACTAGTAACATTTCCTCTCTACATACCAAGTATATATCTTTTTTACTTTCTCAAGTACAATTTGACAGTTCTTACCAATTTTCATGAAGTTCTCCTGGATATAACTAATATTTTCCTACCATAAATTTTAAATAGTAAATATCATTTTTTTACATATCATGTCATGCGTAATTTATCCATATCATAAAAATATAGAATTCAACTCACCAGATTAATCTCCTACTATGATCCACGCATGTATTCTTGAAGAGATATATGCCATGTGATGCTAATAGTTATCTCCCAAATTACTCTAAATTGTATTTTTTTGAAATACCTTGTCAGTATATATACTATTTACTATGTTTAAGAAATTGATAGATATACCTCAGTAGATCATGTTACTTAGAATACAGGTTACTAATTTAAGTTAATATCTAGATAACTTCTTTCATTCTATTCTTAACTAACTATAAGACCAATAACTATTTTCCATATGTTATTAAACATATTTTACTTGAAAACAATGGAATACCCACTAACTTCCGATAAACATATGTAAATAATTAATTCCAATTGAATATACTATGATTTGTTTCTTACATTAATCCTAAACTAAATTTTAGTAACTTTCACCCCTTATTGTCATTCTATGGTTTCTTTATACCTTTTTTGTTGGGCTATATATACATCTTCCATGGTTGGTAGTCTTGATATCCAATGATCAATAAAATGATCATTGAAATTATTAATGATAAGTAATATTCTGATGGATTTAGGCATAATGATTTTGTGTTATCAATCAAGCCTTGTTGGTACCACATTTGTACCATCCATGTATATTCTCACTTGAATACCTACCACAATATTAAGAAAAATAACCCCTTGAACTTTGATACATGGAATCCATTATTAAAATTTTAATTTTTCTTGACAATCTTAGCTGATTAACATTTACTAATTAATTGTGGGATCCATTATTCTCAATGAATAAAATTTCATCAACCATGGTGAATGTAAATCCATCACTATAGTTTTATCCTTCCTACAAAGTATGTGTCTCTAGAATATTTCTTTTTCCACATGCTCTTTTGGAACTTATTCCTATGTTAACTATTTATGCATCATTGACATTAACTAAACCCAATTTAATCTTACTCTCACTATATCAAATAGAGATGTATACCCTTTTATAGACATATAGTCTATCACTTGAATATAACTTTTATATCATATGGATTTTTTTAATATCCTTAGAAACTTTAGGATAATTACTATAGATTCCCTTTTTGATTTTCTTGATACAAGTTTGTTTATATACTAACAAACTCATTGCATCTAAACACATATTACTCTGACATAAGGGATTTATATCATACTATAACTCATATGATATCTATAGGTCATTATAATTTGCTTGTTTTTATGGGATAATGTTGTTATTTTTGATGCATTTTTTAAAAAATAATGGAATTGTCTATAATGGATATAAGTTGCAACATTGAAACTCCTTTTACTTACATCATGAAACTAATTTTTATATATAAATGTGCATTTAGGAATTACTCTACACTATATTATATTGATAAATGATAAAATTAAATAATAATCATCAATCCTCTTTATTAAAATCATATATTTTTTGTGAAAAAGGAAATGAATGTTTAGGAATTACTCCATGCTAAATTATAACGATCAATGAATGCTTGGTCAAGATATTCTTTAGCACATGACCGAAAAGTAACACATATCTTTTAACCATGCATATACCATAATTTATTTTCAATTTCCTTGATAAATACTTAAAGGAAATCTTATGAATTATATTTACCACTAGATTACCCTTGGAATAGTTCATGATCTCTAGATAAACTAATTTAAAAATCATTTTGACTTACCCTTAAAAAAAGGTTTCTTTGTCCAAAACTAAGTAAATATGTGTGTCGATAATACCTAAGTTCTTTAATTCCAAGTATTATAAAAAAAACTGGGTATATCCTTTACAAATACTTATTTTTTCTTGAAAAATAATTATCTGGTCAAAACTAGGTATATAAGTCTTACATTTTATATTTATTAGGTATTTTTAATGATTCAAACATTACGTAACTATTGGTTCGGTATTAAATAACAGAAAAATCATTCTTAAATTGGAATAATTTCTCCTTATTTACAAATGACACATGAGATAAATTTTTTCGTAATACTTAACAAAAGTTCAACTTGATCTATTTACATTGAATTTAGAAGTTTGTGCTTCTCACTAATGACTTAAGAACCACCCTTTCTCAGCTGCATGGAGAACACACCATTATTATAGTAATGTTTCAATAATTTATTTGTTACTATATTTAAATAAATATATATGATAGGAATATTCTATTTAATTCCCAAGAATTAGGATAGAAACATCACATACAATTGATGAATATACCTAAAGATTAAGTGACTACTTTCTTATTCTATTATATTTACACTTCCATAGACTTATTTCATGACATACAATGAGAATCACCTCTTATATAATAACAAACCTATTTTATTTGAAAGATGTTTTGAAGGTGCCTTTGGCATCAAACTTTCCATTTTATTTTTTCCTTGTCTTTAAACTTTTCATCATAAGAACTAAAACTTTTTGTGAGTTCTTATTGACTTGGTGAACCTTACCAAAAATGTAATGAAGCACTTTTATCCATTATTTTCAGTTTTTCAATCTTAAAAAAACTACAAAATGTGGGTGATAAATATATAATAATTTTATTTCATGAAATATCATGATCCATCTTTATTATTTACACACAAAAAATGTAATCATCACCCATTAATGCATTTATTCACTTTCTCCTCATAAGCTTCTTGAAGATGAGACAACAGGTTTCACCATCTATGTTCTGATGTTTTATCCACAACTCACATATGATGTTAATGATACCATTATGAAATAACCATCATAAAGATCATACATGAGTCTCTTATAATAAATTTTCTCACCCTTGCTTCCTAAGGTGATTTAACAGGTATTGGGGATACCATCACCATGAATTTATTATGTAGTACTTTGTGTAAGCGCCTTTACTACTCTTGGAAACTCATGAATTTTCGGACATGTTCTTTATCCAATAATCATTACAATTTAATTGTGATATTTCTTACCATTTACTAAAAACTATTTCAGATTAGTACTTTTATCTTGATTACTAATTAGAAATTCTTGATTAATTAATTAAATCATTAAATTTCTATCACTATTTTATTGAACTCTAGAAACCCTCTGTACAAGAATTGGAATACTCTATCACTTGAGTAATATGGTGGAAAGGACCCTTAAAAACTCTCCTCAAAGTATTCAATATATGGATACACCACTAATTTGAGAGTTCAAGTAGGGGTTTTACTATCCAACCATATTAACTCCTAGTTCCTTGATATGTGTTCATAGATTCCAAAATCATAAAATTGATTAACTCAATTCTTTCTTCTAAAGATGTGACAAGCTAGATTTGGAAACATATTTTCATCCAACTTTAGTTAAGTAAAACTATCACTCTCATAAAAACTCCCCAGTGGCAGGAGGCACCCTCAACTTTGGCAGATGAGCACCCCATACACTAGATTTTGTTCTAATTCAAACGATGGAAGACATTTGAGACTTGACATTTCATTGTGGGTTTTTAATATTTATCAATGAATTTAGTAATTTTATACTAAATATGTTCATACTATGTTTTCATGATCACAACTGAACATTTATTACAAGAATACATCCATTTATTATTTACGCCTTTCTTGTTTATTATTTTATGTGGTTTTTGCTGTCATGAAAACGCATAAAATAATAAACAATACATAAAATAAATAATTGCCTGAAAATTCTTGAGAATCTATTATTGGTTGATCCATTTAAACTTAATGGACCAATCATAGCCTAGTGTAATCATACCTGAGTTAGGTATTGACTCATGATGTAGTTCACCATCGGTCTAGTGTTTTTTTTATTTTTTAGTAAACCACCTCGTCTTGGTGTTGTCCACATCTTACATCATCATCTTCAAAATTAAAATATACTCGCACACAAGTGAGGAAGTCTTGGGAAGTGAAATGTACATATATAAACCCTTATGGATGTGAAATCACTTATACATATTTAATAAATAATGATGATGTGTAGAATGTCAATAAATGTAATTAAATAATAAGAACATTTCACGCAATTGTAATAAATAATTAAATAAATAAAACAAAGACATGCATGATCACTTCTCAAGACCAGTCGATATTCTAAATAAAATCATCAGAAAATTAAAATGAAAAAAAAAATTAAGAATGATGAAATTAAATAAATTATTTATTCAAATAATTTAATTTCATTTGGTACCTTGATTTATTTATTTATTTTATCCCATAATTAAATTATTCATTTATTTTAATTTTATACAATAATTAAATTAATTTATTTTCAAAAATATTTATTTTTATTTTTTATATTCTAAATATTAATAAATTAATATTTGATATTGAATATTTGTCCGAGTCGCAAAACACTCTACAGGGATTTTCTAGGTTATGTCGACCTGCCCTGACCCATTTTGGGTTGGGTAGACCCACCTAGACACATTTTTGAGATTGACCGATTCATATAAGACCTGAGATAGTTTGATAGGAGAGCTTGATCAGGGAACATTGTGGAAGATCAGAGCAGTTTGTAGGAGGACCTCACGCATGGGCTTTGATCGGTGAGCTAGGGGTTGCGATGAAATGTATCACAATGTTTGTAGTGAAAACCCATGGGTGGAAGATATGAGGAGGTTTTTCATCAGGTGATATGATGCCAATGGATGTGGGACCTAGCTATGGTGAGGAGGTCAGGCGGGCTACGAATGTTGGATAGGAGGAGTGATGACAGAAAAGTGGGGAGAAATCAGAGGGGTGGAGTCGGCTATGTCACCAGTGTATAGGCTTAGCCTGTTTTTGAAGACCCATGAAGGTTGAGGCTAAAAGAGGTACCCACATCGGTGATTGGTTAGGTCGGCTATAGAGATGGAGGAACTAGGCCGTTGGAGATCTCTATGGACCCTGGGAAAAAGACCCTTGATTTTTTTTGATTTTTAACACAACCTATAAATAAGATTTTGAAGAAAAAAAATTGTTTCTTATGGTAACAACAACCACCCAGTATTTCTTTTACCCTTTTTCACTTATTTTATTCAATTTCTTGAAAACCGATTGACCATTGGTATAACCATTTTAAAAATATATTTTTTTTTTGTTTTATCGTTTGAAATTCAAAAAACAGTGGAAACATATATTGCTAAATAAAACTGTTACGGCTGGAACTGGGTTTCCCAATACATCTCTCACCAATTTTTCGGCTAACCAAAATTTACAAAATAATAAAATAATATATATATATATATTCCAATATTTAACCCACAAAAAATCATAAATTATCCATATCTAAAATTTTGGGTGGTCGTAGCTTGACCATCCGATATCTAATCGACACGCGGGCTTTTTATTGGGATCAAAATGACTCCCTCTAATTAATTTAAATCAAATTAGATTTTTCGTGGCTTATAAAATTCATGTGATTTCTCTGATACCAATTGATGATACCAGGGAATGCATCAGAATATGGTGGGATGAGGATCTAAAATTTTCATCATCAGAGGGTTGAAACTACATCGTATCCAATTATTTGATCCATGGTAGTGTTCTTATAAGCACAAAAAAAGTGAATTATTACCTCGTTTGAATCAAATATCACTCAAATGAAGCTCTTCACCGATTATTGTTTCTTGAATAATCTGAATTTGAACCCCTATAGATCATCCACACATGCTTTAATAATTTACGTGTATATCGATCCTCAACTTACAAGTTCTAGCATGGAGATCTGGAGATTCCTTTAATGTCACAAAGATCACCTCGATCAAGTCCCTTCGATTCATCGAAGGATTTTTTTGATCGATTGCTCAGATAGATTCTTTCTCTATCTAGGATGTTGGGGGATATAGAATCTCTCAATTCTCAATGAGTTAATAGTCCATGGAATAATCTTCTCCAATGATTCTATAGTGGATGTCCAAAATACCTGATAAGGGTTTCCTGGGCTGGTATATCCACCATCGACTGAATAAACAATAAATGAAATTTTATGAAGAACAAACTGCATCATTAACATCATTTATTTTTTATAACCTACTTGTAATATATAATAAATATATTACATGATAAAACAGAATGATTAACTTGACTCATAATTGAAGGTTCCGGGCGCAGCGGAAGAACATGGGTGGATGTGCCCACTTGGCTTTTTGTCATTAACAATGATCAATCCGGGATAAATACGATGATAAACTCCAGTCTTCATGGATCGAATCACAGAAATAGAAAAAGAAAAGGAAAGTCCCAGAACCACAAAGTAGTATCGTTACAGGTTGATTATAATTAATTTAATCAATTTAAAAGAAGTACCTTTTGGTGTTCTTTCTTCGTTGATATTTCTGATCACGTTCCGATGTGATATGGCGTTGTGTCGCAGAAGCCAAGGGTAGACTTCCTCTAGCGGTGATCCACATGTGCACCTCATATCTTTGGACGTCACCAAGGGATTATCCGAGTGCTAGCATGGAGAAACCTTTGCTTGCGTTGTCCGCCTTAGATCTTCTTGATCCGATGGAAGAGGATCTCTCTCGGTCTTGAGAGCGTTCTTGGAGGAAGAGGTTCTTTCAGCCTTGAAAGAATTCTCCAAAATTTTCATGCACAACAATTCTCTTTGGTGTAGGAAAAGAGTTGGGATTGTGAGGATATTTATAATTGGGTTTGAGTTTGTAGTGTTATGACAATAAATAAACGTGTTACACGTTTTATTTACTTCATTGACTCTTATTGAAAACCCCCATGTCGAATAATTAATTCCTTGACATTATCCCACTTTGATTATAATAAATATCATTTAATAAAACAATATTATATCCTCAAAATCCCGACTAGAAAACTACAGTGTGTAGTCATTAATACATAGTGTGTACTTGTTTTCCATAAAACTACACAGCGTGTAATCATTAATACACGGCGTGTACTTGTTTTTCATTTCCTTTCCAAAATGAAAACTACACAGCGTGTAATCATTAATACACGGCGTGTATATCTTGTTTTTCATTTCCCTCTTCCTCCATAATTAAAACGATTTAGGATTCCTTGAATAATTATTAAACCGCATATGGGAATAATCTTTATTCTACTTGAGATACTTGGATACACTTAGTGTGTGACCCTCTAGGCCTCTTTCTCATTGGCATTGGGCGGGCTTGCCTAATGTACAAGATTATTATCTAGCAAAGGGTCAAGGAACCCAAGATAAATAAGTTGACGCCATGTTGACATGTCACCTCATACGAATGCTTACTGTGTAATTTAATCCCTTTGTCTCAATATCTCATCAAGCAGGTTTCATGGAAGTGTCATAAACCTATATGCTTGATCTGTATTTCTTTGACTTCTAGAAATAAACTCTATGTGACACCATGGCCATAGAATTTGTGCGACAGTTCTATTTCAATCAAAGGGCCAGAGATATCTACTTCCATAAATATGGAAGGTAAAAATCCTTCATCGACTAATCCATTAACAACATGTCATTCGTGACACACCCAACATACCCTACTTCCCGCCAACTCTTTTCATGATGGTTTTCATCAGAAAATTTAAGTGCACGAGTCATGAAATGAGTTAATGATAATATTCCAGTCTAAGAACCATTACACACGCTCGTAGGTAGCAATGTCTGATGACACCAATACATGTGGAATTGCTACTGTCGGGTCTGTTCTCATAGTCTCCCATCTTGGAGATTACCAAGTGAGAACTCCATGAGAGAGAGTCTCGTCTTCTTACGAGTACTCACACATGACAGTCTGTATACTATGTGTCCTATCATAGTATGTCATCAAACCATATAACTTTATTTAAGAATATTGTTATAGCATTTCAAGGTTCTCATCATAGTGGGGATCTGCCATGACCTTATTAATGCAACAAATATTTCAAGACATTATTATATTATAGTCAGGAAGAACAATGAACAATATATAATAAGAGTACATTCATGTAATCAAAGTACAAAACGGTTGGTTCTCAGGACACCAACCCTTACAAACTCCCACGTGGACTAGAGCCAACTACCTACGACTTTTAGTCCGCTAGACCTCATATGATGATCATGTTTCTACTAAGTTAAGTCTTTAGTCAAGGGGTCTGCCACACTCTCTTCTGTGGAAATACTGCTCACTGCAACTTCACCTCTCTGAGAAAAATCCCCCAAGAGATGATACTTCTAATGTATGTGCATTGTCCGCTGATGTGACCTTGGCTCCTTTTCAAGTTCCACCGCTGCAGTATTATCACAATAGAGTGTGATAGGATCTTTACTGCTAGGCACTACATCCAGCTCGTGGACGAAGCTTTGCATCCATAATGCTTCTTTAGATGCCTTAGAAGTTGTGATATACTTGGACTCCACTATAGAATCTTCCACCACACTTTGCTTTGAGCTCTTCCAGCACACTGCACCTCCATTTAAATTGAAGATGTATCCAGTCTGTGACTTCATGTCATCTTGATCAGTCTAGAAACTAGCATCTAGATGTCCTCTTATGAATAGTTTCTCATATCCTCCATAAACCAGGAACATATCCTTAGTACGCCTCAGATACTTCAGGATAGCCTTGACTGCCATCCAATGGCAGTATCCTGGATCATCTTGATATCTACCTACTACACTTAATACGCAAGAAAAATATAGCCTTGTACATATCATAGAATAATGACTGACCCAATCACAGATGCATAAGGGATCCTTGCCATTTTTATTCTTTCCTCATGTGTTTGAGGACAAAATTTCTTGGAAATATGAATGCCATGTGACACTGGAAACAATCCCCTCTTGGATTGTTCCATACTGAATCTCTTTAATGTCTTGTCAATGTATGTACTTTAACTCAAGCCCAGCATTCTCTTAGATCTATCATGATGGATCTTGATCCCAATAATATATGCTACCTCGCCTAAGTCTTTAATAGAGAATAATTTATTCAACCATTCCTTAACTGACTGTAATATAGGTACTTAATTTCCAATTAGTAATATGTCATCAACATATACTATTAGGAAAACAACTACACTTACGTTAAACCTTTTGTAGACATAAGGCTCACATTCATTCTTAACGAAGCCAAATTCCATTACGACTTCATCAAAATGAATGTTCCATGACCATGATGCTTACTTTAATCCATAAATGGATTTTTGTGACTTTAATACCTTGTTGGAATCCTTTGGAGTCACAAAACCTTCAGTTTGTGTCATGTAGACATCTTCCTGGAGGTTCCCTATTAAGGAAAGCTATTTTGACATCCATTTTCCGAATTTCATAGTCATGGTAAGCGGAAATGACCAATAGGATTCTGATGGATTTCAGCATCGCAATCGGTGAAAAGGTTTCATCATAGTCAATTCCTTGATGCTGTATAAAACCTTTGGCAACCAGTCGTTCCTTATAGGTGATGGATTTCCCCTCTATGTCCATTTTCCTCTTGAATACCCATTTATTACCAACAGGCTTTACATCAATTGGAGAATCTACCAAAATCCAGACTTGGTTTTGGTACATGGAATCCATTTTAGAATTCATGGCTTCTTGCCACTTGGCAGAGTTTGTGCCTTCAACTGCTTCTTTGTAGGTAAGAGGATCATCATTGTCAACTAATAATGAGTCAGCATCCTCGGTGAAAAGAAAAACATATCATTCGGGTTCTCTCACCTCTCTCGTGCTCCTATGCAGGTCTTGTGTCTCTGGAACAGATTATTCTTCCATGTGTCATTGTGTAATCTGTTCTTGTACCAACTCCTGTGTATCTTGATCCTCGACTTCATTGAAATCTATCTCTCTCCCACTTTCTCTTTTGGAGATGTTCTCCCTCTCAAAGAATATGGCGTGTCTTTCCACTGTAACCTTTTTGTCTAAGGGGTTGTATAGGTAATATCCACTTGTTTCCTTGGGATATCCTATAAAGATACACTTTGTGTCTCGGGGTGCAAGTTTTTTACCTGAAGAGGACTTAAAAAATGCTTTGCCACCCCACACATGTAAATTCGATAACATGGCTTTGCGTCCACTCCATAACTCATATGGAATACCATTTATCAATTTAGTTGGTACTTGGTTTAGTATGTGTGTTGCTGTTTGTAATGCATATCCCTAAAAGGATAATGGAAGACTCTCATGACTCATCATTGATCTCACCATTTCCAACAGGGTGCGCTTCCTCCTTTCACTTACACCATTCCACTGAGGTGTGTAAGGAGGAGTGAGTTGAGATAGAATCCCAAACTCCTGTAAGAAATCAATGAAGTCCTGATTAAGATATTCTCCTCCTCTGTCTGAGCGGAGTTTCTTAATATTCTTACCAAGATGGTTCTCAACTTCATTCTTGTATTCTTTGATCCGATCAAAAGAATCAGACTTATACCTCATTAGGTAAATATATCTATATCTACTAAAATCACCAGTAAAAGTTATGAAGTATGAGAACCCACCCCTTGCTTCAACTAGAAATGGTCCACACACATCTATGTGAACTAATTCAAGAATCTCTTTACCCCTTTCACCTTTCCCACTAAATGGAGTTTTGGCCATTTTTCCTTGTAGACACGCATGACATACACCAAGTGGTTTTAGTTTGAAAGAATCTAAAACCCCATCTTGAAGTAATTTTTTCAAACGATTCTCATTGACATGACCTAGCTGGTGATGCCAAAGTTGGGTGTGGTATGAGTCATGGGAATTAACTTTGTCATCAATTTCCATTACTTGGTTTGTGTAGTCTAACACATAAAGGTTGTTATATAAATGTTCCCTACCAAAACAAATGCTATCTTTATAAAAGTAGAAACATTCACTTCAAAACTTGAAGATGAATCCATCAGTATCTAATTTGGATATTAAAATAATGTTTTTGGTTACATATGGTACATAATAAAAGCATTTCAAAACCAATACCATCCCAGTAGGCAATGTGAGGTGGTAGTCTCCAACAGCTACAGCAGCGAGTCTGGCTCCGTTGGCTGCTCGTAGATCCACCTCACTTCAATCAATCTTTCGAAATCTACTTGGTTCCTGTATTTGGATACAGATGTGAGCACCACAAGAAGTATCTAATAACCAATTGGTAGAAACAGATAGATTTAATTTAATAACAAACGCACCTAAAGCTTCCCCTTGATTCCTTGGATGGGTGCATTTTTTCTTCCAGTGGCCCATCTTGCCACATGTGAAACAAACGGCCTCATGTTCTCTTGCCCCCCTCTTTGATCTTCCTTTTCTTGGAATGACTTGAAGAAGATTTGGGCTTAAAGCTCTTCGCATTCCCTTTCCTTTTATTCAACATGAGGATAGAAGTCTTTTCACGCTTCATGTCATTGTCCAGTTGGAAAATGAGGATAAGAATATCAGATAGAGACTTCTCAATATTGTTCATGTTGAAGTTCACAACAAATTTAGAGAAGCTCTGGGGGAGTGATGCAAGAATGAGATAGGTACCCAGTTCTTCGAGGAGTTTAAACCCTAGAGCCTCCAAGCACTAAATGTACCCAATGATCTTGACTACATGAGGCCCATATGGGGCACCCTCTCAAAGATTTATCTAGAATAGATCCTTGGAGATCTCAAACCTTTCCTGTCTTGCTCTCTCTTGGTATAGACCACAGAGGTGCTCGAGAATGCTATAGGTATCCAAGTCTTCCTGAGACTTCATGATCTCACTAGACATTTATGATAGCATCAAACATTGAACGTTGAGTGCATCATTCAAATGTGGATCATAGACAAGGAAATCTTAATCACTTTCCCCTTGGGAGGGAGAATCAGGAAGTGAGGAATCGAGAACGTAAAACTTTCATTCATGGAGTAGGATAACCTGAAGGCACCTAAACCATTCCTAAAAGTTACTACCAGTGAGGATATTGTCTTCATTCATAATTGATCGCATAGAAAATGTGGTTGATGAGTTTTTCATTTCGATTCTATAAATTAAAAGAGCATATTTATCAGTACTTTCTTGATTACATTTTATGAGAAATTATAAATTTTATTAAGTCTCCTGCTATTTTATCAAGTCCCAACGACCCACACCATTGATCTCAGAATGTCCTGTTTCTTTGACATTCTAGTGGCAAGGATCCATATTTCCCTTCGCATAAACCCAACAAGGGTTGGTCAAGCTATTTAAAGGTATTTAGGTAGGTAGGTCTTTTCCAATTGTGAGCTTATAGTTCCTTGATCTATTGAGTGGACTCCCCAATCCTGAAATCCTGACTTGGATTTCCTAAACTCTTGCCTCTAATATTACATCAAGTCTAGAAAGGGCTACTACTCTTGATGTAATATGCTTAAGTTAACCCTAAACCTTTCATATAGTCTTCCATTATAAAAGTAAGTGTCCCAAAAAGGGTTGGTCAAACACATAGTTTTATTGAGTCTTTCCCTTAATCATGTAACGAAAGGCTTGGTCTAACTTAATATGGTATTTGAGGGATTTTAATCTTTTATTTGTAGTTTCTCATTATCAAATTCTTGTTAATATTAAGCAATGCTTGCTTAAGTGATTAACCATGTTCCGATAATGTTTACGCATATTATGGTTTTTATTTTATTCCATCTTTTCATGCTTGTTCATTTTATTAACTATGTGATCGTGACAACACATACATAATAAATAAACTATGAAATCAGACAGAAATAAAATAAGATGGCATGATCATGAGATTTTATTGATTAGCTTATCTAGAGGTTTGATAAGCTAACCCTGACCAAGGGAAAACACCATGAACCAGATGGTTCATGTTTTGCAGCTCCCATCTGTCCACCTTTGCATCTTCTTGGGTTGGTTTCGCCTCGGCCTCAGATTTTTGAACCTTCTCCATTGTCTTGAGAGATCCTCCATTACATGGGGTTTACATTAAAGAAACCATGGGCACGCATGCCCTACATTTTATTGGAAGAAGGCTCGTAGGCCAACGAATTTAAATTAAACAAATTTAAATTAAACCATACACACATACAAAGGGTCTTTGGTCTAGCTCATGATCATCCATAGCATGCAACGACATTTACGCTTATTTAGAATTCAAATTATTTTAATCATTCTATTATTTAAGATATGTCATGCTTGAAATTAATTAATTATAACCTTATAATTAATCAATTCTTTTTATTAAATTCCTTTATGAATTTCTTTGAGATTCTTCTCATATATATTCCTTGTACAGGACTTTGTACTTTTAGAGGAAACCTGGTGAAATTTCATTTCTGGAAAGTACACGGTGTGTATTTCCTTTCACCCTTTATCCAAATTACACACTAGGGGATTTAGTGTGTTTTCTCTACTATGGAAATTTTGGAGTACACGACATGTAGATTAATCTAACATGGCGTGTACTTCCATGTTATGCAGTTACCGACCTAGAAATCTCGTGTACGCGAAACACGACTTCTCCTTGTACACGGTTTCACCTGGTTCGGATCAGAGTACATGGTGTGTTGATTTAACATACATGTCATGTATTCTGGTTCCACACGCCATTCATTTCTAATCAACACGGTGTAATAAAACTCAGGTATACTCAATTCACGCGACGTGGTTTGGCGGACCAGTACCGGTTCATTGAACATAAGTACATGGTGTGTAGTTTTCATTACACGTTGTGTATTCCTGTGTTATACAGACAGAAAGAGCGGCTCCTCCGGAGTAGTTCCTCATTTTTATTTTAATAAAAATTGAAATTAAAAGGTCATTTATGTGATGTAAATCGAGAAATGAAGGAAGAATAACAGATCTCGTTAATTCAGTTTAATAGAATGATTTATCACGAATTAAATCAAATATAAATGTGTAAATTATCAACGAAAATTAAATAAATATAATCAATGATGTAAACTCACTCTGATACCAATTGAATGTTCCGGGCGTAGTGGAATCATGTGGGTGGATGTCCCCACTTGGCTTTTTGTCATTAAAAATGATCAATCTGGGATCAATACGATGATAAATGCCAGTCTCCATGGATCGAATCACAGAAATAGACAATGAAAAGGAAAGTCCCAGAACCACAAAGTTGGATCGTTACAGGTTGATTATAATTAATTTAATCAATTGAAAAGAAGTAAATTTTGGTGTTATTTCTTCGTTGATATTTCAGATCATGTTCTGATGTGATACGTCATTGTGTCACAGAAGCCAAGGGTAGACTTCCTCTAGCGGTGATCCTCACGTGCACCTCGTATCTTTGGATGTCACCAAAGGAGTCTCTGGGTGCTAGCATGGATAAAATTTTCTTTCGTTGTCCGCCTTAGATCATCTTGATATAATGGAAGAGGATCACTCTCATCCTTGAGAGCATTCTTGGAGGAAGAGGTTCTTTCATCCTTGAAATAATTATCCATAATTGTCATGTACAATGATTCTCTTTGGTGTAGGAAAGGAGTTGGGGTTGTGAGAATATTTATAATTGGGTTTGAGGTTGTAGAGTTATGATAGTAAATAAACGTGTTACGTGTTTTATTTATTTCATTGACTCTTAATGAAAACCCACATGTCAAATAATTAATTACTTGACATGAACCCACACTGATTATAATAAATATCATTTAATAAAACAATATTATATCCTCAAAATCCTGACTGGAAAACTACACGGCATGTAGTCATTAATACACATAGTGTACTTGTTTTCCATAAAACTACACGACGTGTAATAATTAATACATGGCGTTTAATTTTTTTCATTTCCTTTCCAAAATTAATACTACACGGCATGCAATCATTAATACACAGTGTGTATGTCTTGTTTTTCATTACCTACTTCCTCCATCATTAAAACAATTTAGGTTTCCTTGAATAATTATTAAACCACGCAGGGGAATAATCTTTATTCTACTTGAGATACTTGGATACACTTAGTGTGTGACCCTCTAGGCCTCTTTCTCATTGGCATTAGGCGGGCTTGCCTAAAGTCCAAGATTACTGTCTAGTAACGGGTCAAGTCACACAAGAGAAAGAAGTTGACCCCGCATTGACGTGTCACCACATACGAACTCTTACTATGTAATTTAATCCCTTTGTCTCAATATATCATCAATCAGGTTTCATGGTAGTGTCATAAACCAATATGCTTGATTTGTATTTCTTTGACTTCTAGAAATAAACTCATCATGACACCATGGCCATGGAATTTGTGCGACAGTTCTATTTCAATCAAAGGGCCCAAGATATCTACTTCCATAAATATAGAAGGGATAAATCCTTCCTCGAACTATCTATTAACAACATGTCATTCGTGACGCACCCAATGTGCCCTAATTCTCACCAACTCTCTTCATGATGGTTTTCATCAGTAAATATAACTGTGCGAGTCATGACATGATTTAATGATAATCTTCCAGTCTAAGGACCATTACACATGCTTGTAGATAACAATGTCTGATGACACCAAGACATGCGGAATTGCTACTGGCAGGTCTGTTCTCATAATCTCCCATCTTGAAGATTACCAGGTGAAAAATCCATGAGAGAGAGTCTCATCTTCTTACGAGTACTCACACATGACGATCTGTATACTATGTGTCCTATCATAGTATTTCATCCAACCGTAGAAATTTATTTAAGAATATTTTTATAGAATTTCAAGGTTCTCATCATAGTGGGGATCTACCATGACCTTATTAATGCAAAAAATATTCCAGGACATTATTATATTATAGTCATGCAGAACAATGAACAATATATAACAATAGTACATTCATGTAATAAAAGTACAAAACAGTTGGTTCTCAGGACACAAACCCTTACAATAATTCCCATAATATTATATAAACCTTTGATATCAAAATAATATTCTTTCATATAATATTTTTCCAGTATTCAGTTAAATAACTTATGGATACTTTTAATAAATAAATTCAACCTAGTTATTCTATACTCAAATAAAAATGAATGTATTTATTTATAGGTGATCGTTAATATTTGGACAATTATCGGACCCCTTGGTGAGGCCCACCATGTCCAATAGACCTATTAAACATAATAGTATATTCTATTATGTAGGCCCCTCTAAGACCATATCTCAATAGTAGTAAATACTATTCATAGACTAAGGGAGGATTCTAGCAACACATCAAGGTCCCCGAAGATATAAAGAAAATTCATAACAATGAAATCATTTACAATGAACACATACTATGCAGTATAATCTCTTTTTCTTGTGATATCTCATAAAAAAGGATGCACACTTGTGTCAGTGTCCATTATTTATTTATTATTTTCTCATATAACTAGATATACTTACCTTTTACTACCTTTGACAAGGATTTATGAATGTACTACTATCTTGATGAACTAGGTTCAAGATATCACTTCTTCAACTCAGAAGAAACAAATTCTTTCTTGGACATTCAACCAATGTCATACCACCAATGAACCTCCCAACATAAGCTACCTTTCCATGACTTCATTGTCAATGTTTTTACCCGTCATAAAGGTACGTGATCAAATGGAACACATTGATAATGATCCCAAGTAAGGAGACTAATACACATGATTATAGATAGGAAAAACCAATGGCACCAGAAACATGTGGTGTTCCTATTTGTGGGTTGTTGAGTCAAAAGTTTCTATATGAATTTTCTCGTTCCTTTATTTTTTTTAAATCACAAACATATTTTCTTAATAATACATTTTATTTATAATAAAATTTATATGCATTTCCTTAATATTTATTTCTATCTATAAGGAAATTTATATGCATGTTCTTAAACCTTTTTATAGCTAAGTCTAAAATTATTTTTCATAAGTCATAATATCTACTACAACAAATTAGATCCTTAAATAAACATAGAATCCTTCACTTTCTCAATTTTGAATCATTCAAAAAATAAAATCTGATTTATGTTTCTCTGTTCTGATTCCTTCAGATTTATGAATCTGATTCTCCAAAAATCTCGATTCCAATTCTTATTTCTCAAATCTAAATCGCACAAAATTTCAAATCCAATTCACAGTTCATTAAATCCTAATTCACTCTAAAATGTGAATCTGATTCATGATTTCTCAATTAGTAATCATCTATTTTTTTGAATATGATTCTCATTTCTTCAATTATGATTCACACAGATTTGTAAATACAATTTTTTGTATCCTTTAATTCTGATTATCAATAATATTCATATATGATTTTATATCTTTCTCAATGGTTTTTTTTGTTTAATAGTCTTCTTTTATAACTTTATTAATTTTACTATATTTCCTTAATGTAATTTTTTTTAACTTTCACAAAGAAACAATTTTTACTTAATGTAATCTTTCATATAATAAGATTCATACATACTTAATGTTTCTCATGATATTTTTTTATATTAATGATTTCATCCAACCTATTATTATATGACCATTGTAAGTGCCAACTATATAGGCCCCTCTAAAATTTCAAGAAAAATATGACCGTTGGAGGAAAATTCGATTGTTGGAGATCACGCCTATAAATACCAGTTCATTTCGATGAGCTCTATACACATACAATATTTTGGATTTTGAGACATACGAGAGATCTTTCGACATTTCTTTATGAAAAATCCTTGAAGAGATTAAGTTGTGAACAACTTGTTCGACATATGAAAGTTATTTAACAAGATTAGTTCTTCTTTGTGCGACATCAATCGTTGGTGATTACGATTGAGGGCTTCTTAGTCTAGAAAGATAGTGGTGTCAATCACCTTACAGATCGAGGGTTTCCAAGACTAGAAAAAAATAGGTACTAATAAACTTATAGATCGAGGGATTCTAAGGCTAGGTATACAGAGGTACCGATCAGCTTACAGATTGAGGTCTTGTTGGGATAGGAAGACAAATACCGATCTTTATATCGAGGGATTACCCTGGTGTGGGTAAGATAGACCTTCATGAAATTAAAAATTAGAGGGCCTTTATCCAAGGTGTTTTGGATATCCTAATATTTAGGTTAAAATATTTGTACTCTTTACATGTACTTTAAATTTCTCCTGAAATTATTAATAATAAGAAAGTGTTTTGTATACTTAATCTTTTGTTATAAATCTGATTTTAGATTCTATATGATTTAATATAGAATCTTTTTTAAGTATACCTATGTGATTATTTAATTTTTATAATCATCTTTATTGGGTCCAAAGTATTTTTCCTTAACCTTAAAAAGGAGGGGTTAAGTGAATCTAATTTGTTTAACCTTGTTAATCAAATTTTCCTTAAGGTTAAAAATGATTTTATTTTAAACTTACAATTCACCCCCTCTTGTAATTGGTTATATTCATATACATTTAGATCCTATAATTTGTATTATAGTAGGTACCTATATGACTAATATTCATATTTGATATTAGATAAGGGTTTATTTTCATAGTTTACTTCTTCAAACATTACTCTTTCAAGTTATTATTAATTTCTATTATAAACACTTTGTTTATAAATACTTACTACAGTAACGTGTGGAGTGGAAAGGTTTTGTTTCTAAAGATGGTAGGAATGAATATCATATCCATAGAAAACCTGAATCCTAAATGACCACCTATATTTGATGGAGATGATTATTAATACTAGAGAGATAGAATGAATACTTTTATTATCAATACTGGGGTTGATAATTTTGTAATGATTATTGGTGATTATAAAAAACCTGAAAAATAATTTATACTTTTCACCAATCAAGAAAAGTAAGAATATCATATAAACTAAAAGGTACAAAATAATTTTCTTTGTTCTATGACCAAGAACATATACATTCATATATCATCTTGTGAAGCAGAAAAAAAACATTTGGAAGAAATTGGAAGTTACACATTTTGGTACTTTTAAATTCAATAAGATAAGATGAGTTGTGCTTGTCATGGTTTTTTATTTTCTTATAGAAAACCTATAATAAAATTTTAATAGATAATCATGAATATTTTTAATATCCTACCATCAATGGGAGATAAAGTATCAGATGATGAGATACTTGTTGATAATATTATAAACATCATGCCAAATGAATGGGAATCAAAGAGACCAGTGATTGATGATTCAAGGAAAGTCACAACTGTAACTCTTTACAAGTTATTTAAGACTCTCTTACAACATGATAATAAATTAGAGAGAGATGATAAAAATTTAATGAAGAATAATGAGAGTTTTTCTTTTACTACTACCTCAAATCAGATGAAAGAAAAAACTCCTAGGAAAGTTGTTAAGTTAACCATGACTAATAAATTTTTAGTTTAATCAGACTCCAATGATACTGAACAATGAGAGAATGAGTTATCCAATCTTTCTCAAAGGATGAAAAAGATTGTTGGAATGTAGGAATTTAAAGATATATATAAGAAAAAGTATAAGAAGGATAAGAAAGACTCAAAAGTCAAATGTTATGAATGCAAGAAAGCATGTCATATCAGACATGGTTGTCCAATGTAGAAAAGAAAGGACTGAAAAGATAGGCATTCTGAAAAGAATAATATAAGATATTATAATTATAAGGGAAATAAAATTTTAAAGTAAAATGATTCTTGTAATGTAAGTGGTGGAGATTCTTTTGATGAATCCTCATATAATGAAAGTTCTAAACACAACAATATTGGTGTTATTTCCAGAATTACTACTGTGAATCAATGTCTTATACAAAGGTATGAACTACTGAATCTATTACAAATATGTATTTAAATTATAACTACCCCAATGAAGAAAATTATAAATCCTCAAAGGAATAATCTTCCTCAGTAGAGGATATTTTACCTTCTTTTGAAGAAGTCTCCATATTTTTTAAGTTACATGAAAATAAAAATAGTAACATCAAAAAGAGACTTGATAAGGAAAATTATAAAATACGTGGTTTAACAAAAGAAGTATCAGATATTTATAAAGATCTTGAGGAAAAAGTTTTTTATATTGAAAATATTTCCCAAAACCTTAAGGAAGTAAATTCCAAGAAGGATAAACTTTCTAAGGATCTTGAAAATATTGTTTTTGAGAAAAACATTTTTCGAGACAAGACTCAATTCTAAGACTAATACTTGTGAGTATAAGAATTTAGTCCTTATAATAAAATATAAAATATTTTCCTTAAATAAACTTTTGTTAAACATCACTTTTATTAACCAAGGTTTTGATAAAATGTATTTCAAACTTTTTTCTATTAAGAATAGTTCCAGAATGGATTGTACTCACTCAAAACTAGTTTTTAGTCACAACTATTTTGTTCCTCAAAGTTCCCCTTTTTGCACTAAGTTTTAAAGTGGTGGACATTGGGAGAAAAAACATTATTTAAACAAAATAAAATCCTTAGGTTTTCATAACACTCACTTTTCCAAGAAAATGTTGATTCCTAAGATTTTACTTTCTAACATTTATAGATCCAAGAAATTTTGGATTACGAAAACCTAACTATTTTGTTTTCAAAAAAACAAATGAAGTACCAACAAAAATATATGGTGCATGCATAGAGCATGTTCCCAACACATGATTAGTAAAAAAACTTATTTGAAAAGATTATAAATATGAAAGGTGGAAAATTAACTTTCAGGGATAATGCTCAAGGAGATGTTATTTTACAATTCATCATAACATAATATCAACTTGCTGACATTTTCACAAAATATCTACCTTCCAAAACATTTTAATACATTAAAAAAATTTAGTAATGATAACTGTAAGGTAATATTTCCTATCCACTTTCTATTTAAACTATCTCCTCAAATTAATATACTCCTTTTCGTAGGGGGTGTAATGAAACAAACTTTCATTAATGAAAATTCCTCTTGATCTAACTAAATGTCTCATTAAGTAAAATGTTTATATAAAATGTGAACTTATTTGGTTTTGTGTTTTTGGATTTTAATATAACATTAAGAATTTTGACCATTTCTAATATAGTCTTTGAACAATGATCACATGATTAGTATAAATATAGGGCTTTAACAGATCCAATTTACTCAGACAAAGGAAGCGATGGCCTCATCCAGTAAACTTTTCCCATATGAAGCCCATTTTTTCAGAGATCAGAAAGGGGGTGGCGTCATTGGGCTTTTCTCTTGACAAAACCCAAGCTGAGATTCAACATGTTAAATCTTTAATGGAACCACCTATGAGAGAAGTGGAAGTTTATTGAGATTACCACCCGAGAAATGTTATCTGAGCCTCCCCAAGAGTCGGTCGCCATCACACACCATAACATTCAGACTTATGCAGGTGTTATAAGGGTTTATGTTGTAAGACCTTAGAACTATGATTATGTGAATTATTTTTGTATATAATAATGAATATACATTCATTTTATTATTGAGAAGTGCTCTAGGAGTTGTTGGAGCACACCCATATTTTTGGGGCTGTGAGAAAGCTGGAAGATAGCCCTCATTTGTGAAGAGGGAAGAACAGTGAACAATTTTTTTTAAGAAGAGAAGTGGTACCACACACAAATGACTAGTGTTTAACACCCTCGTTGTGCTTTGCAAAGAGAAGAAGAACGATTCATGAAACTAAACTTAGATCTGCACAAAAAGAGGAAAATATATCAATACACTCAGGTGTCAGTATTGGTAATTAAAATAAGAGAAGAAGAAGATTTAGTGCATTTAGTTATTGCACTAAAGTAGAATATTGAATATAGAAGAGTATCAACTCAGGACTCTGATTCAAGCATTGTCTCATGCTGAAGAGGATACAAAGGCTTCAATGCAAATCTATTGAAGAGACCTCCACGTCTATAAACTGAGTGGGACTTCACCAAAGGCAGTGAGCCCGGGGGAGTCAACGGGAGTGACCCAAGGGAAGTAGTTAGCTTTCCCTGAACCTTTGTAAAGGCAGTGAACCAGGGACAGAGTGATTGTGCCATAAGCATTGAAATCCAAAAATAGTGAAGAATAGTGGAATTTGGTATGACTGAAAACTTGTCGGCATATGCTCCTTGGACATAGCCCTTAATGGTGAACCAAGTAAAAATTAGTGTGTCATCTCTTTTCATGTGAATGTTTCATTGCTGATCATATCCATCATACAGGTTTAACTTGTTCCTACCAACATGGGAACAAGATCCTTGTTTTTAAAAGAAAAATTGAAACCCTGATTCACCCCTCCCCTCTCAAGGTGTCCTGGGTTCCAACAAGTGGTATCAGAGTGAAAGGTTCACATATGTTGGATACTCTATAGTAATTCTATGAAGAAGAGGATTTGATTTTCTTTACTAAAGTCAAAAATGAAGTGCAGTCTAGATAATGATTCAGTCATTTCTGAGCAGAAAACTTCATCCAGAAACACCATGACAAATAAGAAAAAGAAAGATAAGAAGCAGTTAAAGAAGTCCCTCATATCCAAAGAAGATGCAGTGTCTAGTTCTCCATGCCCTTCCAATAATGAAGAAATATCAGGCTTGGAAATTATCAAGTAGGTGGCTCATGTTCCTACTATAGGAAATCAAGACACTTCTATCTCAAGTGTTCAAGAGAAATTAATAAGTTATTTGCATGGTATTCCTGAAGAAAGATTTTCTGCAATTTTTAGAATATTTCAATGCATGTAGGTTGAGATCAACTGATTGGAATGTGAAGCTAATAATTTGGAAAAGGTCTTGGAAGGAAAAATTCTCAAATTCTTAAAGCTCACAAAACAGATTAAAGTCTTCGAAGAAAAAGAGGGAGTCAATAAAACTCTAAAAGAAAAGATCCATGCACTTGAAGATGAGCTAAATAAGAGAACTGAAGTCAAGAGTTTTGGTTTGGAAGAAACTTCCAATAGATTCATAGAACTTGACTCTTTGATACAGAACAAAGTTAAGATGCATGAAGATGAGGTTGAAAGATTGAAGAAGACTTGTGAAGAGAATATGATCATGATTGAAGATCAGAAGATCATTCTCAATATTGAAAGTCAAAAATAGGAAGCCCAATTGACAAATCTTGAGAAGAAACATATTGAGACTTCACAAAAGAATGAAACAGGTTATGCTTGTACTCAATTTTCAACGGAGGATTCTAAAGCTGAAATACCTCCAACATGTGACAAAAAGATTATGACAACCCTTGATTATCCATCTCAAGAATCAGTTTCTGCTGGTACTAAATGCTCACTGGAGGATTCTACTATCAAAAGACCTCCAACACGTGATAAGAAGATCATGAATTCACTCATTGATTTATCACAAGAAGTTATAAAAGTTAACGTTTCATCCATACAAACCATTAATATTGTTTATAAATATGTTGCTTCAAAAAGTGCAGGTTGGAAGAAAAATTCTAAACAAGTATGTTTGAGGATATGGGATGACAAGAAACCTACCACTATGGCTAGGGTGGATGGGAAGAAAAAGGATGAAGTTGGTTCCTCAAATAGAGCACAAAAAAATAAGAAGAAGGCCCAACAACCTCATACAGAAGATACAAAGAGGAAAAGATTTTTGGGTCAATGTTGGTGCTGCAACAGATTTGGGTATTGTGCACTGGATTGTTGGTACAATCCCTTTTAGGAAAAAGCACAAAGAAAGCCTGTATCAAAGGGAAGAAATCCAGAGAGGAAGAAGAAACATCTGTAGGTCCAGAAGCATCTATTTATAGCAAACATATTTTGAATGCTTGATAACATATGTGATGTATGCAACGGAAGTGGTCACATGGTACGTACATGCCCATCTAAACATGCATTCTATGTTGATAAGAAAATAAGACCTCCAATTACAACAAAGTATAAAGCAGCTACCTCGGGAAGAAATCATAAGAATTTTGTGAACACAAAATTCCCCAAGATGATCTCAAGTAGGGAAGCAAAGAAGACCCAGGATTTTAGATACATGAAATTGAAGGTTCATTCATCCAAAAGAAAAACTATGTGGGATGAATCTTAGATGAACCCATGTGGAAGATCCAAACCAGTTTCAATAGTTCCAAATGACATATTGGTCATCTGGCCAGAGGATTTTAAAAGAATGAGGAAACATGAAGATGAAAAGGCCAAGGCTGGTGAGAAAGGAAAAGAAAAACTTTCACATGATGAAGACAGAGTGCAGGAGAGATTGCAAACCAAGAGAAACACATGTGTTAAAGAAGTTCTATGGGAGAGATGCAAGAAATATGGTCACATTGCAAAAGGTTGTCTAAACTTAATACCAGATTAAGAAGCAGTCATTAAGAGGAGTAAGAATGTATCATTCATGACGGATATTAAGAAGAACAATTCTCCACACAAATCAGAAGAGAATGTGAAGAGAGACATGCCACATCAACACATATCAGAACATATGTTCAAATGTGCAGGCATAAAGACTGGAGTGAACAGAGGAACTTGGTTGAGAAAAGCACCTCAACCATGCAACTCATATTGATGAAGGATGAACCAACTTTTTTCCCTTAATCATTTGTGTATTGTATTTGTGCTAATAATGCAGGGAATTGAAGATGAAGCATGGTCTTAGGGGGAGAACCTAAGAAGTAGTGAATGTTGTCAACTCTTGATAGCTAAGCTGAAGAAGTTTTCATCCTGTAATATTCCTCAATTGATATTCAAATATTAAGATAATGATGGATCACTCTTGATGAAGATGATGAGTAGTGTTTCCCTTGAGGGGGATAAAAATGAAGAAGCTTCCAAAATCATTGTTTCAATCAGTATCAACTCCACCTGGTATTAAATGAAAATTACTCTGTAAATTTCTTGAAGAAAATATCATTGGAGAAGGTATGTCATTTCTCAATCCCTCAACCTTGGTTACTCAGAACAAAGATCATTCTCTAAAGGGGAGTAACTGAATTGATCAGTGATATAAGAAGAATGTAAATGCCCCAAGGCCACTTATCCTGCCAATTACACTTGAATGTTTTTGATCTATTTTCTGATGTGAGTGCAGGAGTTTCAGGTTGATTAATTCCCTATCACATTTGATTCCTTTAACCCAAAATGAAAGTGAAAAACCCTTGAAGACAAAGTACATGAGTTCTCATCTCATGTGGTATCATGACCAGTGAATAATGGAAATCCTTGTTATCTAAATCAGATCCTCTTATTTTCTACACTGAGAATTGATTAAGTAAACTTAGGGTGAAATTATTGATGACACATTTCTTATTTATAGATTTATACCCTCTCTACCATGAAATTTGTATTTCTTTTCAATAAGGGGGAGAGAAAGTGAAATGAATGTTTCCAAAGAAAAGTTGATTGAAGAGAAGATTCTCATTTTGACATTGAATAATTCATTTAAGAAGATATGTAAGGTGTTGAAAAAAAATAAAAAGGGGGAGATTTTTGGGACCAATTTTTGTATAAGGTTGTATTTTTTGTCAATAGTTGTCAATGAAGATCAAAATGAAGGAGATCAATAAGTACTCTAATGAAATTGAGGAATAGAAATTCAGATGATTGTTGTATTGATCATAAGTTCAAAGAACATGTGTTAAAGGTGACACATTGTTCAAAACAGTGAAGAATGGTGAGGTATAATCCATCTGAGGATGATTAAAGAAGAATGGGTATTTGATGAGAACCATTAAAGAGACTTCTTAAAGAATAGAATTGTATGATTTGCATAAAGTTGAGAATGGAGGTTGAAGAAGAAGATAGTGTGGAAGGGATTGGAATTCTGAGATGGCCATGCAATTAAAATTTACTCAAAATATGATGATGCTAAAGCTGATCCATCAAAGGATATATATCGCGATAGTGGACTTTGTGTTGAAAGAAGAAGAGTTGCTGAAGGAGGAAAAATCACAGAAAAGAAGTGTTTTTGAGGTGATTGTGCTTGTTGACAAAGCAAACAATGACATAAAAATTTGTTTACAAAGGAGATTTCATGGTGTTATGTCGAGTTAAAGGGTTGTGGTTAACAATACATCTTTGATTAAAGAACATTGACAAAGGAATTGATGATCTGGAGGCGGTACAAAAAGAACAGATACAAGGTGGCATCATTTTCCAGTGTTTGCCAAATTCTTGGGCCTGAAAATCGACAAATGAAGAAAACTGGTTTTTGGAAAAGGGACTTGTGCGTCGTGTACTTGAAGGCTTGGAAACATGTGCACCATATGTTTTTCAAGATCATAACATCAAAATATGGATAAGGAAAGAGGGTCGCACAAGTATTGGTTTGGTCGCGTAAGTGACTTGCGCGTCATGAAGAGACTTGCGCACTGATGCCTAGGAGGCATGGGAACTTGCACGCCAGTTGTTTTTCAAGACCAGAACATGAAAACACGGAAAAGTTAGAAGGGCGGCCGATATTGGAAGTTGATCGCGCAACTGACTTGCAGGGGAAGAGACCTGCGCGTCGAGACTTGCGCGCCGAGGGGAGACTTGTGCGCCTTCGCGCAAGGTGTCCAAATGCCTATAAATATAGGTCGACCCCTCCTCATTCTGCACGAGATCAACACTTAGAGAAAATAAGAGCTCACGTCACACAGTTGTGGTGGTTGCGCAAGTGTTGTGTGGTCGCACAAGTATAGGTTGTGCGCCAGTTTTTGAATTTGCGTGCCAGTTCATAGTTGCGCGCCGAAATCGGTTTGGGCGTAAAAGGACGTGGGTCGTGCAAGTTTGGATTTGGGGAAGGAAGCATCGCGTAGGTGCTTTGGTGACACTTTCATGCCAGTTTGGACTTGCGCGCCAAATACTTCTGTGCTGTCTTGGGACTTGCGTGACGGGCTTGGAGAAGCGCTCTAGGAGTTGTTAGAGAACACCCATCTTTTTGGGGCTGCATGAAAGCTGTAAGATATCCCTCATTTGCGAAGACGGAAGAACAGTGAACAATTTGTTTTTACAAAGTGAAGTGGTACCGCACACAAATGACTAGTGGTTAACACCCTAATTGTGCTTTGCAAAGAGAAGAAGAACTATTCATGCAACTAAACTCAGATCTGCACAAAAAGAGGAAAATATATCAATACACTCAGGTGTCGGTATTGGGAATTAAATGAAGAGAAGAAGAAGATTTAGTACATTCAGTTATTGCACTAAAGTAGAAGATTGAATACAGAAGAGAAACAAATTAGGACTCTGATGCAAGCATTGTCTCATGTGGAACAAGATACAAAGACTTCAATTCAAATCTATTGAAGAGACCTTCACGTCTATAAACTGAGTGGGACTTCACCAAAGGCAATGAGCCAGGGGGTCAATGGGAGTGACCCGAGGGAAGCAGTAAGCTATCCCTGAACCTTTGTAAAGGCAGTGAGCCTAGGACATAGTGACTATGCTCGAACCATTGTAATCCACAACTAGTGAAAAATAGTGGAATTTGGTACGACCAACAACTTTTCGGCGTATGCTCCTTGTATGTATCCCTTAGTGGTGAACCAAGTAAAAATTGTTGTGTCATCTCTTTTCCTGTGAATGTTTCATTACTGATCATATCCATCATATAGGTTTAACTAGTTCCTACCAATTTGGAAACAAGATCCTTGTTTTTAAAATAAAAAGTTGACACCCTGATTCACCCCTCCCCACTCAGGGTGTCCCGGGGTCCAACAAAGTTTACGTCAATTTTCGATGAATTTTTTTTAAAACCCACCTATTTGTGGCTTCCATTGCATGCACAGTTCTAACAAGTGGTATCACAGTGATCGCGTGTCGATTTTAAGCCAAAAAAATTTCATTTTCATTAAAATATAAAGAGGGTGTCGATATGATCCCAACGCCACAAACGGAATCTTAATCAGATGTCGGATGTCCAGTCTGCGGACATCCAAAGTTATGAATTCAGATTGAAAAAATTGTGGGTCACCGGAATAGTATTTTCCACTGATTCCAATAATTGATATTACACTAATTATTTTATTATAATAATAATTATTCTATTATACCAATAATTTTATTATTATAATATTTTAATATCATAAAATTATTATTATTTTTGTTCCAAAGGATATTTATTAGGTTTTGGAATTTTTTAAAAGTAAGTGTTTTATTTTAAAAAACAAAAAGGGGGATAAGAAAGACTTGCAAAAGCAAGTCTAAAATCAAAAAACAATGGGGGCGACGGGCCAGTCAAGTTAAAATAACATTGGGGGGTGAGTGGCCCCCCGCTGGTTCACTCCGGCCCCGCGTCACGCGGCGCACAGGCCACTTCACCCACCAGAAAACTAGGGCAGTCGCTGAACTCTTACCGGATAAACTGCCTAGGTCGTGGACCAGGCGCCTCCCCCCATGAAGCATCACGAGACACCACACCGACACCCTGCATCGAGCCCCCTTGGTCGTCTCTACCCCGCGCGCACCAGCTTCTTTTTGCCCTCCACCCTCATGTTGCCCCACTGGGCAGCTTTCTACCTCGGCTTCCGACTTCCCCGAAACCCTGGCCTCCTCCATCAGGCACCCCTGCCATCCGCAGACTGTGCCACCCTAGTCACCCCCTCCCAAACTAGGTCACCGGACCGACCTCCTCTAAACCATCTCGATGAGTCGCCGCCTGCTTTCTAGCGCTCCTATGGTCCAGTTTTGGCATCGTTGGTTGTCCCTACCGCTTGAGGTGCCCCACTTGGATTTTCTTAGACTTCTCATGGATTGGCGCCCCACCAGCACGACTAATGGATCCTTTCATGCATGTTGTCCATTCGGCCACTGCTTCGTTACCACGAGCTCAAGCTCGGTTGACAGCTACCATCGGACCGCCTGTTTTCGAGCTCCATCAGGAGCGACCCACAGAATAGATCCCAAGACAACTCCCTTCTCTATGGCTAACACTTCCCACAGCAAGATTATACAGGCTTCGCCTATGTCATCCGCCACCTGGTCCTCCTAGCGGGAAGATATCTTTCATTGCCCTGAAACAGGTACGGGCGGATATGCCCAGCCCAAAATGGGATTAGATGGACCTGCCCATCCCGAAATTCCCCTACACAGGGTCGTTATCACCTGGACTAGGCCTGCGCAGGTTCGCCCCGACCCGCACAGTCCCTGTCCGAAGTTAAATGGGGCTGGGTGATTTAATTTAATCAAAAAATTAATTAAAATAATTAATTTAATTATTGTTTATAATTAAATTAATTTAATATTATTTTTTGTTTATTGAAAATTAAATGTGGCGTAATTTATTTAATAGGGAGATTAATTAATTTAATTAATTGATTTAATTTTAGTTTTAAAATTAAATTAATAAATTGGGATCGAACGACACAAATATTGGATTAAAAATTAGAGTGAAATTTTTATTTCAATTAAAATGCCCTCAAGTTTAATTTTAATGTAAGTTTAATTTTTATTTCTGCATTTATTTAATATACATGAGTTTAATGAGTATATGGCAGATCATAAGCTGGTGTCCAACCAATGCATGTCTAGTGGTTTATTTATTTAATTATTTATTTAATTATTGCATGTGGTTTTGTAAAAATTATTTTAATTAAGTAAAAGATGATATGTGTGTCGTCTCAAGGGTCGTTATATGTATAAGGGTATGTGCGTCCATTCTCAAAGCACTAATTTTAGTCCCTGAGATCCCCTCGCCTATGCGCAAGTAATATTGTATAATTACGAGATGACCAGTCACACACATCGCGTCAAGTGAAGGCGACTCACCAAACATGAGTTAGATACCTTGGATGAGTAGATGATGATATTCAAGTTGCAAACAACAGGACTAAAAGGTACATACCCCAAGGGTTTCGGTTGGTCCATTAGTGTAGACACCCAAGCTTGACGTACATAGACATTCCATTACTTTTACAGAATACTTAATACATGACACAAATAGATGCCTAAAAACCGTTTTAGTTTAGTGTCTTTGGAAACTTGGAACATAAAATTCTAATCATTGTGAAAGATCTTCAACATCTCCCATAAAGATCTTCCCCTTTTGTTTTCTTATCTAAAACCTTTCTTTATATCATGGGGAAAAGAAAACATAAAAGGGGTGAGCTAAAATGCTCATTAAGGGTAAACATGGAGAACAAAAAACAACCCATAAGCATTTGAACGTAAAAACATGAACATAAAACATCAAAATCATGAGTAATGACATAAATCCTGGTAGTACATAAGGCATAGATCATAAAGAAACATCAATCATGATAAAATAGCATGGGAATAAAATAATGTAATTGTGTAAAACCATTAATCACATGATATTATTTCCATAGTATCCAAGGCATTGCTTCCAAGACCATCATAGTGGACAAAGTTCATTACTGAACCGGGTTTACTTGTCGTTCCAGCCCTGTATTACTGAACCAGATTCACTTTTCGTTCCAGACATGTCTATCTCATGAGATAATAATATTTACCCAATGCATTGGAGGGACATCTAGGTCCCACCCATCTCATAATGAAATCATTCTTTCGTGTGCCACAAATAAACATAAATCATTCATCATAACCCAAAGAATAATATGGGTTTCATAAACATCATCCCATCATAACATAATCCATAAAAAAATGGATATCATTTCATCATAAGAAAAATAAAACCATGTAAATAATATAGTCATTATACTTCAAACATAAACATACTAAATAATTTCATCTTAGATGGAAAATAGTTTAGATAAAACACTTGAAATGAATTATTGAAGAAAATATCATTTCTTCTTCAAAATCATTTTCTTTTCACAAAATGCCATGATATTTTAAAATAAAATGATTTTGTTGAAAATAATCATGAAATACTGTAGAGTAAGGTTCATTAAAATAATACTTTGTTAATTCTTAAAAATCCATTCATGTCGTATAAGTTAAAAAAACATTCTCCTCATACTTTTTCCAGAAAAGTCAAAAAGTACCTCGTATGGTAAAAAAAGAAATATTCCTTCAATACCTTGTGGTAAAAGTAAAAAAAGGGTAAAATTGACTTTTAACATCCATTTAAGGATAGTAAACATCTTATGAAATCATTTTGAGAAAACATGTACATGGATGATAAACATAACCCCAGTAAATACTTACGAATAAACAATCTCAAATAAGAACGAGATTGGAATAATTATCCCTTAACTTTTATGATTTGTGGAATCATACGTGTCATAAAATAAATAAAATTACATTCATATGTAAATATCATATCCTCTATAATAAAAATCATAAAACATTCATGGGAATCATAAACACTATACAAAATAAATAGATGGTATATGTCTCACAGAAATAAAAGTGAGACGAAATAATCCCTTAACTTATGTCCAATTTCTTCTGTATGTGTCCGAGACTCTTGTATATTGGTTTTAAACATATTATTAACTTTTAAGAGAACCATAATAATATTTATGATATCATATATGATTCACTTAGGTCTTTATATTACCCGTTTTTTTGTCAATTCCATGTTAAAGTAACGTTTTGGGTAATAATCGTTTCATTTATCATATGTGTTTGGACTTGTTGTTCTTGATATTATTATTACTTATATAATTAATTACTTACTTATAGAATGTAAAACATGATTTATATATCATATTTATTCATTATATATATATATATATACATAATATATAGTTAAATGAAATGAAACACACCGTTCATGGAGATGGTAGGTCGTACGTACGCACGAATGTTGTTTTCATTTCCTTAGTGAATTGAATGGAAGTAAGAAGATGAAATATATATATATATATATACATAAATACAGTAGAATTATTATTTCATATATTTCATTATTATTCAATATATACTTTCTAATCATTCTTTAATAGTTAACATGAAGAATGAATCTCATCGCGTCGTGGAGACGGTAATCTGTACATACACATGAGCGATTATATTGTTCCCATAATTATTGAATGGTATTGTAGTGGATGATAGAATATCTCAGAATTAGTATCATGTTATAATAATCATATATATTTATTCTTTACAGCATTATACCCATCCAAGTAAGGTGGTGGTGGAAAACAGATTACACCACGGTGTGGAGACGGTATTCCGTATGTACGCATGCGTGGTGATTTCATTTTCCGTAGGATGGATAGAAGGTAAAATGGGGTTATTTAATATTTATAATAACATATCAGTATATGAGTGATTCTTATGTTATTACTTTATATTGAAACAAATAAAGAAGAGGAAAAAGAAGAGGAAATGAATTTGAAAGAATCCGTAAAGGATATTACCTCTTCTTTGAAGCACCTCTTATAAACCTCCTCTTAGGGCACTAAAGTTGGTCTTTGAAGAATACTCGGACCTATAGTATGTTTATATGTAAGTGGAGAAGATAAATGGGCAGGTTTTTGCTGATCTTGAAGGATAAAAATGTTGTGAAGTGGAGAGGGAGGAGGTGCCCTTTTATAAGGGAGAAGAGGGGCACCTTTGGAAACCTAAAAAATATTAATTTATAACAAATTAAAACCCTACTTAAAAACCTCAAAAATGACTCAATTAGAATATGAGATGATATAGGGTTGTAATCTCATAAAACAATAAATTTTAGACATGTTTTATGTTTATTTTAAACCTTATCAACTTGATTTATCCTTATTTAATCCATTTAATTTTATTTGTGGTAATAATATTCTAAATTTTAAATTGTTATAAATAATTACTTATGTGTTGTGAATTTTCAATAATTCGATAATTTATGACATTTTAGTCCATATTTTAAATTTATAATTTTTAAATAGTTTTTTTATTTTTTAAACAATTTAATAATATGTTATTTTTATAAAATATCGATAGTGTGAGTTTTGGCACTATTTATTTATTTGAATTTAAATAAAATCCAAACAGAGGATATATTCGAAACAAAATATTTCATAGATTAATAACATGTAATATGCATCTATAAAATTCATGTAGCACATTAATTAGTTCATATAATATTTATTTTAATATTTTTCAAACCATTTATTTGATATTTCTCTTAATAAAATAATTACTACAACATTTTTGTATGATTATTTAATATAATTATTTGTTGCATAAAAATTAAAAATAAAACCTTATGATGAATTTAAATCTAATATATTTCATAAGAATACTTTTAGTCAAATTTAACTTCTAAAACACCCATCCTTTTGAAATGTTATGTTTATTAAATTATGAAGGTGACAACTTTGACATTATTTAAAATAAAATAATATAAGAGTCATAATCGGTTTTATAAGGCTACAAATTGTCAACAATTCGAATGTTGGATGATTATGGTTCATATTTACACGACCCATAAGTTTTGGTCAGGTTTTTTGGCCTTTTATGGGTATTATTAGTCTAATAAAAAACTATATTATTGATTTTTCACTAAATAAATAATTTATGCATCATTAATGTATAAGCTATTAAGGTAATTATATATTTATTAAAATTGAAAATAAATTACCATGATAAATAAAAACATTTTAGATTTCAAAATAGTATTTATAAACGAATTTATATTCTGTATAACCTTATATTAAAAATAATTTAATTATTAGAGTTTGAGTGAGACATATTTCACTTTCATTTAAATAAAATAAATTAAAGGTCTTAATCAAATACAAGTGGGTTCTAATATATACCATTTCGACCCAAGTATATTTTATGACGAAATATAATCATCAAATTATATTAATACAAGTGTTGGTTAATTTTATAAAATTTTTTTTACCCTTAATTACTTGATTTACCTTTAACAATAGTAAATAAAATTTACCGTAGTTACTATTCATAATGCCTAAAAATAAAAAGTAGCCTATTAAAATAATTTGGACCTAATTATTAAAAATATGGAATCTATTTTTCCAAATTAGAAATACATAAGTTGCAGTATTTAATTTAAAATTAATCCTTCTCTTGAGAAAACGGGTTCTAAAAGTTAAAACATTGCAAAAGATTGAAATGTTTTTACCTATGAATTCAATGTAAAATTAATGATAATGACATAAATAATATTAAATGGTAAAAATATATTATCTTTATACTTTAAAACAATTTACTATTATAATTTAACCATATAAATTATCTTGATGAAAAAAGTTGTTTTTAAGTAAAATTTAGCGTGTTTTTACTATTCATCAAAATAAGAACATTTTCAGAAAAATATCAAAAATTTATCCAATGTAAATTTTTATATCATGATTCAAAAGAAGAAGTTTATTTTCTAAAATTTAACTTATAAACTTTTCAAAAATTATATTTAAAATGGGTGCCCCATCAAAAGGTGGCAAAACTACATTTTTTGAAAAATACTTATTTTACCCAAAAAAATTATTTTGTTCCCATACCATGTTCTATAAAATGTGTAAGATGAATTATAATGTCATAAAATTCAAAATATAGTTACTACTATTTAGAACAGTAAGTTCATAATATTATAATAATATATCATTATTTAGTGAAACTCGGTATTGCGTACAACACACACTATTGAGGGAGGTCGCTCTTACGTGCAACACAATACATCGATGAAATTAAAAATAATATTTCTCGTAAAATATCGGGGTTTTACATTCTACCCCCCTTAAAATGAATTTCGCCCTCAAAATTCATTGGGCTTATAAATGGTTTACTACTTGAAAGTTTCTTTCATAGAAACCCACATAGTAAAAAGGAATACTAAAACATAATTTTAAAAACTAAAGTATAAAATGTAACGGTTACCCAAATTTACTCTTCACTGGGTTTCCACATAGAAGAAAGTAGGTGAAAATATGGATATGTAAGAGAAATGTAACCATCATGTTCTGATGGAGAGTGGTAGATAACATGGCTATGAAATAACCAACAATCACAAAGCCATAAATTTATGATGATCTAAGAGACCATCTGATTCATTGGATATGAGGGTACTAGGAAAACATTTTTGGTTTTCAAGATCATTTCCCTAATGTTGAAGAATTTTTGAATTAAAATAAATACTTACTTGATTTTGGTACAATCTCACCGTTGTTCGTTCCTTGAATAGTTTTCACTTCATCTCTTAAAGAAATGAAGTTGAATTTGTCATTTGTGAATTGTTAGTAGATCATGTGATAGAATGATAGGTCATTCCATCTGTCTCTATCACAAAAATATTAGAACAATTTATTAAATATACATAAGTCAATCTATGCTGATATTAATCGTATATGGTTACTAAAATGGACTTATACTTCATATATCATACCTCTTAATAAAATAAAACTAGTTTCTACTAACCAGGGACTTCCTGTAGGCCAGTGGTAGGCAATAAAGGCCTGTCGTGCTTTAGTTGTGGGTTCGATTCACGTATCCGTGTCCGACGCAATGGGTTTTCACTCATCCTGTGAGTTTTCCTTTTTCTAAAACTATACTATTATAACATTTTAGAAATAATATAAAAAATTTCTAGCCTTAAACAATACTATCTAATGTCAAACTTAATACATTCCATTCTTTAAGCTTATCCAAAATACTTCTGTCCAATCTCATAATACAAAGAAAAAAATTACCAGAGAGGTCATATAACAAGAATGTGAATACTATCATTAATCCCCAATATATCATAAGATATATCTTGTTGGACACATTCCAAACATCTGATTACCTTAATCATGTATTCTCTTGAAACGTGAATTACCATAGAACCTTAGTGAAAACATGAATGTTGTCAAAAGTTAACTCTTTCCACATACCAAAATCCAAAAATTTATATATACTCAAACCATGATATCACTTTGTCCTTATATCAGTCATGATCTCATTAATACTATCAAACATATTATTTTCTCATTATCCCTTCATTATGCGCATATCATCTACTTTCCAAAAATATTTTAATCACTTTTCAGGGTTACCGGTACCATATTCTTATGGAAAACCACAATGGACCAATACATAGATGTTTCAATATACCATAAAAGTACCCCAACAACATTATTATTGAATTCCAATAAATAATCCCTTTAATCCACCATATTCAATGATTAGAATGGAATAGGTCCTTCCTCGATTTAGAAGTAACCTCTTAGGTTAGGGCATTGAGTTGGGTAATTCTCATGTTCTCCACAGATAAGACATTGAACTCCATAATAGTCTATCACTCTATGACCATTTTTCCCACACAGATAACATCTTCCCCTCCATTTGAGGTATTCCTCAAGGTTCTTCTTGCCTTCTTTTTGATATTTAGAAAGCTTGATCTTCCTTCCTCTATGTTACTTTCCATAGGAACATGCATAAAAGTCCATCTTCCTCTTATTTGATGACTTAGAATACAACTAAAGTTCACCTTGTTAATCATATATCGTGATGGCTGATTCGGCATAATCACAATATCTTTCTCTCTAGGCATTACACAATTTCACTGCTCATGGTCACCAATTTTTTCATTAGATTCAATGTTAACCCAATTCCTTCTCATTCCATCCATTGACTAAAACCAGAAACCATAGTGTATGAAACAATTAAAATAACATGGAACCACATAATCATAAAAAGTCACTTATGGGATGTCTAACTTATCAAAAATTCTTTAATCCATGACACCTTTGGTTCACCCTAGGTTATTCATGATCGTCAACATAATCCTAGGACTGTAACCTATAGTTATACTAATACTTAGGGATATCCCTATACATACCTTAGAAATATCTCTAGGGATTTCACTAAATTTTCCACATCCTAGTTACCAAAGGTTAACTAAACCTTTGCTCTGATACCAATTGTAGAGACCCAAGCTTGACGTACATAGACATTACATTACTTTTGTTTAATACTTCATACATGACAAAAACAGATACCCAAAGACCGTATTAGTTTATTTTCTTTGGAAACTCAGAACATAAACTTCTAATCATTGTGAAAGATATTCAAAATCTCCCATAAAGATATTCCCCTTTTGTTTTCTTAGCTAAAACCTTTCTTTATATCTTGGGGAAAAGAAAACATAAAATGGGTGATCTCAAATTCTCAGTAAGGGTAAACATAGAGAACATAAAATAACCCATAAACATTTGAACATAAAAACATGAACATAAAACATCAAAATCGTGAGTAATGACCTAAATCTTGTTAGTACATAAGGCATATATCATAAAGAAACATCAATAATGATAAAATATCAGGGGAATAAAACATGTAATTGTGGAAAACCATTAAGAACATGATATGATTTCCATAGTAGCCAAGGCATTGCTTTCAAGACCATCATAGTAGACAAAGTCCATTACTAAACCGGGTTTACTTGTCCTTCCAACCTTGTATTACTAAATCAGATTCACTTTCCATTCCAGCCATGTCTATCTCATGAGATATAAATCTTTACCCAATGCATTAGAGGGAGATATTGTTCACATCCATCTCATAATGAAATAATTATTTCGTGTGCCATAAAATAAACATAAATCATTAATCATAATCGAAATAATAATATGGGTTTCATAAACATCATCCCATCATAACATAATCCATATAAAACAAATGCATATCATTTCATCATAAGAAAAATAAAACCATGTAAATGATAGATACATTATACTTGAAACATAAACATACTAAATAATTTCATCTTAGATGGAAAATAGTTTTGATAAAACACTTGAAATGAATTCTTGAAGAAAATATCATTTCATCTTCAAAATCATTTTCTTTTCAAAAAATGCCATGAAATTTTAAAAGAAAAAGATTTTGTTGAAAATAATCATGAAATATTGTATAGGAATCTTCATGAAAATAAGGCATTATGAATCTGTAAAAATCCATTCATTCTGTATAAGTTAAAAAAACATTCTCCTCGTACTTTTTCCGGAAAAGTCAAAAAGTACCTCGTATGGTAAAAAAAAGATTCATTCCATACCTTGTGGTAAAAGTCAAAAAAGGGTAAAATTGACTTTAAAAATACATGGAAGGATATTAAAAATTTTATGAAAACATTTTGAGAAAACATGGAAATGGATGAAAAACATAATCCCAGTAAATACTTACGAATAAACAATCTCGAATAAGAACGAGATTGGAATAATTATCCATTACCTTTTATGATCGGTGGAATAATACATGTCATAAAATAAAGAAAATTACATGCATATGTAAATATCATATCCTATATTATAAAAATCATAAAACATTCATGGGAAGCATAAACACAATACAAAAGAAATAGATGGTATATGTCTCACAGAAATAAAAGTGAGATGAAATAATCCCTTACCTTATGTCCAATTTCTTCTGTATGTGTCCGAGACTCTTGTATAGTGGGTTTAAACATATTATTAACTTGTAACAGAACCATAATAATATTTATGATATCATATATTATTCACTTAGGTCTTTATATTACCTGTTTATTTGTCAATTCCATGTTAGAGCAACGTTTTGGGTAATAATCGTTTCATTTACCGTATGTGTTTGGACTTGTTGTTATTGATATTTTTATTAATTATATAATGATTTACTTACTTACATAATGTAAAACATAAGTTATATATCATATGTATTCAGTATATATATATATACATAATAGATTGTTAAATGAAATGTAACACACCGTTTATGGAGACGGTAGGCCGTACGTACGCATGAACATTTTTTTCATTTCCTTATTGAATTGAATGGATGAAAGAAGATGACATATATATATACATAAAACCAGTATCATTATAATGTCATATATTTCATTATTATTCAATATATACTTTATAATCATTCTTGAATAGTTAACATGAAGAATGAATCTCATCGCGTCGTGGAGACGGTAATCCGTACATATGCACGAGCGATGATATCGTTCCCATAATTATTGAATGGTATTGTAGTGGATGATAGAATATCTCAGAATTATTATAATGTTATAATAACCAAATATAGTAATTATTTACACCATTATACCCATCCATGTAAGGCGGTGGTGGAAAACATATTACACCACGGCGTGGAGACGGTATTTCGTATGTACGCACGTGCGGTGATTTTGTTTTCTGTAGGATGGATTGAAGGTGAAATGGGGTTGTTTCATATTTATAATAACATATTAGTATATGAGTTGTAATGATTTTATTACTTTATAATAAAACAAATAAATAATAGGAAGAAGAAGAAGTTATGAATTTGAAAGAATTAGTAAAGGATATTACCTCTTCTTCGACGCGCCTCTTATTAACCTCTTCTTTGGGGACTAAAGTTGGTCTTTTAAGAATACCAGGACCTCTAGTATGTTGCTATGGAAGTTAAGAAGATAAATGGGTAGGGTGTTTCCGAGCATGAAGGATCAAAATGTTTTGAAGTGGAGAGGGAGGAGCTTCCCTTTTATAAGGGAGGAGAGGGGCACCTTTGGAAACCTAAAAAATATTAATTTATAACAAATTCAAACCCTACTTAAAATCATCCAAAAATGACTCAATTAGAATATGCGATGAGATAGGGTTGTAATATAATCAACCAATAAACTTTAGACATGTTTTATGTTTATTTTAAACCTTACCAACTTGATTTGTCCTTATTTAATCCATTTAATTTTATTTGAGGTAATAATATTCTAAATTTTAAATTGTTATAAATAATTACTTATGTGTTGTGAATTTTCCATAATTGGATAAATTATGACATTTTAGATTATATAAATTTCAATTTATAATTTTGAATTTTTTTTTGATTTTTAAACAATTTAATAATATGTTATTTTTATAAAATATCAATAGTGTCAATTTTGACACTATTCATTTATTTGATTTTAAATAAAATAAAAACAGAGGATATATTCAAAAAAAATATTTAATAGATTTATAATAGATAATATTCATCTAAGAAATTCATGTATCACATTAATTAGTTCATATAATATTTATTTTAATATTTTTAATACCATTTATTTGATATTTCTCTTAATAAAATAATTACTACAACATTTTTGTATCATTATTTAATATACTTATTTGTTACATAAAAATTAAAAATAAAACCCTATTATGAATATAAATCTAATATATTTCTTAATAATACTTTTAGACGAATTTATCTTCTAAAACACCCATCCTTTAAAATGTTATGTCTATTAAATTATGAAGGTGACAACTTTGACATCATTTAGAATAAATTAATATAAGTGTCATAATACCTTTTATAAGGCTCAAAATGGTAAACAATTCTACTTGTGGATACTTATGGTTCATATGTACATGAACAATAAGTTTTGTTCAGGTTTTTGGACCTTTTATGGGTATTATTAGTATAATAAAAACTATATTATCGATTTTTCACTGAATAAATAATTTATGTATCATTAAAGTATAAGATATTAAGGTAATTATATATTTCTTAAAATTACAAATAAATTACCATGATAAATTAAAACATTTTGTCTTTAAAAATAGTATTTATAGCCAAATTTATATTCTTTATAAACTTATATTAAAAATAATTTATTTATAAAAGTTTGAGGGTGACATATTTCACTTTCATTTAAATAAAATAAATTAAAGGTCTTAATCACATATAAGTGGGTTATAATAGATACCATTTCGACCCAAGTATATTTTAGGATGATATATAATCATCCAATTATATTAAGACATGTTTTGGGTAATTTTATAAGATTATTTTTACCATTAATTACTTGATTTACCTTTAACTGTAGTAAATAAAATTTATCGTAGTTACTATTCATAATGCCTAAAAATATAATGTAGCCTATTAACATAATTTGGAAAAAATTATTACAAATATGGAATCCATTTTTTCAAACTCAAAATACATAAGTTGCAGTATTTAATTTAAAATTAATCCCGTTGTTGAGAAAACAGGTTCTAAAAGTTAAAACATTGCAAAAGATTGAAATGTTTTTACCTATGAATTCAATGTAAAATTTATGATAATTACATAAATAATATTAAATGGTAAAAATATATTCTATTTATAATTTAGAACAATTTACTATTATAATTTAACCATGTAAATTATCTCGATGAAAAAAGTTGTTTTTAAGTAAAATTTAGCGTGTTTTTACTATTCATAAAAATAAGAACGTTGTAAGAAAAATATCAAAACTTTATCAAATTTAAATTTTTATATATTTATTAAAAAGAAGAAGTTTATTTTGTAAAATTTAACTTATAAAATTTTCAATAATTGTATTTGAAATGGGTGTGCCATCAAAAGGCAAAAAACTGCATTTTTTGAAAAATACTTATTTTACCAAAAACAATTATTTTGTTCTCATAACATGTTCTATAAAATGTGTAAGATGAATTATAATATCATAAAATTAAAAATTTAGTTACTAATATTCATAACGGTTAGTTCATCAAATTATAATAATATATCATTGTTCAGTGAAACTTGGTATTGCGTACAACACACGCTATTGAGGAAGGCCACTCTTGCATGCAACACAAGACATCAATGAAATTAAAAAGAATATTTCTCATAAAATCTAGAGGATTTACAGTTAGTCACTCAATGGATTAACCAATAGTACTGGATCATGATCAGGTGTTCATTTTGTTTTGCATGGTTGATAATTTTTGTTCATGTGTAGATTATTGCGCGATAACATAGTATAATAATAAACAAGCATGCAAGATAAAATGAACATGTGACGCGATGAAATTTATATTTCTTGCATAGTCAGTTGTGAGTGAGATCACATAGTACGTGATTATAAAAACAGAAAAGGATTTCTTTCGTCACACTAAAAATAAAAAAACCCCACAAAGATAGATTAATTCTAAAAATCCTTCCGTCATTCAAATTTGGACAAAATCGGCTGTTTGAGGTGCCAGTTATTCCATAGATGAGGGTGCCTTTTACTACTGGGGAGTCCTTATAATAATGATGGGTTGACTTGACTAAAATTGCAGCAAATAAATAGACATATAAAGCTTGTTTTAATTTTTGAGTCAAGTGTTGAGTAAATAATGTTCTGGTTTTAAGAAGCTGGGAATTCACTCAATAGATCGAGGAGCTGCAAGTTAATGTGGTCAGCCAGCCAAAAGCCTACCTAGAACCCTCCAAGTAGTGGCGTAGCCATAACTTCTCGACTATGAGGGGTGGTTTCAGGATCCTTACCACTAGAATAGTCAATCTACAGAGTATTCTGATTCTAGTACATATGGTTCCTAGAATCCAATAAAATAGTGGGAGACATTAAATTATTGGAGTAATCAATCAAAAAGGTCTAAAATGCTAATTCAAATAAAAGGCACTAATCTGCTAAAATCCATTTTTATAGAAAAAATGAAAAGTTATACCACAAGATTAAAATTGTGATTTTATAATGGACAAAGTAAATGTCCACACTGACACGAGTATCCATGAATAGTACAGGCGTGTGCGCATAGTACTACGATATAGGAAACTCAAGGTGTCAGTGTCCCCAACACTGTTAAACTACCTCAAGAAGAGAGGGTGAAAATTACTTACAGGAGACTAATGTACAAAGCATATGATAGTTATATCATTATGGTTTCATCAATGTCTGGTGTCAGTTGTGGTCACTACACTAGGACATAGATTATATAACATAAAGTCTCATCTCCGAGAAGTTTTCAAGGAGAAAGCGAAGCAATGATATGAATAAAGTGAAGTTTACACCTATCATGACCCGACCCTACCCGGGATCAAGCCGCAACTATCCCAAGCCCACCTCCATAGGCCAGGGGCTGGCGACCAGCGCCGAAGGCACAACAACTCGGGGAGGCCTTTGTCTAAGCACCTGTACACACACACACAGCACACTCAATGCAAAAGTGCAGAGTAAAAGAAAGAACTAGCAGAGTAAAAAAGAACAGATGCTATATGTATAAACCACAGATCTGCATCAACCTCTAAACAGTACAAAGTACAAGCTGAAAAGAAAAGGGGCAAAACATGTGCCCAACCAAAAAAGTGCCACAACCCATCAATAGGTAAACAAAAAGAAACAACTGACGGGTCCCCTACCTGGAACCCGACCATGACCACCGCACGCGGTCCAAGCTCCCAAGCTCCTACGCTCCACTGAAGTCACACTCCACATGTCTGTCGTCTGCAAGGGCACACCAAGTGCGTGCAAATCCCAAGCAGGGGTGAGTATAAAAATACTCAGTAGGATACCCTGAAGGCTCGAGGGAGAAACAAAGGAGGTACCGAAGGGTGAGCAGTAGAGAGAATAGGGAAAAAGTAAGGGAGTACAATCGAAAGTGTAGTAGAATACTAGTAGAGAGTCCAGCTCAACCCAACAAAAGAAAGAAGGTAGACTCGTCCAGACACAAGGAGCTGGAAACGGTGAGAAGATGAACTTTTCATAGAGTCTTTGCTACCTATAGCAGGAGAGTAGACTCATCCCACCACGAGAAGCTAGACATGGAAAGCACGTGGCATACCCCGCGCATCTTCGCCTCTCCTAGAGGGAGAGTAACCAAACCCAAGAAGTGGGTACTATAACAAGGTATATAAATATACATATGCTCTTTCAAGAAGCCCGAAAAAGATCGTAAGGGGATCTCCATCCCGTAGCTCAGCCCAAGAAAATGAGTAGCCCACAATCCCAGAAGAAAACACCATCGATGTCAAGCATCCCACACGTCACTACTGGAAATAAAGGATATACCAACGGTTTAGAACCGTTGGTATAGGCTGGAGAACCATTGGTATATTCTATACCAACGGTTGTCCAAACCGTAGGGAAGTAAGGCGTGGGGAAAGATATATACCAACGGTTTGAAGTAAACCGTTGGGGTAGCCCACTGTAGGTGTGGATTTGCCAATGGTTCTTGTTGAACCGTTGGTATAGGTTTACCCAACGGTTTAGAACCATTGGGAATACTATTATTCTCATCTTATACCAACGGTTCACAACCGTTGGTATAGTATTTTTCCCAACGGTTTTCATCAAACCGTTGGGAATTCAATGGTTTTTATTTTATACCAACGGTTGTAAACCGTTGGTATATAATTTTTCCCAACAGTTTCATGGAAACCATTGGGAATTCAATGGATTTGATCTTATACCAACGGTTTACAACCGTTGGTATAGATTTTTTCCCAACGGTTTCATTGAAACCGTTGGCATATGTTTAAGTATGGAAAAGTATACCAACGGTTTACAACCGTTGGTATTCAGTATTTTCAGAATTGTCAGCAGCCCCTCCAGTGGCCCCTCCAGTGCATACACCTGCATAAAAAACAACACTGAAAAAAACACCACCTCTTTGAATAGAGTCATGCTGAATAATTCCCCATTTAAATCTTCATATGACAAAAACACTGACACACTTAAAACAACAAAAAATAACACCACCTATTTAAATAGAGTCATGGTGAATAATTCCCCATTTGAATCTTCATATGACAAAAATCATCCAGTATAGTTGAATCAGAGTTTCAATAAGTCAAATATTATTTACACCCATTTCAATCTTCATACGACAACCACTTTTATAATATATAGTGAAAAGGTATTTTCATAGGAGTCTCATCACTTGTAACTCAGTAAGTGCCACACCATGCCTCAAATTGAGGCTGGGTTGACTGGTACACATCAAATATGATCCATGGATCATTGTCCTTAAGTTTCAACACAATCAAAATCCGTTTGATCGGTTTGGCATATGTACGTAAAATATTAATCCATTTTGAACAAATGAGAGGTAGTTTGGGTGGTCCCCGCCCCACGGTGACTCATATTGAGGTGGGATTGACTCGTACATGTCACATATGACCCATGGATTGTTTTACTAAAGTGTCAAAAGAATTAGAAGGTATTTGGTCTGTTTCCCGTATGTCAGTTGTTGATATCACTTACAATTTAGTCCCTTTTCAAGAAAAGAGAGACAATTTGAGTGTTCTTGGCCACACCGTGGCTTGGATTGAAATAGGTTTGATTTGTAAAAGTCAAATATGACCCATGGATCGTTTTTCTAAAGTTTCAATAGAATCCTAATGCGTTTGGTTGGTTTGGCGTTTGTCAACAGTTGTTTTCACATAAAGTTATGTCCATTTTAAACAAAAGAGAGACACTTGGAGTGGTGTCGGCCCCAACGGACCTCGGATTGAGGCGGGGTTGACTCGTACATGTCACATATGAGCCATGGATTGTTATCCTAATGTTTCAACACAATCAGAATTTGTTTGATCATTTTGGCGTATGTATGTAAAATGTTGTCCATTTTTAACATATGAGAGACGGTTTGGGTGGTGTCGGCCTCACCATGCCTCGGATTGAGGTGGTATTGACTCTTACACATCAAATATGACCCATGGATTGTTTTACTAAAGTGTAAATAGATTACGAAGGCGTTTGGTCGGTTTCCCGTATGACAGTTGTTGATTTCACTTACAATTTAGTCCATTTTCAACAAAAGAGAGAAAGTTTTAGTGGTCCCAGCCACACCGTGGCTCGGATTGAGGCGGGGTTGACTCGTAAACATCACATATGACCCATGAATTGTTTTCCTAAAGTTTATACAGAATCCGTAGGCATTTGGTCAGTTTTCCGTATGTCAATTTTTGTTTTCACTTAAAATTAAGTACATTTTTAAAAAAAGAGCCACTTTCAGTGGTGTCGGCCACACCGGGCATCGGATTGAGGCGGGGTTGACTCATACACGTCACATATGAGGCATGAATCATTGTCCTAAAGTTTAAACACAATCATAATCTGTTTGATCGGTTTGGCGTATGTACATAAAATATTGTCCCTTTGGAACAAAAGAGAGGCAGTTTGGGTGGTCCCGGCCCCACGGTGCCTCGGATTGAGTTGGGGTTGACTCGTACACATCACATATGACCCATGGATCGTTTTCCTAAAATATAAATAGAATCCGAAGGTGTTTGGTCAGTTTCCCGTATGTCAGTTGTTGATTTCACTTACAATTTAGTCCATTTTGAACAAAAGAGAGACAGTTTGAGTGGTCCCGGTCACACCGCGGCTCAGATTGTGGCAGAGTTGACTCGTACACGTAAAATTTGATCTATGGATCATTTTAGTAACATTTTAATAGAATTAGAAGTCGTTTGGTTGGTTTGGCGTATGTCAGTTGTTGTTTTCACTTAAAATTATGTCCATTTTAAACAAAAGAGAGATAGTTTGAGTAGTTCAGGCCAACCGCAGCTCGGATTGAGGCGATATTGACTTGTAAACATCACATATGACCCATGGATCATTTTCCTAAAGTTTCGATAGAATCTGAAGGAGTTTGGTCCGTTTCCCGTATGTCAGTTGTTGATTTAACTTACAATTTAGTCCATTTTTAACAAAAGAGATACATTTTGAGTAGTCCTGGCCACACCGTGGCTCAGTTTTTGGCAGGGTTGACTTGTACACGTCACATATGACACATGGATTGTTGTCCTAAAGTTTAGACATAATTAATAGGCGTTTGGTCGGTTTCTCGTATGTCAGTTGTTGTTTTCACTTAAAATTAAATACATTTAAAAAAAAGAGAGGCACTTTGAGTTGTGTCGGCCACACCGGGCCTCGGATTGAGACGAGGTTTACTCGTACACATCACATATGAGCCAGGTATCATTTTCATAAAGTTAAAACACAATCAGAATCCGTTTGATCGGTTTGGCGTATGTACGTAAACTATTGTCCATTTTTAACAAAAGAGAGGCAGTTTGGATGGTCCCGGCCCCACGGTGCCTCATATTGAGGTAGAGTTGACTCATACACGTCACATATGACCAATGGATTGTTTTACTAATGTTTCAATATAATCCTAAGGCGTTTGGTCCATTTCCCGTATGTCAGTTGTTGATTTCACTTACAATTTAGTCCATTTTGAACAAAAGAGAGAGAGTTTGAGTGGTATCGGCCACATCGTGGCTCGGTTTGTGGAGGGGTTGACCTGTACACGTCACATATGACCCATGGATCATTTTACTAAAGTTTTAACAGAACTCGTAGGTGTTTGATCAGTTTGGCGTATGTCAGTTGATGCTTTTCACTTAAAATGATGTCCTTTTGAAACAAAAGATGGACACTTTGAGTGGTGTCAGCCGCACCGCATGTCGGATTGAGGCGGGGATGATTCTTACATGTCACATAGGACCCATGGATCGTTCTCCTAAAGTTTCAATGGAAACCGAATGCGTTTGGTTGGTTTTCCGTATGTACTTAAAATGATGTCCATTTTAAACAAAAGAGATCCACTTAGACTGATCTCGACCACACCGCAACTCGGATTGAGCCCGGGTTGGCTCGTACAGGTCACATATGACCGATGGATCATTGTGATAAATTATCAACAGATTCGGAATGCGTTTGGTCAGTTTTGCACATGTCAGTTGTTCTTTTCACTTATAATCCTGTCCATTTTAAACAAAAGAGACACAGTTAGAACGGTGTCGGCCACACCGCTCCTCGGATTGAGGCGGGATTGACTCGTACACGTCACATACGACCCATGGATCATTGTGCTAAAGTATCGACACAGTTCGAATGCCTTTGGTCGGTTTTTCGTATTTCACTTGATGCTTTTCACTTAAAATGACGTCTTTTTGAAACAAAAGACCGACACTTTGAGTGGTGTCAGCCACACCGCGTCTCTGATTGTGGTGGGGTTGATTCGTACACATCACATATTACCAATGGATCGTTCTCATAAATTTTCAATGGAAACCGAATCCGTTTGATCATTTTTCCGTATGTACTTAAAATGGTGTCCATTTTAAACAAAAGAGAGCCACTTAGACTTATCCCGGCCACACCACGACTTGGATTCTTCCCAGGTTAGCTCGTACACGTCACATATGACCCATGGATTGTTGGGATAAATTATCAACAGATTCAGAATGCGTTTGGTCGGTTTTTCGTATGCCAGTTGATGCTTTTCACTTAAAATGACGTCCTTTTGAAACAAAAGACGAACACTTTGAGTGGTGTCGGCCACACCGCGTCTCCGGATTGAGCTGAAACCATCGTGAGACATTCTAATTATTATTCGTGACGTGTACGCGCATAGGTCACGTCAATCGGACGTGCGGTTTGCGCGGTATGGCTCAATATTCGTGTATTAAGTGATGAGCGTGCTTCGTAAACGCGCGCGAGGGGGTCCAAACAGGCCGAACGAAGTCAGAATGGCCTGAAATCAGACAAAAAATACGGGTGAGTGATTTATGAAGTGGTCGAGCAGACGGCACGTCAATCGGACGTGTCGTGTGCCCGCGGTGACCGACAACGTAGTTCTGGTGTCAAAAACGGCCAAAACGGGCGTCCAATGGTCAACTTCATAGGAGACGACCACAGATTGAGCTGAAACCACCGTGCAACATTATAATTATTATTAGTGACGTGTACGCGTAGACGGCACGTCAATCGGACGTGCGGTTTGCACGGTACGACTCAATATTCATGTTTTAAGTGATGTGCGCGCTTCGTAAACGCACGTGAGGGGGGTCCAAACGGGCCAAACGATTTCGGAATGGCCTGAAATAAGATGAAAAACATGGGTGATTGATTTCTGAAGTGGTCGAGCAGACGTCACGTCAATCGGACGTGCCCTGTGCCCGCGGTGACCGAGAACGCAGTTCGGGTGTCATAAACGGCCAAAACGGGCGTCAAACGGTCAAATTCATAGCAGACGACTTTAAATTCACTTGAAACCACCGTGCAATATTCTAATTATTATTCGTGACGTGTACGCGCAGACCTCACGTCAATCGGACGTGTGGTTTGCGCGGTACGGCTCAATATTCGTGTTTTAAGTGATGCGCGCGCTTCGTAAACGCGCGTGAGGGGGGTCCAAACGGGCCTAACGATGTCGGAATGACCTGAAATCAGACAATAAATACGGGTGAGTGATTTATGAAGTGGTCGAGCAGACGGAACGTCAGTCGGACGTGTCGTGTGCCCGCGGTGACCGACAACGCAGTTCTGGTGTTATAAACGGCCAAAACGGGCGTCCAACGGGCAAATTCATAGCGGACAACCTCGGATTGAGCTGAAACCACCGTGAAAAATTCTAATTATTATTAGTGACGTGTACGCGTAGACGGCACGTCAATCGGATGTGCGGTCTGTGCGGTAGGGCTCATTATGCGTTCTTTAAGCGTTGCGCGCGCTTGATAAACGCGCGTGGGGGGGGTCCAAACTGGCCGAACGATGTCCGAATGACCAGAAATCCGAAGACATCAAAGGGTGAGTAAATTGTGATGTGGTCGAGCAGAGGGCATGTTAATCGGACGTGCCGTGTACCCGCGGTGACCGGGAACGCCGTTCTGGTGTCATAAATGGCCAAAACAGGCGTCTAACGGTCAAACTCATAGCGGACGACAACAGATTGACCTGAAATCACAGGACAACAATCCCATTATTATTCTCGACATGCACGCACAGACAGCACATCAATCGGACGTGCGGTCTGCACGGGAGGGCTCATTATGCGTTCTTTAAGCGTTGCGCGCGCTTGATAAACGCGCGTGGGGGGGGTCCAAACTGGCCGAACGAAGTCCGAATGGCCTGAAATCGGACGACATCAAAGGGTAAATGAATTTTGATGTGGTCGAGCAGACGGCATGTCAATCGGACGTGCCGTGTTCCCGCGGTGACCGGGAACGCCGTTCTGGTGTCATAAAGGGCCAAAACGGGCATCTAACGGTCAAAATCATAGCGGACGACATCGGATTGACCTGATATCACAGTACAACAATCCAATTATTATTCGTGACGTGCACGCGCAGACGACATGTCAATCGGATGTGCGGTCTGTGCGGTAGGGCTCATTATGCGTTCTTTAAGCATTGCGCGTGCTTGATAAACGCGCATGGGGGGGTCCAAACTGGCCGAACGATGTCCGAATGGCCTGAAATCAGACGACATCAAAGGGTGAGTAAATTGTGATGTGGTCGAGCAGAGGGCATGTCAATCGGACGTGCCGTGTGCCCGCGGTGACCGGGAACGCCGTTCTGGTGTCATAAACGGCCAAAACAGGCGTCTAACGGTCAAACTCATAGCGAACGACAACAGATTGACCTGAAATCACAGGGCAAAAATCCCATTATTATTCTCGACGTGCACGCACAGACGACACATCAATCAGACGTGTGTTCTGCATGGGAGGGCTCATTATGCGTTCTTTAAGCGTTGCGCGCGCTTGATAAACGCGCGTGGGGGTGGGGGGGGGGGGTCCAAACTGGACGAACGATGTCCGAATGGCCTGAAATCGGACAACATAAAAGGGTGAGTTAATTGTGATGTGGTCGAGTAGACGGCACGTCAATCGGACGTGCCGTATGCCCGCGGTGACCGGGAACGCCGTTCTGGTGTCAAAAACGGCCAAAACGGGCGTCTAACGGTCAAACTCATAGCGGACGACATCGGATTGACCTGAAATCACAGGACAAAAATCCCATTATTATTTTCGACGTGCACGCGTAGACGGCACGTCAATCAGACGTGCGGTCTGCGCGGGAGGACTCATTATGCGTTCTTTTAGCGTTGCGCGCGCTTGATAAAAGCGCGTGGGGGGTCCAAACTGGCCGAAAGAAGTCCGAATGGCCTGAAATCGAACGACATCAAAGGGTGAGTGAATTGTGATGTGGTCGAGTAGACGACACATCAATCGGATGTGTCGTGTGCCCGCGGTGACCGGGAACACCGTTCTGGTGTCATAAACGGCCAAAACGGGCGTCTAACGGTAAAACTCATAGAGGACGACATCGGATTGCCCTGAAATTACAGGACAACAGTACCATTATTAATCGCGACGTGCAAGCGCAGAAGGAACATCAATCAGACGTGCGGTCTGCGCGGGAGGGCTCATTATGCGTTCTTTAAGCGTTGCGCGCGCTTGAGAAACGCGCGTGGGGGGGGTCCAAACTGGCCGAATGAATTCCGGATGGCGTGAAATCGGACGACATCAAAGGTTGAGTGAATTGTGATGTGGGCGAGCAGAAGGCACGTCAATCGGACGTGCCGTGTGTCCGCGGTGACCGGGAACGCCGTTCTGGTGTCATAAACGGCCAAAATGGGCATCTAACGTTCAAACTCATAGCGGACGACATCAGATTGACCTGAAATCACAGGACAACAATCCCATTATTATTCGCGACGTGCACACACAGACGGAACGTCAATCGGACGTGCGGTCTGCGCGGGAGGTCTCATTATGTGTTCTTTAAGCGTTGCGCGCGCTTGATAAACGCGCGTGGGGGGGTCCAAACTGACCGAATGACAAAACCAAATAGGAACACACCCTCATGTTATCATATTAATAACTCTTCTTGAATCATTGAGAGTCACATCCCAATGATCATAGGATCATTATCCTAATTGATCACTAACCATGAAACACATGTATGTTGGTCATGTCACCACATGCATCATCACTCATGCCACCATATCAATATATCACAAGGAATTCTCCAGGATAAGACAATATTTGATCACACATCATTCACATTTAGTTATCATAATACAAATTATATTTACATGCTTATGATATAGAATGAATCAACATTAGTAAGACCCACCCCTCTCATAAGTTACCATCACATCACTACAACCCATCCTAGAAAGCACCCTACCGCATACAAATTCACCCAATCTAGGGTCTAATACCCAACAGGATCTTACATACTAGGATACACATCATGGATCACTATCAAAACCATAAAAACATTGAAAGATCTCAAAAAATTAGTGCATGCCATCATTAGCTCATAGAATTGAAAAAAGGTAAGTAACAAGAAATATATCTCACTACTCCATACTCACCCAACAACATAAGGGTCTCACATTACTAGGGAATAATTCTATCCAATACTAAATGATCTTGATCTATTTTTCATATACATATATGATTCACCTCACCAATTACTAAATATTAATAACATAAAAAATTATGATTCCATTTAACTAGAATTAAACCATCAGGTTTTACAAGGAAATTCTATATAAGTATTTGTTTACACTTTAAATAATCTTACCCCATACCATAAATAAGGTGTTCAACAAAAATCAAGAACATGAATTTCATGTTAACACCCAACATTGATTCATTAATAAATTGTATTCGAATTTTATGGAAATACCAAAATAAATTAGTGAATCAATGTACCTATAGTGGTGCACATGACCACCATGAAACAATCATAAATTTTTACAAAAACCCTAATAATTGGGAATAACAAAATCAAGAATATAAGTATATGATTTATAAGAGATGGAACTATATTGTTGATAAAATATAGGAGTCTAACCTGGTAGGTGCTGATCTGATGGACGATGTGGGGATTGGGAGGTCCTTCTGTAAGAAATCTCTCCAGGAGGACATGAGGTGAATGCTTCTGTAATGTGGGGAGGCCACTGGCTTGATTTGGTATTTGGGGATTTTTTTTCCCAACGGTTTTTAATAACCGTTGGGAACGGTTTCTTCACCACTTTTCCCAATGGTTCTAAGAAACCGTTGGAAAAAACCTATCTTTCCCAACGGTTTCCATATAACCGTTGGGACAACAAGGGTCCTTCACCACTTTTCCCAACGGTTCTTAAGAACCGTTGGGAAAAACCTATCTTTCCCAACGGTTTCATACAACCGTTGGGAAAACTATGCATTGAGGGGTTTTTCCCAACGGTTTATAGAAACCGTTGGGAAAGACATTATATGCCAATGGTTCAAAGAACCGTTGGTACACAAATGTTGGGAAAGATCCCTTTTCCAGTAGTGCGTCTTCCCCGAACCGCAAGACAAGGGCTCAATCACCGCACCTCGACACTATCCACTTTGGGCGGCACTGACTCACCTGCACAGTTTTAAGTCGCGTCACAAGAACGCGTCTCAGTGGGGAAACCGCCCCTCGTACTGGAGAGTTCTAGGGAAATTCAAACCTCACCTCGTCACTGCCCTGCAGTCGAGAAGTCTCCTCAAAGTCAAACTGTCACAACTCTGACCCGTATACCCAAGGGTCCCGCTCCGATAATCGCAGAGGCAAGCCACAAGCTAGCCTAGTAGAAAGGATTGAGCCTAAAATTCTAATAGGTGACCCACTGCCCAGCCCTGCTGGAGGGTAATTCATAATATGATATCGAATGACCCACTGCCCAGCCCTGCTGGAGGGTAAACCCTAATACATCAACTGGAGACCCACTGCCCAGCCCCGCTGGAGGGTTGACCTTAATACATCATCAGGCGACCCACTTCCCAGCCCCACTGGAGGGTAGACCTGGAATAAGACGACAGGAAACCCACTGCCCAGCCTTGCTGGAGGGTAGACCTGGAACTAGACGACATGCGACCCACTGCCTAGCCCTACTGGAGGGTGGACCCCAAGAGGTCGTCGGGCGACCCACTGCCCAGTCTCTGCTGGAGGGTAGACCCTTAGAGGTCGCCAGGCGACCCACTGCCCAGTCTCTGCTGAAGGGTGGACCCTATAAGCCTATGATTAACCCACTGCCCAGCCCCGCTGGAGGATAGACCCTAGAAGCCGAAGAGTAACCCACTACCCAGCCCCGCTGGAGGGTAAAACTCAGAACTGCTCTGGCCATCTCTACTGGAGGGTACAACACTGGCCAACCGAACATGGAGTGGGTATCGCGCAACCACCCAACCCCGGAACAACTCACCTAATAGAGGTTCAGCGCCTGTTCCATCACTGGGTGTCACTAGAACTGCTACCGGCCGATCCATCAAGAACGAAACCAGGGGGAGACCACTCAACCCTGCTGGTCAAACAAACGAGCGAGGGACCCTCTACATCGCAAGAGGTCAAAGTACACAAAGTAGAGCATGGAATGCACATGGGGCCCACACGACGTGTGGCCCCAAGTCAACCCCAACCAAATGCACAAACGTTCTCAGGTACAAACAACCACATGTACCTCCAAGCGCTCCCGTATATTCCCAGAGTATACCACGTGCTCAGCCCAAGGGCCACCGTGCACACGGCACCCAACATCAATGCGAAGGCGTGACGTAACATCTCCAACTTGTCGCCTCAACGACTAGGGTGAAACCAACCACATCTCTTTAGCAACCAAAATCACTCTCCCAGGAGTGCACGCGATCACATGCCAAGGGTCCGCTACAAACACGGTAGAGGAACCGCCGCTGGAACACCTTCACATTTCCCACATTTAATAAGATCGCGTATAAGGATCCGCACAACCAAACGGATCGCACCGTTGTAATCCTTGCGGAAAACCACGCGAGATAGACTACTTACACGCCTAAACCGGTCAACCGGTGAAAAATGTACTATTCACCATAACCAACCCGTGTGGGGCCCACCCAAAGATCCCAAAACTGAACAAATGGGGCACACCACTGTGATCCCCTCGGAAAAACACACGGGATTGACTACTCAATCGCCCAAAATGGACACCCGGGGAAAAAGGTACTATTCACCGTAGCTAGGTCGGGTGGGTCCCACACCACGTCCCCGAAAAAGGTCGGGCGAACTGCGCCATCGCAATGCTCTTGGAAAAGCACGTCAAATTGACCACTTACTTGCGTGGAAAAGGTATCCAGAAAAAAGATGCATTCTGGTGCACCGCACACGAGCAGTGCTTCATGGGACCCGCAACCCGGTCCCGAAAATCAACGAACGGATCGCACCGTTGCGATCCTCTTGAAAAAGCACACAAGATAGACTATTCACTTGTCCAAAACGGTCGTCCGGTGATAAAGATGGAAAATCATCGTCGACGCCCAAACGACCCTCGTGGGCCCCGCACCCTCGTGCCGAATTAGAGCGGGTGGATTGCACTGTTGCAATCCCCTCGGAAAAACATCCAGAAACGACTGCTCGCATGCCCCGAACGGACGACCGATGAAAAAGTCATGAAACGCTGCACGCAACTCAAAAGACGGGTCGTGGGGCCCGCACCTCAACTTTGGCCTCAACACCTGAAACCACCCTGGAAAGCTCTGCCTCGGTGCCAGGGTCCCAACGCCACTGACGGCGCTTAAATCCGACGTCGGACGCGTCCGCGCCGTCCAAAACAAGTTCCCCCGAAAAAACGACAATCCCCTCGACGTACGTGTCGCGCCATCGAGGCCCCTCGTTTCGGGAATTAAAAATTCTCGAAACCATCCCAAAAAGTTCTCCTCGTCGATACGGTTCCACCGCCACAGACGGCACTCAAAACGGACACCCGTAGCGGAAAAGACGGGTGTCTGAAAATCGAGGGGGCAAGGCCCCTGAGGCTGGACTGGCCTGGACCGGCCCGCGGCTTAGCCGCGTGGGCCGGCCACGGACTCGCGGTCCGCGCACAGACCGACCACGAGGGCCGGTCGCGGCAGCCGCGTGAAGACCCGCGCGACGCGGGTCTTTGTCGTCGCACGGCTGTCGCGCGCCGCGACCCCGGGGTCGCCGCTCCCTGGCGACCGTCGTCTCGCCGTGGCGCTCCGCCTGAGCCCCGGCCTCCTCCTGAAGCACGTCTGCCGCCTCACGCCGCGACACACCCAGGCGCCCGCGGACACCCCCAGCGCCCGCTGCCGCTCGTCGTCGCCCCCAGCGCCCGCTGCCGCTGCCACCGCAAAACCCCAAAACCTGCAAACTTCGGCGGGTGTTTGCGATCATCTCCGAACTCAGATTTTCGATCCGAAAGAAGCAATGGGAAGAACAAAAAACGTACTACGCATATACGGGCGTTGTTCAAAGATTAAGCATCAAATAGAATCATAAAATTGAATTCAAAGGGTGGTTCGGAAATGAAAACGCAACGAAACCTCCTACCTCTTGGGCGATGCCTGGAGCTTCACGGGGAGTCTGCTGCCGCGCCGCGCCTTGCCGGAGCTGCTTCTTTGGAGCTGGAGGAGGAGAGGGAGGAGTTCCCCCTTGCTTCTGTCCAGTTGAGGAAGAGTAAGAGGGAGGGTTGAGTTAAGCGTTTAAATAGAAAACGCTTAACCACCCGCCCGTCTGTCTGAACCCGAACCCTCAGCAGGGTCGAGGTTAAGCCTCCCATAGGGTAAACACCACCTCCCGATCAGAACGGCGGTCTCTGAATTTTAATCCGAGACCCCATTCAAAAGTTATAAAATTTAACGTCCGAAGCTGCTAAATTACGAAAACGCCATTGGGGCCATTTTTCACAGGTGGGCCACGCCCGCAAAACCTATACCCCTCCTAAGGTAAACGGCACACTCCGAACTCAAAGGTGTCCTTGGTTTTCCAATCTGATCCACCGTTTAAGAGATACTCTTGTTTCACCATTAAACAAAGAAATTGATTATTTAATTTATCCGTTCCACATTTCAAAACCGAGTGAGGGGTCCAAACGTCCCGCGCCGACATACTTTATGTCATTCCTAGGGTAAACACCCCATTCCGGACCCATCCGTACACTCGGATCTCTGATTCGGGTCACCATTTAGGATTTATCCCATTTATTTGGTGTTTCTAGTGTGAACGCACTGAAAATTTAATTCCGGCCACTCCGGGGCTCGGAATCGCACGCAGTCTGAAGGCGCTGCTCTGGAATATCATCAAGAATATTCCAGATTCTTTCACAGCAAAAACTGGGTTCTTACATCATTCCCTCCTTCAAGCTTTTCGTCCCCGAAAAGAAAAACTAGGGAGAAACACAGGGTACTAAGCCCACACCTGGCTTTCCCATACCCAGAAGAACCCACGCACAGCTCTGCGTCACCGCACACAGACCAAAGGATTCATCCGTTCACGCGAGGTCGACCCTTGCCGATGTCGTGCACCCACTCTAGACTTGGGGGGTTAGGGAAAGGCGGTAGGCTACCTCACCATCCCTTTGCACGGTCTCAAACGGCTCGAAGGCCCTCAGGGGTAGCTCACCTCCCCGACCGAACCCTTACGTCGCACGCCGCGACTGGAATCACCGCCCGCACCTAGAACAAGGCCCGGTGATTCCCTCCTTAAGAATATCCATATGGTGAAACACCCAAGGATATATGGTCATGCAAGGTTCCACAGTTGATGTCTATCAAACAAGACTCTCGTACACACTCGAAAAGGCAAAGGAGTCGACACCATAGAGCAGAGAAAAAGGTCCCATGCTTTTTATCATACCAACACAGGGTTACACCTGACGCCCCGCGTCACCCTGGTAACACATCAAACAAGGAGCAGGGAGGAAAGAAGTTCACACACAGATTATAACAATTCTACTGCAAAAAGGTAGAGGATCTGTAGAGCGTACCTCTTATCACCTCATGCTCTGCCGGATAGTAGACATCCACAGCTCGTGGTTGTCCATGGTCCAAACAGTTAGCTCCCGAAGCCTGACGTGGACCACCTAGTGATGATGGGAAGACCTCGTAACATCATCCCCGACCTCCAGCTCCTCCCTCTCCTCTGCTAGCACCACCTCTCTGGGCACTACTCCGATCACGGTGCTGCCTCTGCCGTGGTGGTGCGCCTGCTGCCTGCCCGAAGCTCTCAGCAACTCGGGTCAGGCAGTCTCGTGCCAAGTGACCTCGCCCATCATAAGCATAATACTGGAGTTCTCTGGGCTTCCCTGGTGCCCTCCGGCGCCACTGTGGTGTACGACCACGGCCCGAGATCCACTCACGGAAGGGCATCCTCGGAGGAGGCCCTGCGCCTTTTCGCCATAGTGGTATATGACCACGTCTCTGAAACCGGCAGTGGGAATGCCACCTGCATCGAGGTTCTGTCATCCGGCGCATGCTAGCTACGGTAGACGTCTCAGTTCCGTCATTCTCACAGCCACTACCTACCGCAAAACGTGACAGGAAGCTCTCTGTCACCAATGCCTGCTCTAGCACCCCGGCATACGTGGAAATGCCCAAGGGTACTATGACAGCACGGATCTCTCGGCAGAGACCTTGCTCAAACTTCCATGCTCGGATGTTGTCGTCACAGAGCAAGTCTCAGTAAAAGCATGCATGGTCTGCAAAACTAGCCGCATACTCTCCCACCGTCATCCCTCCCCACTGAAACTACAGGAGCTCCTGAATCCGAACGGAGCACAAGCAGAAGGGGAAAACTCCTCACGAAACGACAACAGAAAGTCGCCCCACGAAAGCGATGACTTGTCAAGAAACCGAATCACCAGACTCCACCAACGCCGAGCTGCTCCACGAAAGAGGTCAGCTTCCAAATCCACTATGAGATATCTCGGCATCTTCACAAGCCTGAAAAGGCGAACCACTGCCTCTAGCCAAACCTCTGCTGCCTAAGGGTTTGGCTCACCATTGAACCTCAGCGGTCTCTGCCGCTGGAACTCACGGAGCGCGCTCAGCCTGCGCTCAAGCCCCGTCAGCTCTGCTGAAACTGCCTACTTCTCAACAGGTGGGGGTACTGCTATCGTCCCACCCGGAGAAAGGGGCTCGCATGATGGGTCCTGGATTGATGCCTCATAGCTCACAGGGTCGTCGTCACACACCAAAGTTGGTATCCTGGCTGGCTGTCTTTGCGGAGACATCTCGAATATTATCAAGGAGTGCCGCGGTCAGATGAGAATATATATATATACCAATATCAACGATGGGGAGATGACTCAACAAGGACAGTCAAAGACTCAATCCTATGTGATGCACCAACCAATTTTCCCTGCAACAAGTGTCTCAGCATGCCGAGTCGACAAGCGGGTTATCAAGGTCCTGGTGAATGGATACGTCGGCCGCTTCACCATCACGGGACTCCCTGGCCTAAGAGCCGCTCTCGAGACACGTTAACACTGTTGCCCTAAATCCCAACCAATTTCTCTTTTAGGGACGTCCGAACAGCGTCCCAAGGAATGAACCACCTCTGATACCACTTTTTCACGACCCGACCCTACTCGGGCTCGAGCCGCAACTACCCCAAGACCGCCTCCATAGGCCAGGGGCTGTCGACTAGCGCTGAAGGCACAACAACTCGGGGAGGCCTTTGCCTAAGAACCTGTACACACACACACAACACACTCAATGAAAAAGTGTAGAGTAAAAGAAAGAACTAGCAGAGTAAAAAAGAACAGATGCTATATGTATAAACCACAGATGTGCATCGACCTCTAAATAGTACAAAGTACAAGCTGAAAAGAAAAGGGGAAAACACGCACCCAACCAAAAAGTGCCACAACCCGGAAATAGGTAAACAAAAAGAAACAGCTGACGGGTCCCCCACCTAGAACCCGACCACGACCACCGCACGCGGTCCAAGATCCCAAGCTCCTACGCTCCACTAAAGTCACACTCCACCTGTCTGTTGTCTGCAAGGGCACACCAAGTGCGGGAAAATCCCAAGCAGGGGTGAGTATAAAAATACTCAGTAGGATACCCCGAAGGCTCGAGGGAGCAACAAAGAAGGTACCAAAGGGTGAGCAGTAGAGAGAACATGGAAAAAGTAAGGGAGTACAATCAAAAGTGCAGTAGAATACTAGTATAGAGTCTAGATCAACCCAACAAAAGAAAGAAGGTAGACTCATCCAGACACAAGGAGCTGGAAACGGTGAGAAGATGAACTTCTCGTCGAGTCTTCGCTACCTATAGCAGGAGAGTAGACTCGTCCCACCATGAGAATCTAGACACAGAAAGCATGTGGCATACCCTGCGCGTCTTCGCCTCTCCTAGAGGGAGAGTAACCAAACCCAAGAAGTGGGTACTATAACAAAGTATATACATATACATATGCTCTGTCAAGAAGCCCAAACAAGACCATAAGGGGATCTCCATCCCGTAGATCAGCCCAAGAAAACGATTAGCCCACAATCCTAGAAGAAAACACCATCGATGCCCAGCATCCCGCACGTCTGCCCCGAACCGCAAGCCAAGGGCTCAATCACCGCACCTCGACACTATCCGCTTTGGGCAGCACTTACTCTCCCGTACGGTTTTAAGTCACGTCACAAGAACAAATCTCGGTGGGGAAAGCGCCCCTCGTACTTGAGAGTTCTAGGGAAAGTCAAACCTCACCTCGTCACTGCCCTGCAGTCGAGAAGTCTCCTCAAAGTCAAACCGTCACAACTCTGACCCGTATACCCAAGGGTCCCGCTCCGATAATCACGGAGGCAAGCCATAGGCTAGCCTAGTAGAAAGGACTGAGCCTGGAATTCCAACAGGTGACCCAGTGCCCAGCCCTGCTGGAGGGTAATTCATAATATGATATCGGGTGACCCACTGCCCATCCCTATTGGAGGGTAAACCCTAATACATCAACCGGCGACCCACTGCTCAGCCCCACTGGAGGGTAGACCTTAATACATCATCAGGCGACCCACTTCCCAGCCCCACTGGAGGGTAGACCTAGAATAAGATGACAGGTGACCCACTGCCCAGCCTTGCTGGAGGGTAGACCTGGAACTAGACGACAGGCGACCCACTGCCCAGCCCTGTTGGAGGGTAGACCCCAAGAGGTCGTCGGGCGACCCACTGCCCAGTCTTTGCTGGAGGGTAGACCCAAAGAGGTCGTTGGGTGACCCACTGCCCAGTCTCTGCTGGAGGGTAGACCCTAAGAGGTCGTTGGGCGACCCACTGCCCAGTCTCTACTGGAGGGTACACCCTAGAAGCCGATGAGTAACCCACTGCCCAGCCCCACTGGAGGGTAGACCCTAGAAGCCGAAGAGTAACCAACTACCCAGCCCCCCTGGAGGGTAAAACTTAGAACTACTCTGGCCATCTCTACTGGAGGGTACAACACTGGCCAACCGAACACGGAGTGGGTATCGCGCAATCACCCACCCAGGAACAACTCACCTAATAGAGGTTCAACGCATGTTCCATCACTGGGTGTCACTAGCACCGCTACCGACCGATCCATCGAGAACGAAACCAGGGGGAGACCACTCAACCCTGCTGGTCAAACAAATGAGCACAGAGGGACCCTCTACGTTGTGAGAGGTCAAAGTACACAAATCAGAGCATGGCACGCACATGGGGCCGACACGACATGTGGTTCCAAGTCAACCCCAACCGAACGCACAAACTTTCTCAGGTACGAACAACCACATGTACCTCCAAGCGCTCCCATATACTCCCAGAGTATACCACGTGCTCAACCTAAGGGACATAGTGCACATGGCACCCAACGTCAACGTGAAGTCGTGACATAACATCTCCAACTTGCCGCCTCAACGACTGGGGCATAACCAACCACATCTCTTTAGCCACCAACATCACTCTCCTAGGAGTGCACACGATCACTTGCCAAGGGTCCTCTATGAACACGGTAGAGGAACCGCCGTCGGGGCACCTTCACATTTCCCACATTTAATAAGATCGCGTATAAGGCTCCGTACAACCAAACGGATCACACTGTTGAAATCCTCGTGGAAAACCACGCGAGATAGACTACTTACACGCCTGAACCGGTCAACCGGCGAAAAATGTACTATTGACCATAACCAACCCGTGTGGGGCCCACCCAAAGATCCCGAAACTAAACAAACGGGGCACACCACAGCGATCCCCTCGGAAAAACACACGGGATTGACTACTCAATCGCCCAAAATGGACACCTGGTGAAAAAGGTACAATTCACCGTAGTCAGGTCGGGTGGGTCCCACACCACGTCTCCGAAAAAGGTCGGGCGAACTGTGCCATCGCAATTCTCTTGGAAAAGCATGTCAAATTTACTGCTTACTTGCGTGGAACGGGTATCTGGAGAAAAATATGCATTCCGGCACACCGCACACGAGAGGTGCTTCGTGGGACCCGCAACCCGGTCCCAAAACTCAACGAACGGATCGCACCATTGCGATCCTCTCGAAAAAGCACACAAGATGGACTATTCACATGTCCAAAATGGTCGCCCGGTGATAATGATGGAAAATCACCATCGACGCCCAAACAACCCTCGTGGGCCCTGCACCCTCGTGCCGAATTAGAGCGGGCAGATTGCACCGTTGCAATCCCCTGGGAAAAACAACCAGAAACAACTGCTCGCATGCCCCGAACGGACGTCCGATGAAAAAGTCGTGAAACGATGCACGCAGCTCAAAAGACGGGCCGTGGGGCTCGTGCCTCAACTTTGGCCTCAACGCCTGAAACCACCATGAAAGCTCCGCCCCGGAGCCAGGGTCCCAACGCCACTGACGACGCTTAAATCGGACGTCGGACGCGTCTGCACCGTCCTAAACAAGTCCCCCCGGAAAAACGACAATCCCCTCGATGTACGTGTCCCGCCATCGATTCCCCTCATTTCAGGAATTACAAATTCCCGAAACCATCCCAAAAACTCCTCCTAGTTGATACGGTTCCACCGCCGCAGACGACACTCAAAACGGACACCCGTAGCGGAAAATACGGGTGTCCAAAAATTGAGGGGGCAAGGCCCCTGGGGCTGGACCGGCCAGACCGGTCGGTCCGCCCGGCCTGGGCCGGCCGTGGACTCGCGGTCCGCGCGCAGGCCGTCCAAGAGGGCCGGTCACGGCGGCCGCGTGAAGACCCGCGCGGCGCGGGTCTTTGTCGCCGCACGGGGGTCGCGCGCCGCAACCCCGCGGTCGCCGCTCCCTGGCGACCGCCGCCTCACCGTGGCGCTCCGCCTGAGCCCCGACCTCCTCCTGAAGCGCGTCCGCCGCCTCACGCCGCGACATCCGCAGGCGCCCGCGGACACCCCCAGCGCCCGCTGCCGCTCGCCGTCTCCCCCAGCGCCCGCTGCCGCCGCCGCTGCAAAACCACAAAACCCGCAAACTTTGGCGGGTGTTTGTGATCATCTCTGAACTCAGATTTTTGATCTGAAAGAAGTGATGGGAAGAACAAAAAATGTACTACTCATCTACGGGTGTTGTTCAAAGATTAAGCATAAAATCGGCGCATAAAATTGAATTCAAAGGGCGGTTCGGAAATGAAAACGCAACGAAACCTCCTACCTCTTGGGCGATGCCTGGAGCTTCACGGGGAGTCCACCGCTGGGCCGCACCTTGCCGGAGCTGCTTCGCCAGAGATGGAGGAGTAGAAGGAGGAGTTCCCCCTTACTGCTGTCTAGGTGAGGAAGAGGAAGAGGGAGGGGTTGAGTTAAGCGTTTAAATAGAAAACTCTTAACCACCCGCCCGTCGGTCCGAACCCGAACCCTCAGCAGGGTCGAGGTTAAGCCTCCCCTAGGGTAAACACCACCTCCCGAGCACAACGGCAGTCTCGGAATTTTAATCTGAGACCCCGTTCAAAAGTTATAAAATTTAACGTCTAAAGCCACTAAATTACGAAAACGCCCCTAGGGCCATTTTTCACAGGCGGGTCGCGCCCACAAAACTTATACCCCTCCTAAGGTAAACGGCATGCTCCGAACTCAACGGTTCCCTCAGTTTTCCAATCCGAGACACCGTTTAAGAGATACTCGAGTTTCACCATTAAACAAATAAATTAATTATTTAATTTATCTGTTCCACGTTCCGAAACCAAGCGAGGGGTCCAAACGTCCCGCGCCGACATACTTTATGTCATTCCTAGGGTAAACACCCCATTCCGAAGCCATCCGTACACTCGGATCTCTGATTCAGTCCACTGTTTAGGAGTTATCCCATTTATTTGGAATTTCCAGTGTGAACGCACTAAAAATTTAATTCCTGCCACTCCAGGGCTCGGAATCACACGCCGTCTGAAGGCGCTTCTCTGGAATATCATCAAGAATATTCTAGAGTCTTTCATAGAAAAAACCGAGTTCTTACAACACCGGCATGTGTAAATTGAAATATTGATCATGATCTTTAAATATCATTTTTACCACATTACTCAAGTCTCATTTTAAGTTACATAACAAACAAGTATTGAGTAAATGCTTTATTACCAATTTAGGTAAGATTCACTAAGATAATAAGAATAAAATACAAATAAGATTTAATTCTTGTGGCAGATAAATTGAAAGACAATGTGTAAAGGTCAAATTCATTTAATGACAATGACACATTTGCGACATACTTCAATTAATGAGGTGTTAACAATGGTTATTTTCATTTCATATTATAAAATAATACTATGGAAGTTAAAAATCAATAAACTAATTTAAAGAAGCAAGTTTCCTCTTCTACATCAGGCATATTCATCAATGTAATGTTTCCTTTTACTACTTGGGTATTTAATACTATATTCTTTTTACATATGTGTATTTAAATACAATAACCAAGTAAGTATAGAAACATTACTAGAAGTCAGGTGTATTCTCCATGTGGTTGTGAAAGGGTGATACTTAGGCCAGGGTTGAGAAGTACACGACTTCTTTAATTACCAAGTGAAAGATTTGTGTTTAACTATTATTGAGTATAACCACAAACATTATTCTCATGTGTCCTTGGATGCAAGGATACATTCTTTCAGGTTATGGATTGAATGTTGTTTTTGGTAAACTCAATCACTAGTTCAGTAATACACGAATCATAGGCAATTAATGATGAATATAAATGGAAGACTTATACCTAGTTGTGAAAAGATAATTCTTTGTCACGTAATACTAAAAGTGGACATCATCAATATACGAAGAATGGTATTTAGGATCATCATAGCTAAATACTTTTGGTATTATCAACGTCTTTAGTTTGGACAAAGGAGCCTTTAGAGATAAAGGTATTTTCCAAAGCATTTGGAAATAGTTTAACTAGTAAGGATAAACTATTCCAAGTATAAGCTAGAGTTATATATACTTAATAATATTCCTTTATGTAATTAAGGAATAAAAAAGTGAATTATATGCATGGTCAAGAGATATGAGTTGCTTTGGGTTGGGATACTGAATAATATCTTGACCAAGCATTCATCAATCATGATAATGTAGCGTGGAGCAATTCCTAAATGCACATTACCTTATCGACATCACAACATTGATGTTAATGAGGAGGATTGATGATGAAGTCTTGAATATCAAAATTGATCAAAAAAATGTAGTGTGGAGTAATTCCTAAACACACATTTTATACATCAAAGTATTTATGTAAGTAATATCAATGTTGGAACTAGCAGAAACTTCCATTATATTTCATGAAATACTTTGAAAATAATAGTGATATCTCACAACCATATGCCAACTACAATGACGAATGGATATCATACGAGTCATATTATGATGTAAACCCATTATTTCATGAGAACATGTGTTTGGATTCAGAGAGTTTTTTAGGAAATAAAAAAACTTGCATCAATATAAACACATTGTGCATCTAAGGTACTTATCATAACGATTGATTAGGATATTACATAAATCCCTAAGATAGAAAAGAAGTTTTCAAGAAATAGACTATAGTTCTATATAAGGGTGATCATCTCTATTAGAGATAGTGGGATCTATATTGACTTATGTTTAGTCAATGATCAAGATGCATAAATAGTTGGCATAGGAACTAGTTCCACAAGCGCATATGGAATTGAGTATGTTCAAGAGACACAAACTGCGTAGGAAGGATAAAACCATGGTGATGGTTTTTATATTCACCACGGGCGGTGATCTATTATTAAATATGAATAATATTTCCAACAAGTAAGAAGTATATGGAAATTAGCTAAAATTGATAAGACCAACTAAAATTCAATTAATGGATTCCATGTATCAAAGTGAAAAAAGGGGATTATTATTTTGAATACTGTGGTGGGTATTCAAGTGAGTTGATACATGGATGGTACAAGTGTAGTACCAATAAGTATTGATTGGTTTCACCAAGTTGTTATGCCTAAATCTGTTAGAATTTTACTTATCATAGCTTATATCTATGATCAATTTATTTATCATTGGATTTCATGGCCACCAGTTGTGGTTGGTGTCTATACGACGCAACCATAAAGGGATGGTCACATCACAGAGTGCTAAAGAAGGTTGCAAGTTACTGAAATCTGGTTTAGGGTTAAAGTAAGCAACATGATCATAGTATATACATTTGCAACAAAAGATTTCCATGTGTCTACTAGAGGTTAGTGGGAGCACCAATTTTTTCCAAGAAAAAATATGTTTGACAACATATGGAAAACACACATTGGTCTCTCAGTTAGTTAAGACCAAAATGAAATTTATTCTCCAATGATTGACTTAAAGTAGAAACCTAATTTCTTAGTAACATGATATACTAAGGTAGATATATAGGTTTCTTGGTTCTAGTTAATCGCACATATAGTGACCTTGTATTGAAAAATACAAGTTGGAACAATTAAAGAGATGAATTTTTTATTATGTCACATGGCTTAATCTCCCCATGTTGACCTGTCTGTGACATGGGAAGAGATAAATGTGTTGAGTTAAAATCCATACTTCGTAACGATGGATCAATCAAGCATGACATAATATGTTCAAGAACCTATATTTCCAAGGTATATTTTACAGTATAAAAATATCAGTTATATCTAGGAGCATTGCAAGGGATGTAGTGAAAACTATCTAATTGAACTTCTGCATGTACAGAAGATATGTAACTGGTAATTGGAGAAGAAAGGATACTAGTTTTGGGGTATACAAACTAGTCTTCCATAGATCAATGTGATCTAGTATTACAGTTAGGCTAAAAACGATGAGCGAGTCAAGCTCATATCAGCTATTGGTAGCCATACCTACAAAGACAGAGTACGTTGCAGCTTATAAGGTGGCTAAGAAGCAAATAAATGCAACAATTTGTTTAAATTATTGAAATCACACATGGTAAGAAAAGTGTTATCATAATGTAAATTATGATATTATTACTAGATAAGATATTAAGTTATGACAGTGGAAAAGTGGGATATACTCAGGATACCATCTCTTGATAAGTTTTACTCAAGGAGATGAGGTCTCTATAGAATAATAGCCATGCAGCGGAACCATGGCAGTCCGAGTAGCTAAAGCATTTACTCAGCAGAAACATGATGTTCATCACGAGAGTAGCTAACAATTTTGGTTAGAAAGTTGTCTCTAGTGCAAGTGCGAGTGTTGAAATAGTGGGTGCCCTAGACCCAACTATCCAGTGATTTTGATTACCACATCGTGTATATAGTTAGATATATATGATGTCATCTTACCATTATAGCGTAGAAATTTCTGCGCCCATTATTAAAATGGTAATGTCCAAAGATTAATTTTCGTATCAAAAGGTTATAACAGTTCCCAGGCTATGATGAGAACCTCAAGATACTATTATATTAATGTTAAATATATGTTCTATAGTCCAGATACATATTACTTATTAGACACAGTAGATGTTTGACTATCAGGTGTTGGGGGCTCATAAGCATTGAGAATTCTTCTCATGAAGTTCGCACTTGGTGATCTCTAGTAGTGAGATCATGAGGACTGACCTTCCAATAGGAACTCAACATGTTTTGGGTGTAATTAGACGTTCCTATCTACGATCATGTGTAATGGTCTCCTGACTTGATATCATTACCAATGTATGTCATTTGTTTACGTACTTTGATGCAAGACGAAAACCATGACAATGAAGTCATGGCGTGGTAGTTTGTGTTGGGTGTGTCATTGGTGGCATGACATTGGTTGAATGCTCAAGAAATGATTTTTCGCTTCCGGGTTATGGAAGTAATATACCTTAGGACATGTTGATATGGATGGAAGTACCTCTATAAGACCATGGCCATGGCAGTCAAGGGTAAATCCATCCAATTAATAAAACAAACAATAAATCAAGATAAGGGTGATGACACGTGAGTGCGTCCTGTTTTATGAGATATTACTGACAAAGAGATTATATTACACAATACATATTCGTAGGTTGGTTGTTTCTGCTATGGCAATCCTTATTTCTTCAGAGGACATAATGGGTTGCTAGATCCCATTCTTGGTCTGTGAATACTATTAACTGTTGCTGAAATAAGGTCCTAGAGAGTCACACACAATAGCATATTCAAGAATCTACCCTATTCAGTTGAATATGAGTTTTGGACATAGTGGGCCCTGCCACAGGGGTCCGGGATTTGTCCAAGGTTAAACGATCACCAATGCAATAAATAAATTCATATTATTCGAGTTTAAAATAATGAGAATTGAATTTATTTATTAAATGTATTTACGATTTCTAAGTAAATTCATGAAAAATAGTAATTGACGAATATTAAATCATTCAAGGTTCAATTAATATTTATGGGAGTGAAGAGTCGAGTTAATGACTTAATTATTATCATGTAATATATTTCAATATATTACAAGTAAGTGATAATAATATTTCTGACTCATTTTAGTAGTCATAAAATGTTGTTGATAGTGCGTTAAGTATTCAGGGGCCGAGTTGGCATTTCCGGTCACGACCCGTCCCCCGGGGCCCATATCGTGACTACCCCAAGCCCACCTTCAAAAGGCCAGGGGTTGGAGACTTGCACCAAAGGAGTAAATCCCTAAACTGGGAAGGAATTGCCTTTATAACTGTAAACAAACACATCAGGGTACACAATTGGAAGCAAAACACTAAGTAAAACTGAATACAAAAGAAGTGATGGAAAGTAAAAGGGGTCATAAATACAAACCTAACATGAAATTACAATTACAACTGAAATCAAGTACAACTGAAAGCAAGTACAACTGAAAATAAGTAAAGTAGCTACTGGGTCATCCTACGGGGTTCCTACCAGAAGGGTAGGTACAGATGGCCTCCTCAGCACTCTCGTCTTTCTATCTCCTCCATGTACCATCACACCGAGTGGTCCACCTCCAGGTACCTTCTAGCCCTGCTACTCTCTGCCTCAGTCAGCTTTGTCCGTCTTCTGTGACCAACACAATGAGGTGCGGGCATATCCCGTGTAGGGGTGAGTATAACGATACTCATTAGGGACCCCAAGACCCTCAAGGTCTCACAAAATCACACAAGGATAAACCACAAAGTATGAAATTAATGGATAACCATTACTTAGGTATATGACCATACAAATACCTACGTTATCTAGTAACCCATATCAATCATGAGGAAAACACAAAAGTCATTGACTCAGCTCAAACCAGGATTTTTATTATCGAAACCATGGCTGGTGGTGTACTCCTCCTCTATCGAGTACAGTGGACCTACTTCTTAATACAGAGGCCCTTCCCACTATCCTTGGACTGCTGAGTTACTCCTCCTGTCGAGTATTGTGGGTCCGCCGCGTCACACAAAGGTGCTCCCCACTACGAGTCTGCTGCTCTCACACAAAGGTGCTCCCCCTCGTAGCCTGATAAGGTACTCCTCCTGTCAAATATCATGGGTCTTCTATGCTCACATAAAGGTTCTCCCCATTGTAGGTTTTCCGCGTCACATATAGGCACTACCCATTGGGCTAGTCGAGTCACTTCGAGTCGAATCGGTCAAGCAGTCGTCAGGTTTAAGCCAGTTACAAGGTCTCTGTACTCTGTCTACTCGCCTCTGGAAGGATCCGCTCCAAGAGCTACTGGTCGATACTCTAACTGTCATGAATTTCCATGAATAAGTATCTCAAAGTTCCTCCACATCATAGGGGTCTCAACGCAACAGACAGTGCGTCAATCGGACACCCGATCTATTAGTTATTAGCCTTTTGTCCCAGGGGCCCGGTTGGATTCATGTATGACCCAACCTGACCGTATCTCAACTATAACCCAAACTCTAGTGGGGTATTCTCAAGGGATGACTTCACTCCAAGAATTTTGGCGTCGTTTAGGCTTCGTCAAATGGTCGTTCGGTGACAAAGATATGGCCAAAGGAAGTAAAGGGACAGCAGTGGGCCCGGGTCCGGTCCAACCCGGTCGGACCGACTCAGCCCAACCCAAACTGGGCCAACCTGTTCTGGGTCAACCCGGTCAGACTCACTAAGTCTGACCCAGCCCATTTTGCGGGTCAGCCCGTTAAGTTCGGCCCGGTCCGCTGGGCCCTGCCCAGCGGACTGCTAGGGAGGTTTGGCCCGGATGTCTCCACATAGGTGGCTCGGCCCGAAGACCAAGGCCGGTTCAGTCAGCGCTGATAGGGGTGCGGCTCGAGCGACTCTGCCCGGGAGGCTGGTCGTCCGGGAGTCCAGCGGGAGGGCTGTGCGGGGCGCGGGCTGGTCGCGACAGAGCGCGTGGGGCACGGGCAGGCCGGCTGGATGTCGGGCAGGCCGTGGGTGCGCCAGGTAGGGAAAAAAAGGGATCGAGTAGGCCGTGTCGGCATTGGATGGGTGACAGGAAGGGCGCGGAAGTGGCCGGGCAGGCGGTGGGGTCGCCAACAGGGCACCGGTTAGGGCACGGGGGTGCTGAGCAGGGCGCGGGGGCGCCGGCAAGGCGACGGGCAGGGCGAGGGGGTCGCAGGCAGGCAGACCGCACACCGGGAGGGCACCGGAAGGTGGGCCACGCACTGGGCAGGGCACCGGAAGGCCGTAGGAAGGTGGTTCGCACGCTGGGTAGGACGCCGGGAGGCCACGGGTAGGTGGGCCGCGCGCCACTTGGGTCGGCGGTGTTTGGCCGGAAGTATTAGTGTGCTGCGGGGGGGGGGGATTCACAGAGGCCATGGGTAGTGCAGCCTTTGTCATTTCCACCTTTTTTCGTCTTCGCCTCATCGTTATTCCATAGAACACCAGAAGAAGAGAGAAAATGACGGAGGATGTCGGATCATGTTAGGTTTTCCCGCACCCTCCGTTATTAGGAAGGTATCATTTGGATCATCATGAGAAGAATATGATCATTAATACGTCTGTAGAAATACCATTTTATCCTTTGAAGAAGGTAAGAAAAAGGGTACAACGTCAACAAGTAATAATCCCTCTACCTTTGATTCTTCGGTCCTCGTTTGTTGACGTCGCGGAAAGATGGTCGTTGATCCGTGGTAGACAAACATGTCCCACATCGAAGTAGTCCGAGGAATAAGGTCGGAGGGGGTCATTCTTCATAGTCGAAGGCGTCCCTCATCAGAATTATTCTTCAGGAGAGCGTTCTTCATTCTTCGGTGGTATTTCTTCATTGGAGAGTTCTTCTCCTCCCCAAGCTCCACCAAAATGCCAAATGAAAAAAATAATACAAGAAAGCATTGTCTATTATTTGTTGGCACAACAATTCAAATTGTGGTGTTTAATTAAATGAGACAACTCATTTAATTAATTGGGTGGAGTTGGCTCAATTATGTGAAGAGGGTTGGCATAAATTAAAAAAAGTGGTGTTAAAGAGTTTCTTCACCTTAAATGGGGGGTTCCAAGGGGTTACAAGCCCAGGTGGTCCCCACCAAAAATTATCCTCCCAAGGGAGGTTTTGTTTGGGTGGGACCCACCACCATAACCTCTCATGGGAGGTTAAGGTGTGGTGTCCCCCCCCCCCACTCCAACCTCCTCTTGAAGGTTTTAACCAACAATCACACACATGGAAGCTTAAAAATAAAATAAAGTGTTGTAAACATTATTTTATATTTTTTATAAAAATCCAAAAAGTAACTTTTATTCTCGACCATCTCCTATCAAGGTGAAAGTCTTCTTAAGAGAATACTGGCGCTGAGAGTTCAAAGGTGCCCTCAGATTTCAGTTCTGAGCACCGGTTCAAAAGTTATAAAATCCCACTCATACATTTACTGAACGTACCTGAAAAAAACTTCAGAAATTGATTCCAGGTACACCGGGCCTTGGAATCAAGCGCCATAAATTTTCGCAGACCTGTAAAAATCCCATGTATTTATGAAAAAAAAATTCCACGGAATTTCTGGGTCTTTACATTTTTGGTTAATTAATTAACCAATATAAATATTATAGGAGAAGAGATTTCAATTTACTATTCATTGATCTTCTCTCTCCTCTCCTCTCTCCCATAATCTAGAGAGACATTCTCTGGATCCAAGGAGCATGGATCAAGAACTCTCTCAGGAATCACTAGCGAAGTAGTGCAGTGATCATTAGAGAATGGAAGGAATCATAGAAATTCCACGCTACCACCCAGATTACAATGAACGGTGCTCCTATGGATTCCTTGAAGCATGTGTGGATGATCTAAAGGAATTAAACTTTGGATTCTTCAAGCAGCGATTGCCAACGTCGAGCAGACATCATGCTCGGATTCAAAATTAAACCAGGTACTTTTATAGTTTATTTTTGTGCTTAAATTCCTTCACGTGAGATCCTCAGATTTAATCGGGCTGGTCTTCACTGACGTCGACAAGTTTACGTCGATTTTCAGTGATTTTTTTTAAAACCCACCTGTTTGGGGCTTCCGCTGCACACCCTATTCCAACACATAGGTCAACCTTCTCTATTAAACCATGGAGCAAAAGTTGTATCATGATCTCTGAGAGAGCATTTGGTGGGAAAATATGAAAAGGATATTGCTGAATATACATTAAAGTGTCTGTTATGTCATCAAGTGAAGGATAAGAGGAAAAATTATAAGGGGATTATGCAACCACTACCCATACCAACATGGAAGTGGGATAAAATTACCATGGACTTTGTCACTGGACTTCCAAGGACATCTAGAGGGAAAAATTCTATATGGGTCATTTTGGATCGTCTTACGAAGACAACTCACTTTATCACAATTTGAGAGGACTTCTCATTAGATCAACTTGCACGTATTTACATCAATGAAGTGGTAAGGCTGCATAGAGTACCACTATCTATTGTATCCGATGATGATCTGAGATTCACCTCAAAGTTCTAGAAAAGTCTCCAACATGCTCTAAGCACTAAGCTGAACTTCATTACGGCCTATCATCCTCAAACTGATGGCTAATCTAAGCAAAAAATTCATACACTTGAAGATATGTGTAGAGTATGTTCTATAGACTTCAAAGGAGTATAGTACCAACATCTTCCACTGATTGAATTCTAATACAATAAAAACTTCCACTCGAGCATCTGAATGGCACCATATAAAGCCCTTTATGGGAAAAGGTGAAGAACACCAGTGTGTTGGGATGAAGTTTGTGAACATAAGCTGCTAAGACCTGAAATGGTTGAAGAAATGGTGGAGAAGGTGAAAACCATTCAGTATCATATCAAGGAAACCTAGAGTCAACAGAAGAGTTATGAGGATAACCGTTGATGAGACCTTGAGTTCAAATTTGGAGACATGGTATTTCTATGTATATCTATGTGGAAGAAGGTCACGAGGTTTGTAAAGAAAGGGAAAAAATTCCTAGGTACATCAGACCCTTCGAGATTCTTGATCATGTCAGGGTTGTGGCCTATCGACTTGCACTTCCACCTACCGTGGACAAGGTACATGATGTCCTTCATGTATCCCTCTTAAATAATTACATACCAGACCCTTCACATGTACTCTCTTAATCGGTGGTACAGTAAGAGGATGATCTTTCTTACGAGGAGTAACCAGTGAAATCTTAGATCATAGAGAAAAATTTCTACGAAATAAAACAATTTCCCTCATCAACGTGTTATGGAGAAACCACAAGTTTGAAGAAGCGACGTGGGAATCGGAGGAAATGATTAAGAAGAGTTACCCACATCAGTTTTAGTGTGGGAAGAGGAAATTTCGAGGGCGAAATTTCTTAATGGGATAAGATTGTAAATACCCAAAATTTCATTAATGAAAATTCCACTTGATCAAATTAAATGTCTCATTATGTAAATTGTTTATATAAAATGTGAAATTATTTTGTTTTATGTTTTTGGATTTTGAAATACCATTAATAATTGTGACCATTTCTAATATAGCTATTGAACAGTGATCACATGATTAGTATGAATATAGGGCTTTAACAGATCCAATTTACTCAGATAATGGAAGCGATGGCCTCATCTAGTAGACTTTCCCCGTATGAAGCCCATTTGTCGGAGCCCAAAAAGGAGGTGGATTCATTGGGATTATCTCTTGACAAATCCCAAGATGAGCTTCAACATGTTAAAGCTCAAACGGAACCGCCTATGAGAGAAGTGGAAGTTGATAGAGATTACCACCCGAGCAATATTATCTGAGCCACCCCGAGAGTCTATCACCATCGCACACCTTACCCTTCAGTCCTATGTGGGTGTTATAAGGGGTTATGTAACAAGACCTTAGAACTATGATTATGTGCATTATTTTTGTATATAATAATGAATATATATTCATTTTTTTATTTTTACTTTGTAAAAAGTTTTTAAAGCTCAAACAATATTTTTAGTTAATATTCAACTAAGAAATATATTTTGATGAATTAATGGATTTTTTAATTAAATAATATTTTTATAAAATATTATTATTATAATTAAATTAATTTTTATAAAATATTAATGACTGTATATCTTTATGAATGAAATTGTAATTTTTTATTAAGGTTTGAAAGCTGTTTTTGTCAAAACCCATGAATTTTCGATAAATGAAGTTTATTATATTAAAAGTAAAACTTCAAATATTTAGAAAATTATTTAGATAAAAAGAATATTATTTTTGGAATTAGGTAGTTGAAATTATCCAATGGTTAATTTTTCATAATTTTCTGAGATAGTCGAATTTTTGGGTAAAAATTAAATATCGTTTAAATATATAATGTGTTTTATAACATCATAATGACCCAATAGTGATGTAATAAAATACTATAAATGATATTTTCGTAAAATTTATGTTTTAACATTAAAATAATGCAATTTTAGGTTTGTTTGATTTATTTTACAAATCTTTAGTAGACCCTCCAAGAGTTATAAAACATTTTAACTTTCTAAATGAATTTCCTTGAGAGTGTGATTCACCTCCACATAATCAACCCTATTATTTTAAGAATTTTGTCCATTTTCCAAATAAAATATTGTTTTCCACTCCCATTTCGAAAAAACAATGGGCAGAAACCACGGGATGGTTTGTTGTATTGATTAGTTTAATGTGTGGTGACCCAAACCCAAATAATAACAAATTGTCTCTCCTTTCCTATATAAACCCATCCAATATTCCACTTCCTCTTCACTGAAATCCTTTCAAGTTCGTCCAATCTCTGAAATCCTCTCTCTATAATCCTCCCAAGGTGCCCCAAACTCCAAATAAGCCTCTCTCAAGCCTTTCCCAAGCCTTTGGGATCAAACTTCCAAGTAAGGGATTTCCTCTTTTCCCATTTTTGTCCAAGTTTCTTAATATTGTTATGCCATTTTTTTCAATTATAAATATTGGGGTATGATTTTTCACCTCAATCATAATTCCCTCTCTATTTTTGAATGACTATAGACCTCTTTATCACTCATTAAATTCCTCTAATGTACACTCGTTACCATACTGAAATGCCGTAAGGAATCTTCCTCTCCTCATTTTCATTCAAGAAATTATTTTGTATTTTGAATCTAAATTCCATTACCTATGTTGGTATATGTATATATACGACCCCCATACTGTAAATTTCATTTACATACGATTACACACTCATTTCTCTATCATCAACCATTTTTATGAATCCCTATGTCACGTCGTTACGCTGCTGAAATGGCACCACGATTTTCCAAGCCAATGTCATTGTGTAGTGAATACTATACCCATTTATCTATCAAGGGTATTCGCCTTTATACAAATTTGCGTATTGATTATAGTGTTTCATGTATTAATTCCATGTTTCCTTTATCATGGAATAAATTATGATGTTTAATGAATCCATGTTATATGATCCATGTGGCACATTTATACATGAAATGAAATGTTTAAGAAGGGTGCGCCTTGATAGCACTCCAATGTATTGGGTAACGATTAGTATCCTGATACTTCACATACAATGAGGGTTTACTCATGATAATTCAAGTGTAATTATGGTTTAATAATGCTCTATGTTCAATGATCCTTGGATCATTCTAAAATCATGATAATGTTGTTGCAACATTTTGATGTTATGTTAATCATTTTATATCATGCCTTAATTTTCATGTTTCACTTATGATCCATTGATATTACTATTTCCTAACAATTAATTTATATTTTATATTATTCCTTGTTCATCCCCTTATTGGTCTTTATAGCTCACCTTTTTCTTATGCTTGTCCTCAGGTTATCCCATGCAATGCTAAGTACGAGGGAATGTAGTGGTCATGTAAAGGAAGTTTCAATAAGAAGTTGTGTGCTATGTTTTAAGTTATTATGTAATGTTCCTAAGCCCCAAAAACACTAGACCTCTAATTCTTCTATGTTGTATCAAGTGATGTTTTATATGTAATAAATCATATTTAAGTGTGTAATAAGGATCATGGTTGTTATAGGGGTACACTTGATTTCTTTAAAAAAAAAAATTGGAACTGTTTTGATGGGTATTCCCCCTGGAACGTGTGTTCTAGTAAAAAATCACTACATACTGGTGGTTTCCATTGGATTTATTTATGTAACTAGAAACATCCAATGGTTTTTTTATCCAAAGGTACCTGCCTTCCAAAGGCAGACTTTCGTTAGGTTTGGACCTACGATACTTAAGAACATGCATTGGTCGAGAGGATGGGAGGTCAGACTCATTACACCATTTTTGGGGGAATTATTTCATACTTTGGGGATATCTTATAGATTTGAAATATTTTCATGAATCCTTATTAATTCACCAAGTATAACATATGTTTTCCTTGGAATTTTCAATCAATTATTATCACATGTGAAATTTTGAATCATCTATATGTATTCTAGGTTCTTCATTAATGGAGATATCAGAATTTATTTGAGATTTTCCTTCAATGGTATCCACTCATATACTATTTAGAGAGTCTTTTAGTTATTTTTACGATGATACTAGTTTCTAAGCCACTCAGTGGGGCACTCTGGAATTTATTGTCATCTAGGGAGATGAAATCTTGTTTTGATGTTGGGATCGTAACCATAAATAGGCTCTCTATGTATCCTTGTGAAATGAATAAGAACCCTTGTAGTTTAGTTACACTTAATGGGACACATCATAAATTTTAAGGACCTGTGATAATAACCTAACCCTATAGTTTAATGTCGTGTGGTAAGGACATCTAAGTGAAAGGTACATAGTCAAGGCTTGTTGTGGGACTTATGCCTAAGCAGCCCAAGTAACCTGGAAAGGATATGAGTTTCTAAGTTGGATTAGACCCTATTGGGAATGTCGACCAGAAAGGACATGGTTGATTTAGATTGTTGGGTTTGAACCTTAGGGAGGCTTCCTATGTATCTCATTTGGATGAGAATCAAAGCCTACATAGTTCGGGGAGTCTCACAGAGATGTATGATCCTTTGAGAGAAATAGGTTGGGGATTACTCCTAAATAAGATTCCCTAATGATTTGGGGGTTTAATTTGGGGATTATTCCTAAGGAGGATTCCTATTTATGGATGAGTTGAGATAGAGATTGGGCCTTAGGAAGGCTTCCTACATATCCCCGTTTTGATGGGAATCGTAGTTCTTGTAGTTCTTTCCATGAGGTATTTTTGAAAATGTTATGAATTTCACAAATCTTCAGTCCCATGTAAGTAATTCTCAGTGTGAGAAACAAGTGTATGTGAAAGATTAAATAAAGGAACGCACACTTTTCCTCCTCCGATAAGGGAAGAGGATGGGCCTATGGCAGCGATGGTGGACAAGGTTGAGGAAACAAACCTTCCCTCTCTTCACTTTACATTAGACGAGGGTACAATGTAAGCAAAGAGTGAAGGTGAAGGAAGTAGAGAGGATGAAGACTGAAACCTCCTATATGAAATACTAGGGGCTTACGCCAAGATTGTTTCCCTATAATTAGTCCTAGTATGGGAGGGATACTTCTCCTTTGTTCAAAAGTAAAAGTATGTGTGAACCATACCTTTCCTAACAGGGACCTAAGGCTCCAGGTTTTAGAGATTATAAGGGACGGGCATGACCCAAACCCAAATCCTCCAAATTGTGAACTCCCCAACACTATTCCTTGGATAAATTCATATATTATTATGGATATGCAAACGCACAGATACTCTATGAGTCCTAACCCCATCACAAAAAAAATGTGGGAAACGGATGACTACGGATATAAAAACCCAAATGGAAGACATGCTGATATGCCTTTCCCAAGGGTTTGGTAAGTCATGAGGTTTTGGTAGAGGTTTCAACATAATCCCTTTCATACAAGGGATCCAATAAAGAGGAAGACATGCCATGAATGACTTTGAATAAGGCTTAATGAAAGTCTTGTATAGGCAGAAGGGATAAGGTGATTCAAATAGGGGTTCCCTAGTAGGTATCTGGCACGTAGGTATGGACGTGTAGGTAGGATTAGGTGACTTTATGTTTAATTAAATAATAAAAAACTAGGATGTTAAATCTTTGGTGGGACTTGACTCAATCCTTTAATAATATTAACAGGTACTCCCCAAAGTGGGGCGTTCATGTTCCTTTGAGAGGAATGGGTGGAACACATGTGTTTTTTATTTAGGGAGGTTGGGTGCTTTAGTTTCACAAGTGTTATGTATTTCAAAACACTAAAGGGAATTATTTCCTATTATCCTCCTTAAATTCCTCCACCTTTGGTGTTAAAGAACTACCTTAAAGGTTTTACAAGACTTGGGCGAAGCACTAGGGAAACCAAAGAAGCAATTGGCCTTTAGGAAAATTCATCCGTACAAATGAAGACCCCAAGGGTATATTTATAAGAAATTAAGTGACCCTGGGAGATGTTGATTGGGTGCACAAGTGGCTTGTGAGCCAGAAATGTGGCACATAAGTACCGTGCGTGCCGACGGTTCCTTGGATTGACCGGGGTGATCCAAATTTCAAGACTTGTAAAATATTGATTTTATTCATGTGTTTTATACTCTTTTTTCTAAGGAATTTCCCATTGTCACTTTTCTATCGATGTAAAGGAACAATGTTAACAAAATCCCCCCCTCATAATTGGATCTGAGATGAAGAGAGGATCTTATACATAGGTAAAGTTGGGAAAAAATGTCAATGTGGTTGAAGTGGTGCGAAAGCTGATAGCACAAAAGGTATGAGCGCAAAAGGTGATGGCGTGAAGGGTAGCCTTCATCACTTATATATAATGGCTTCACTTCAGTGAAAATTACAAAGTATTCTGAAAATCCATCTCTCAGCACACAAGTGTTTTTTTTTCAGATGTTCCTATCATCCGTGCTTATTCTGTATGTTTTTGATTTGCGTTCCACGAATGGGGTTTCATAATTGCACTCCGAATTTATACTTGCGCGAAGAATTGATACTTGTGTACCTTAATGCATTTGTTAAATGTTTCCTAATTCCTTTTTCATAAAATCCGAAATGAGATCACTTTAAGATAAATTTTTATATCTTTTTTAGGTTCAATGGCTCCCAAGAGAATCAGAACTGCTAAAAAATTGTCTAGCAAGAGAATTGATGATATGATGAAGATTATCAGTTATGATTACATTAACATTAGTGAAACTACTCTCCAATATTTTTAAAATCATTTGAGGAAATATCAATTCAGTTTTCCAAGGAGTATTTATTTTCCTCTGTATGGTTTTTTCCATCTACAGGATGTCAATATATCGGATCCAAAGAATTATGTTCCGCTCTCTTGGTTCCAAGACCAAACCAATTTCATGTATTCCAATATTTCTATTGTAGGAACATATATCAATGCTGGGATGGTATCTAAGGCCCATTTCATACATCACATCCCATGTTATCTAGATTTGAAACGGCACACACCTGAGCTATAGTTACACTGATATTTATCCATTTTTTGAGATTCTCAGACAGATCAATCAAAGGGATGGAAGAAAATTTTGGATTTTCACCTAGGAGGGGGTGTTAAACCTACATGGATGTGAGCATATTGGGTGTTCAAGACATGTGTGGAGTTTATGGATGACATAAAAGGCGTCGTAATTTATGAGGTTATATGGGTTAGGAAAACCTATTTATATAAGAATGATGATTTCATGCTAGAGTTTCTAAGACAATAGAGTACAGACACTATGTCCTTCCATTTGACACATGGAGAAGTAGGCATCAGTCTGTGGGATGTCTACAAGATTTATGGAGCTCAAATCTTTAGAGACATGTATGATGAATTTATTCCTCTAAAGTCAACATGGAATGACTCAGAAAATACACCAGCCTTGGTTTGTGAGTTAATGAAGATATTTTGTAAACTCAAGAATAAAAACACAAAAAAGTCCCACCCAAGAAGGTATATTTACCTAGAGGAGTGGATAGAAATATTCCTGGTGAAGAAGAAGGAGACATTTCTCACTTTCACTCATCGAACAGGATGTCCAAAGATAGAAAAGAGAGGTTCAACCAAAACGTTTTCGGCCAACATTAGAGAAGGGAGAGTTTGAAAAGTGGAGGTATGGAGAAAACTCCAAAATTCTAGGGAAGACACATCTTTTGGGTTTCCTAGCCATGTGGCTCAATGTATATCTATTTCCTATACAAAATTCAAAGGGCGACATAAGTCCAATAATTTTTTTTATAGCGGCCAAGCTGGTAGAGAAAAGGATGGTAGGATAGGATACCCCATATTTTGGAAAATATTCATAGAATATTGCTTCATATCTATAGAGGGAAGTATCCTTTTAGAATATAAGGACCATTCTAGGTTTTATGGGGGTGGATCTCTACTCATTTCAGAACTTGTGGTATGCAGAGTGGGGTCCAGGTCATTGGAAGTTCATTAGGACCATCTGTCCAATAATTTTATTGTATTTCACCTTTTTCATTGAATTCTTACAACAATAAGGCTAGGTTAAGTATGTACAAGTAATTTCATCTTTTCCCTTATAGTAATCTTCCTAAGGTGTGATTATTTGATGATGGGATGGACAGCTTAGAGCTAAGGGTGTATATGTTAGCTTGCGGGGATGGTGTATTGGCCACCGAGATTGATGGGAAAATCATATTTGATGTAACGACCCGAAATTTTGAATAAATCTTGTTTACTAATTTCATGTGTTATTTTATTTTATTTTTATACTCAACAAAAATGTTTTATTTGATAAACATGATTATAATTAAAATGAGATCAGTGGGTTTTGACTATTATATAACCATCGGTCAATATGACCGCTGTGAACAAAATGTTTTGATTATTGTCTCTAAATATAAGTAATCTTGGTTAATTATTATAGAAAGAAGATCCGATGGCCTCACCTAGTACTCTTGGACCGATCGAAGCCCATATAACAGAGCTTGGGAAAGAGGTAGCACCCTTGGGCTTTTCTCTGGATCAAACCCAAGCCGAACTTCATCATGTGAAGCTAGAACGGAATCGCCTTCGCGAGAAGTTCAAACTGATAGAAATTACTACTCGGGCAATGTTGACTGAGCCGCCCCAAGATTCTATCACCCTAAAACACCTTACTCTTAGGTCCTATGCTGGTATTATAAGGGGCTATGTAACAAGACCGTAACTGCCTTGTGTAATCCTTGTTTTAAATAAAAAATTGGGATTTCTTCTTATGATGAAGTTATGAATTTTGAAATGACCGGATAAATATAGTATGCATATTTTTGATGAATTTTAGAAAGAGGATATTTTAAAAATGGTTGTGTAAACCTTAAATAATTAAAAATGTGTAATGATTTTCAAAAAATGGTCTTCTACAAATATGTCCAGTACGAAATTTAGAGTCTAATAAGATCAACTTGATTTTTGATGAATAGTAAATTGTGAATAGTGATTTTACGCTTAGGATTAGTAATGTGACCAAATGGATTAGTAATCTCACTTAAAGAATGTTTTAAAATAATCTAGGCACCTTGATTAAGTAATGTGATTCAATAAAATGGTTAAATAACGGTTTCATTAATTATTATTCAAGTATTAGTTTTTTTCGGGTGAATAGTGTTTTTTAATTAAAAAATTAATTAAAAATATTTAGAAAATTATTTTTAGAAAATGGATTTCATTTTTGAACTCAGAGCATCGATATTGTGTTAAGGTAATTTTTGGGGATTTTTCTGAAAAAAATGAATTTTCGGTGAATAGTGAATTTATTTAAAAATTGAATTAAAAATATTTAGAAAATTATTTTTATAAAATGGAGTTCATTTTTGAAATCATAGCATTGATATTTGGTTAGTGTGAAATTTTGGGATTTTTCTGAGAAAGTTGAATTTTCAGTGAATAGTAAAAATGCAGTTTTAGGGTTTCAGTATGTTTAGTGACATCATAGCTGTGTCATGATGATGTCATGAGATATTTTGAGGGTTGGCCGGCCAAGGGTGATGAATTATTGTTGTGGGGGCCCCATGTGGCCTAACTCCATGATAAATGCCAAGGGAGAGCACATGGGTTTGAGAAAAGCACATGTGAGGTGTCCTTTGGCCATTAATGCCTTGTCCCCTCACTTTCCCTATAAATACCAAGCCCTCCTCTCATCCATTCGACTCCCCACTCATTCCCAACGAATTTATGGTCTCATTACCTCCCAAGGAGTCCTCCCAAGGTGCCCCAAGCCCTCAAGGTCCCAACCTTTGAGGTTTAAGAGTTACATTTTAAGGTAAGGGATCCGACCTCTCTCTTTCTTTTCAAGTAATCTCTTTTATGTCATTTCTTTTATACTCCATGTTCCTATGTTGGAGGATGTTCTTTTATATTCATCCTACTGCCTATTTCATGTTCATATGATGAGAGACCCCCCCTTTCTCTCATCAATTCGTTTTAAGAATGTTTAAGTGGCGCCGTTAGGCTGCCGAATTTTTATGGGATTCTTTCACCTTCCTCGTTTTCAAGTTCTATTTTCATTCAAGTCTTTCATGTTCCTTTTTATTATGTTGGGGTATGATCTCTAAATTATCATACTGATATTTTATGATCATATGATGAGAGACCCCATTTGATCACTTCAATTCAGTATTTTGAAGTTTTAAGTGGCGCCGTTAGGCTGCCGAATTTTTAAGTGGTTCTTCACCCTTCTCGTTTTGAAGTTCTACTTTCATGTCAATTATTTCAAGTTCCTTATTGTTATATTGGGGTATGATCTCTATATATATCATACTGGAATCTTATGTTCATATGATGAGAGACCTCATTTGATCTCTTCAATTCAGTATTTTTATGTTTTAAGTGGCGCCGTTAGGCTGCCGAATTTTTAAGTGGTTCTTCACCCTTCTCGTTTTGAAGTTCTACTTTCATGTCAATTATTTCAAGTTCCTTTTTGTTATATTGGGGTATGATCTCTATATATATATCATACTGGACTCTTATTTTCATATGATGAGAGACCCCATTTGATCTCTTCAATTCAGTATTTTGATGTTTTAAGTGGCGCCGTTAGGCTGCCGAATTTTTAAGTGGTTCTTCACCCTTCTCGTTTTGAAGCTCTACTTTCATGTCAATTCTTTCAAGTTCCTTTTTGTTATGTTGGGGAATTATATCTATATCTATCATACTGAACTCTTATGTTAACATGATTAGAGACCCTATTTCATCTTTTCAAATCATTTTTGTTGATGTTTAAGTAACGCCGTTAGGCTGCCGAACTTTCATAAGAGAAATCTAATTTTTTTCTTCCTTCCATGTTTTTCATTTCAAATGGTATGTCCTTGAAATTTCATTACCATGATCATGTATCCTTCTTATTCTGTCCATGTAATATTTTATGGGTCATTTATGAATGTTTGACCCATTTTACCTCTCTTTTAATGTCTTCTAAAACCTCGGAACGTTGCCGTTATGCTGCAGAATTTCTGTCTCAAAATGTCTATCTCTTTTTCTAAAGTTGTTTTATTTTATTAAGTGAATACTCAAAGCTCTTTCTTCTAAAGGGGTATTCACATATATACCAAAATGTTCTATTTTAAATTCTGGGATTTACATACATGAGACCCACCTTCCTTTTTTGTGGGTTTTAAAGTGATATAAAGATCATGTCTTTAAAGCAGTTTTTAAAAAGTTATGATTATGAAATGAAACCCATTTCCTTTATGCTATATGGGTTATTTATGAAATGTTTGATGATGATATATGTGGCTCACATGATAATAAAGGCAAATTTAAGGGTGCGCCCTGATAGCGCTCCAATGCATTGGGTAATGATGTAACCACTAGAGATTACAATTTTCACGATACCTTGGTGAATAACCTTGGTAATTTTCAAGTGACACCTTGGGGATGGACCTTGGTGATATGTTCATGATTTTCTATGTTAAATGATGTAGCCACATCTTCAAGTTATGAAAATGTTTTTTTTATTATGATATGCCACATGATTTTTTTTATCATGTCTTAAAGTTCTTGTTCATGACATAGTTGATGTATCTCAAGTTCACATGTTAAATGTTTCCCTTGTTTCCCTTAATGGGCCTTCTGCTCACCCTTTCTTTTGATGTATGATCCCAGGTTATGTGATGCCGTAATGAACCTAGGATGAACATGAGGAGAAGCCTTTCAAGTCTTTTAGAAGAATGTTTTATGTTTTCATGTTTTAAGTTCCTGGTTTCCAAGACACTAAACTTTAAAGATCCTCAGTTTTGTATAATGTAATGAAAGTTTATGTGATAAAAAGGCGGGATGCTATAGTTGGTATCAAAGGATGGTTTAGTTATTTGTGGAAATTAGGACATAAAATCTTTAGGAAAAATCCTATAGAAGAGTTTAAATATAGGAAGTCTTCCTGGTATTTTGGTGAGTATTGAGTAAGGGGTTTCCAAGCAAATACATCCCTGTCTGGATACGAGCAGGTAGAGGTGGCTCTGGCACAAATGTACATAGGGGTAAAACCCGAAAACACCGCTTTGAGCTAGACTCGATCGGGAACTGGTACACGACAACGGGCCTTGCTGCACTCTTGGTTACGACACTCCCGGGGGATATGCTTTGGTAAATTCATAAGCTTGGTATGAACCATTGTTAAAGGAACAAAGATAAAATAAAATAAAGGTTCACATAAGAATATATGATCATTCACAACCTATATGAGAACCTAGGAGATCACAAGTTAGCTTATACCTTTCATATACAAGTTATCCTTATATGCTTTCAGTTCCTTTTCATGATTATTAGCTAAGTACTTAAGCCCCTAACTATAGTTTCTTTTCATAGTTAATGGCGGGAAATAGAAGAACATGTCTCAACAACCAATGTGATAGGAAATGCTACGATTGCCGTATTAAGATGACAGAGATGATTAGGGGATTAAAATATGATTTTTATTTTGGAAGACGTTCACTATTTTGGGGACCCTATATGATCGAGGTAAATAGATTAAAATGGTATTTTCATTGAGGAGTAAGGTTGACTTATATTTTGAAGAGTCGATGAATTTATGGTGGGCTTATAGTAATTTAGGTTACTTACGGGAATGATTAACCTATCTTGGGTAAAATATGTTTAGGTTAGCTACTTTTGTTATAAGATGTTAAGAGTGGTTGATGTTGTTTGGAGATGAACAATGAAGTTTATTTTGGAAGACTATGTTATCAAATATTTCTTGTATTTGGGTTTCAATCTTAGTTGGTTTATTTTGAGTAATCTTAAGGACCATTATTTACGAAATGGACTATGATGAACTTTGGGTAGTACCATGGAATTTGATGATTTAAAAGTAGTTTCCATTCCTATGGGATTCTTTCTTTTTGAAGAGTTGTTTTACCTTAACCTTTCTGTTTTTGGGATAATGTTTAAAGATAGAAGAAATAGATAGTTAATCTTTTGTAGATTATGTGATTCTATAGAAGACGATTCTTGTGCTTTTATGAGACCAAGTGTTTTTGAATTCTCATCATTTGGAGAAAAGATTAGTGTTAGTAGGGACTTGTTAAAGGATGAAACTATACTTGAAGGTAGGTATATTTTCTTATGTTTTTGTTCTATGTAGTAAATGAAATCCTCAAAATTATGAAAAGAAACGTAAAACAAAAATGTTGTTGGTTTACGTTTCCTACTAGGTAATCAAAGACCGTTTACACACATCATAAGTTTGGGATTTTCTCATGGTTAACTTTCTCCTAATCATGTTCTCTATCACTCTCCCTCAGAACTTGACCCTTTGTTTTCTCCTCCATGTCCATGTTTTCCTACATGGAACCCTAGTGTGGGTTAACTCGGGTGACCTTTGTACTTCCCTTTCTTTATTTTAAAGTAATAGTTTTACTGACTCCTTTTCCGATGTGGGACTTTCAATGAAATTTCAAAACCCAATTTTTTTTTAAAATTGCGAGGATGCAATTTCTTAAGGGGGGAAGATTGTAACGACCCGAAATTTTGAATAAATCTTTTTTACTAATTTCATGTGTTATTTTATTTTATTTTTATACTCAACAAAAATGTTTTATTTGATAAACATGATTATAATTAAAATGAGATCAGTGGGTTTTGACTATTATATAACCATCGGTCAATATGACCGCTGTGAACAAAATGTTTTGATTATTGTCTCTAAATATAAGTAATCTTGGTTAATTATTATAGAAAGAAGATCTGATGGCCTCACCTAGTACTCTTGGACCGATCGAAGCCCATATAACAGAGCTTGGGAAAGAGGTAGCACCCTTGGGCTTTTCTCTGGATCAAACCCAAGCCGAACTTCATCATGTGAAGCTAGAACGGAATCGCCTTCGCGAGAAGTTCAAACTGATAGAAATTACTACTCGGGCAATGTTGACCGAGCCGCCCCAAGATTCTATCACCCTAGAACACCTTACTCTTAGGTCCTATGCTGGTATTATAAGGGGCTATGTAACGAGACCGTAACTGCCTTGTGTAATCCTTGTTTTAAATAAAAAATTGGGATTTCTTCTTATGATGAAGTTATGAATTTTGAAATGACCGGATAAATATAGTATGCATATTTTTGATGAATTTTAGAAAAAGGATATTTTAAAAATGGTTGTGTAAACCTTAAATAATTAAAAATGTGTAATGATTTTCAAAAAATGGTCTTCTACAAATATGTCCAGTACGAAATTTAGAGTCTAATAAGATCAACTTGATTTTTGATGAATAGTAAATTGTGAATAGTGATTTTACGCTTAGGATTAGTAATGTGACCAAATGGATTAGTAATCTCACTTAAAGAAAGTTTTAAAATAATCTAGGCACCTTGATTAAGTAATGTGATTCAATAAAATGGTTAAATAACGGTTTCATTAATTATTATTCAAGTATTAGTTTTTTTCGGGTGAATAGTGTTTTTTAATTAAAAAATTAATTAAAAATATTTAGAAAATTATTTTTAGAAAATGGATTTCATTTTTGAACTCAGAGCATCGATATTGTGTTAAGGTAATTTTTGGGGATTTTTCTTAAAAAAATGAATTTTCGGTGAATAGTGAATTTATTTAAAAATTGAATTAAAAATATTTAGAAAATTATTTTTATAAAATGGAGTTCATTTTTGAAATCATAGCATTGATATTTGGTTAGTGTGAAATTTTGGGATTTTTCTGAGAAAGTTGAATTTTCAGTGAATAGTAAAAATGCAGTTTTAGGGTTTCAGTATGTTTAGTGACATCATAGCTGTGTCATGATGATGTCATGAGATATTTTGAGGGTTGGCCGGCCAAGGGTGATGAATTATTGTTGTGGGGGCCCCATGTGGCCTAACTCCATGATAAATGCCAAGGGAGAGCACATGGGTTTGAGAAAAGCACATGTGAGGTGTCCTTTGGCCATTAATGCCTTGTCCCCTCACTTTCCCTATAAATACCAAGCCCTCCTCTCATCCATTCGACTCCCCACTAATTCCCAACGAATTTATGGTCTCATTACCTCCCAAGGAGTCCTCCCAAGGTGCCCCAAGCCCTCAAGGTCCCAACCTTTGAGGTTTAAGAGTTACATTTTAAGGTAAGGGATCCGACCTCTCTCTTTCTTTTCAAGTAATCTCTTTTATGTCATTTCTTTTATACTCCATGTTCTTATGTTGGAGGATGTTCTTTTATATTCATCCTACTGCCTATTTCATGTTCATATGATGAGAGACCCCCCCTTTCTCTCATCAATTCGTTTTAAGAATGTTTAAGTGGTGCCGTTAGGCTGCCGAATTTTTAAGGGATTCTTTCACCTTCCTCGTTTTCAAGTTCTATTTTCATTCAAGTCTTTCATGTTCCTTTTTATTATGTTGGGGTATGATCTCTAAATTATCATACTGATATTTTATGATCATATGATGAGAGACCCCATTTGATCGCTTCAATTCAGTATTTTGAAGTTTTAAGTGGCGCCGTTAGGCTGCCGAATTTTTAAGTGGTTCTTCACCCTTCTCGTTTTGAAGTTCTACTTTCATGTCAATTATTTCAAGTTCCTTTTTGTTATATTGGGGTATGATCTCTATATATATCATACTGGACTCTTATGTTCATATGATGAGAGACCTCATTTGATCTCTTCAATTCAGTATTTTTATGTTTTAAGTGGCGCCGTTAGGCTGCCGAATTTTTAAGTGGTTCTTCACCCTTCTCGTTTTGAAGTTCTACTTTCATGTCAATTATTTCAAGTTCCTTTTTGTTATATTGGGGTATGATCTCTATATATATATATCATACTGGACTCTTATTTTCATATGATGAGAGACCCCATTTGATCTCTTCAATTCAGTATTTTGATGTTTTAAGTGGCGCCGTTAGGCTGCCGAATGTTTAAGTGGTTCTTCACCCTTCTCGTTTTGAAGTTCTACTTTCATGTCAATTCTTTCAAGTTCCTTTTTGTTATGTTGGGGAATTATATCTATATCTATCATACTGAACTCTTATGTTAACATGATGAGAGACCCTATTTCATCTTTTCAAATCATTTTTGTTGATGTTTAAGTAACGCCGTTAGGCTGCCGAACTTTCATAAGAGAAATCTAATTTTTTTCTTCCTTCCATGTTTTTCATTTCAAATGGTATTTCCTTGAAATTTCATTACCATGATCATGTATCCTTCTTATTCTGTCCATGTAATATTTTATGGGTCATTTATGAATGTTTGACCCATTTTACCTCTCTTTTAATGTCTTCTAAAACCTCGGAACGTTGCCGTTATGCTGCAGAATTTCTGTCTCAAAATGTCTATCTCTTTTTCTAAAGTTGCTTTATTTTATTAAGTGAATACTCAAAGCTCTTTATTCTAAAGGGGTATTCACATATATACCAAAATGTTCTATTTTAAATTCTGGGATTTACATACATGAGACCCACCTTCCTTTTTTGTGGGTTTTAAAGTGATATAAAGATCATGTCTTTAAAGCAGTTTTTAAAAAGTTATGATTATGAAATGAAACCCATTTCCTTTATGCTATATGGGTTATTTATGAAATGTTTGATGATGATATATGTGTCTCACATGATAATAAAGGCAAATTTAAGGGTGCGCCCTGATAGCGCTCCAATGCATTGGGTAATGATGTAACCACTAGAGATTACAATTTTCACGATACCTTGGTGAATAACCTTGGTAATTTTCAAGTGACACCTTGGGGATGGACCTTGGTGATATGTTCATGATTGTCTATGTTAAATGATGTAGCCACATCTTCAAGTTATGAAAATGTTTTTTTTATTATGATATGCCACATGATTTTTTTTATCATGTCTTAAAGTTCTTGTTCATGACATAGTTGATGTATCTCAAGTTCACATGTTAAATGTTTCCCTTGTTTCCCTTACTGGGCCTTCTGCTCACCCTTTCTTTTGATGTATGATCCCAGGTTATGTGATGCCGTAATGAACCTAGGATGAACATGAGGAGAAGCCTTTCAAGTCTTTTAGAAGAATGTTTTATGTTTTCATGTTTTAAGTTCCTGGTTTCCAAGACACTAAACCTTAAAGATCCTCAGTTTTGTATAATGTAATGAAAGTTTATGTGATAAAAAGGCGGGATGCTATATTTGAGGCCTATAATTCTTATATATTCGCATGTCAATTAAAATTTCGGTAATAAATTACCATATATCCTCCAGTTCATGTCATATTAGAGAAACATATGACGGTGTCCCAATAACTATGGTTGCTGACAACTGTAGAGAGAACCGGGGAAATATTCAACTTACCTATTGCTGATTCAACAAGAAGATTGACTATCTGCTATGCTGAGAACTAGGTTACATCATACCCTAAAGGATTGCTAAACCATTTGGTCCCTCGAGTTGGGATAAAGAGAGGCATTAGGAAGGAACCCTATCATTTGGAAGGTATTTCCTCCTCATCATAGGCCGATTCATTGGAGTCATAGGGTAAGGTTAATGAGGCTCCAAGTTCAATGATGTGATCTCGTTCAAGATACAATCCACCTATCAGAATCAAGAGAGATGCACCATTAGTACCATATGAATTTGTACTATGGTGGTCTAGTCACCATTGTTCAAAAGAGAAGCAGAACTCATTTTATCATCCACCTTCTGTGATGATGGGAATTGGGAAGAAACTCAAATCTAAAACTAAAGGATCACCTTCACAACCCTCTAGAATGTAATATGAATTTGTATGATCAGAGGAAGTTAAAACATGGAAATTCATGTATTGTGATGTTGAAACCACATGGATTTATTTATATTGAGGGTTTCATATTTTCGGAATAGGGGATCTATGAACCTATTTTGATATTATTTTTAAGAAAAACCCTGATGAAGTAAGAACTTAAATCTAGGAACTGGAGATGCTCATATATGGAACTGATGAATCAACTCACACCATAAAATGAGTGAAAGATATGATATATTGTGGTGCCACTGAAGGGATTGAACTTTCATTTGATGAAGAATGGCGTGATTTTTTTGATCATGAAGATTTAACTTTTCTTTTTCTCACATTATTTTTCTTCTTTTCTATTTGAATTTAGTCAAAGCATTATTACTCAGGGGAAATACCATTTTAACTTGCAACAGGATAAAGTAAAATTGACTAATGTTCTGTCGCTACAGTATATCCCTGGGGGTACTACACTTAGAGCTATTGGATCACCCCATGAGTGGGGAGAGATATCCCCAATCCAACAGTCCATGGAGGATGAGATATCAGGGGTCTTGCAGTCCCCAATACCTATTTTTAGAGATGATGATGCAAGTCCTCCCAAGAAGGCAAAGAAACAGAAACATCAAAGAAAGAAAACAATGGTTAAAAATTTTCTCAGCAGTAGTAAGCATTCCTGACAACATGAATATTAGATTTATTCATAGAAAGTGTTTAAACATATTAGAACTTTAGGAACCTCTTATGTTTATTCTCTTAGAAAAATCACTAATGAGCCTCAAGGAATTGTAGGGGGTGCTTCCGGACCAGCACAAATTCTCACCAACTAAGTGGATCCTTTGACTGAAGGGGCATTTGGGCCAGATGATTCGATATCTATTCCTGGAACATCTCTAGTTTCTACTACTAGGAGAGAGGATACATTTGGTAAATTATAAGTGCTTCATGAGAAACTTTGTGTAACAATAACTGAATTCCACTTTGTGATACTTTAGGTTTATCACATGCATTAGAAAATCCTGTAAACTGATGTTGACCCCACAATTTCTATTGAAGAATTTTTTCAGGGTCAAAAGTTTTCAGAGGAGGGTCACGAAAGAACCAATTCAAGTTCTCCCATGGGTGATAATATCATGGTATTTGAGATATCATTTGATATTAAGATTAATCATAGCATTTCTTTTGAAGAAGTATTAGAACACATTAATATGAAAAATACTTTAGAAGATTTTGAAATTACTTATATAGAACCAAATGGATGTGATTTTTTATTGTTCATCCTATCAATATTCTTATGATTAATTACCTAACCATGATTGATTGAAATGTGCAGTTCCATATAAAGAAATTTCTATAGTGATAATTCCTGAAGGAAGCATCAATATCACTATCAATCCACCCATTGCAGAGACGTTGGCTCAAGTAAACCATGAAATGGAAAATCTTCCTAAGATTCATTTGGATAATCCTAATCAAGTTAAATAAAGCATTACCCATCACAATATGTCAACCAAAACTGTTGAAGTTGGGAATATTGGGGAGGAGTCTTCTCAAGATACCGACCTATTGTTAGGTCAGGGTTACAAATATTGTAATTGTTCTCACTCTTGTAACTCTTTTGAAACTAACCATAATTTTAATTCACCAAATAGGATTATCAGCTCTAATGAATAGTTCTGGAGGTGAATCTTCATCATTAGCTCAAACAACATTAGGAAGTGAAGTGACTAATATCAAGGAATGATTTGAACATGGAACTTCTTTAAGTTCATTAATACCGGAATATGTTACCCCTTGTGGTAGTGATTCTAAATCAGATCCAAAGATGAAAAAGCCTCTTAGCATTGCATATCACAAGGCACGGAAGAAAATTTGGAACATAATATCTAAAATTACCCTTAAAGAACTATCCTCATGAATTACAAAGATATAATCTATGTTTAATATGTTAGGATTTGGCGGTTTAGAATACTATGAAATCCATACTATAGCGAAAGAGATCATCTGAAAAAGGGGTAAAAAGTATAAACTTCAATAAGATCTTATGAAATCCATACTATTGACCAATATTGATGAATTCCATGTAGCATTATCCCAAGATGAGGCCAATAATACTGCAACGTTGATAAGAAACAAGTTGAGAGTTAAAGAAGATTGTTCAACAGTTGTGTCTTCAACAAGAGTTGGGTATTGTAACAGGGGATCTTGACCAACTTCATGATTAAAAAGAATAAGTCCATAGATATGGTGCCAAAACCATTGTGGATTCCAAGGAATCACTTCATCAAGTTGAAGAGAATGAGACCGGTTGGATAACTGAATTTCAACAGGCATTTGATGGAGCTAAAGAGGACATTAAACAAATGATAATTCATGTAGAAACCCTCTTGTGATTTATGATAGATGGAATCCAATTATTGGATGTTTCCTTGGTATTTTTTTACTCACAAATGAAAATAATTTTTTCTCTAATCATCTATGTCTTCATCCTTGCTTCCTTTTAATTGTAATGTTAATGCTGACTTCCATAATATGATATTTTCATATTGGATTACCATAATTACAATTATAGGGATGGAATGTGCTCCTTTGTTTTTATCTAATCCAATAGGCCTAGTGAGCGTAGTTTTATTTTTACTAGGGTGATGCAAAAATCCCCACAACTTTTTATCTTTTGACTTTTTATTTATCAATATTTCCTAAACCGTACAAAATGTAAGTCTAGCGAGCTGAGACTTTGACTTTTTTCCCAAGTTCCCTTTATGGGTTTTCAATATAGTGAGTACCATGTCTTTTTTAAGGGAAATTTAAAGTCATGCATATTGGACTAATGGGGTAGTGTTTAAGGTTGATTAAATTTGACCATAAGTTTTAAATCCCAAACAAGGCTTAGTGGATATGAATTGTTCCAATATTTTTTAGATACCTCCAAGGGGAATCTTGTGTCATGATTTTTATGGTCACCAAATATGAAACTTGAAGTATAGACATAGAGGAGTTCTTTTTCAAGTATTTTTTTTACCATTATTTGATAAAACCCATTATGGGGGATGTATTATATAGATCCAATTGTGGCATATGATGTATAACCAAACACTATCATCTTTTGAGTGATAGGCCTATTATGTAGGAAACATTTATGCAAGGCCATTGGGGGAACGTACTGAATAGTTAGGAAAAAGAGATCTAAAAAATTGGACATTTTATGGTTGATAGAAAAGGGAAATTAAGATTTGGTTGACTCAAGACCACAATGTATGGCTTTTACAAGGACAAAGATCTAAATGGTTCATCTATAATGAGATAATTCATTAATGGGGAAACCACTCCTAACCATATTTAGTGTATAAAGAATGGTTAAAATTGTTTATAAAGGGGGATTTCTTATGTTGTGTTATACAGTTTAGAGTCCTGCAGAAAGGATATTATGTTATGCAGTTTCATGTCATTGTACAAGGAAATTATGTGGTGCAGTTTAAAGTCATGTTGTAAGGACATTAGAAGGATTTAATTTGAGGTATTTAGCTCTGACCAAAGGTTTATGAGTCTCTAATTTCTTGAAAATTTGTTTGGAAACATACTACCGTGTCCAGGTATAGAAAAGAATAATTTTAAACTTTGATTTTGGAATTTCTAGATCTGGAGAATGATATGGGAAAAGGGATAAAGACATTAGAGTATGTATTTTCCAAGAAAAAAGTTACCATTATTTGATGAACCCATTATGGGGGCTTAATTATGCATGGACTATGGGGGCATATGATTCATAGCCAAACAATGTAATCTTTTGACTGACATGTCGGTTTTGTAGGAAACTTATGCAAGGACACCTAGGGGAACATACTACTTAGTAAAGAAAAAGAGCTCTTGGGTATCAAACATTCTATTACTAAAAACCGAAAGAAAGTTTATGGAGATTCATATTTTCCAAAGCATAGAGTCTGGTTTATGGGAAAAGATCCATGAATGCAGAAAGGGTATTTCAAATCATGATTTTCAAAGAAAAAGAGGAATTGGTTCTCTATAAAGATCTCACCCAAATGTAGGATGTATGGTGTCAGTATTTTTGGTTCATGCAACTAGGAAAACAATATTATGGAAACAATGGATGATATGTGGTCAAATGATCCAAGGTTATTTCAAAATTCTTTGAAGATATGGTGAGGTAAAATGTGTAAACCATGGTCTTCAAGACTTTTAGATCGAGAGAAAGGTAATTGATAATATATACATAGATGACTGCTTTAAAAAATATATTCTTGTATATTGTTATCAAAGTTTGAATGAGACAAAAATGATTTTAAGAAGAACGAAGTTACCATTATTTTAAAAACCTATTATGGGGGTTGTATTACAGAGGACCAACTGGGGCATATACTGTATATCCAAACAGTGGAATCTTTTGACTGACAGTCCTATTATGTAGGCGAAATATGAAAGGCCACCTAGGGGAATGTACTACATAGTCAAGCAAAAGAGCTCTTAGGTATTATAAATTCTTCCACCAAAAACCGTAAGAATGATTATGAATATCTGAAATTATTCAATATTAAGAGTGTGAAATTCAAAAGGGAGTAATGATCAATATAGAATAGAAATATTTGAATCAATATTGGCCATGAGTTTGGAGTCCCTTATATAAATCTGAATCATATGTAAAATGGGGACATTTCATATTTCCTTTGTAGGCTCTCTAAGGAGAGGACCCAAAATGAATACTTCTGCATAGATTGTTAGTTATATGTGGAAGATAGACAAAACTTTATCTCGTGGCTAGGAATAGGAGCTAAGTCCTAGTTTTCACTATGTATCTCAATGGTATGAGAATCAATCCGTACATATTTCTTTGGGTACTTTTAGTTTAACATCATGCAACAAGGACATGAAGTGATTCTAATGTGAAAAGGAATATTGTGTCTGGACCAGAGAATTGAACCCAGGTATCACTATGTATCTCATAAGGATGAGAATCAAGCCACACGTAGTTCTTGAAACATTCCCTATACAAGTTTGATTCATACACACAAGGAATAGGGGGGGTTATCATGGTTGTGCCCAAGATTGGAGATCTAGGCATCTCTACGTATCCCACTAAAATGAGAATCAATCCAAATGTAGCTCTTGATAAAATCATTCTTTACATCAATTGAGTTTTATGTGAGAGATGGCAGAATTTAACACATTTCAGACGAATGGTTAAACTTAAGACACAAGATGGTAAGAAGATCAAACCACATATCTTTGAAGAGTAATCTTAATAGATTTGGTTCATATGTAGGAGGAAAAAAATTTCTTTATGGTTGTGGTTGGGACCATGATTGGAGATCCAGGAGTCTCTACGTATCCCATTGGAATGAGAATCAAGCCACACGTAGTTCTTGAAATGATGTCTCTATGCAGATCTGATTCAAAAATAGGGAGAAATGGAACTCATGTGACACTAAAGAGTATCAATGATGTGAGTAACACTTGCGCATAGAAGAAACAAATTTTTTAAAGAACCAAAAAGAATAACAATTTTCGGTATCTTATGGGATTTCTTAACATCAAATGAAGAAGACTTTAACTATATAGTTTAATTCCATGTAGCGAGGACAAATGATGTCATACAGTTTAATGTCGTGTGATAAGGACAAAGATTCAACACATTTTAATGTCATGCAACATGGAAGCAGATGGTTGTTATGCAATTTAATGTATTACAACTAGGACATTATGTTGTGTGGTTTCAAGTTTTGCAGTAAGGAAAAATGATATCATGCAGTTTAACGTTGTGTGACAAGGAAAAGGATTCTATTCATTTTAACATCATGTAGCATGGACACATATGGTTGTTATGAAGTTTAATGTCTTTCAACTAAGACATTATTCTATGTTGTTTCAATTCATGTAGTGAGGGCATTACTCTATGTGATTACACAAAGTACTTATTCAAGTATCTTGCATTGGTTGGAGTTGTAATAAATTCTTTATCCATTGAGATTAGGGAATAATCTCCATTAGAGTGGACATTATGTACAGATTAAGGTCCTTCTAACAATGTCTCAATCTTTGGAGGCTTCTTTCCTTGTATCATCTGAGTCCTGAGAACTAATACCAATTTTCCTTGAATAAATGAGCAGAGGTGAACTTTTTTGTTAAAATATTTTTCTATTATGTTCTTATAGACTTCCAAATGATACAGAGTATGCAATCTATTTTCTTCTAATAATTTAAACTCATAAAATAACTTCTAAGACTATTCATCTATAGATAACTAATCACAAATTTCAACTCAGAGTGAAAGCAATTGTATTTCAATTGGAAAAACTGCTTTTATTCTGTACACAAACGAATATGGAGTTGCTCGAGTGGCAGTACGAGTAGTAGTTCGATAATCCCATAAATCTTGAAAAAGTTTATCAGGATAAGATTTCTTATCTCTATCCACCATTTTATGTAGAATATTTGATAAAGTCTTGTTGAAAGCCTCTATCTATCCATTGGTTGTTTCATGATAGCGAGATGAAGAGTTGGATTTAATATTATGCTCCTGATATAACTTCTTGACCTCAGTAGAAAAAAATTGGTGTTGTTTTCCATTAATACGGTATGAGGTACACAAAATCTGGTAATGATATTAGCTTTGAAAAAGCTAATAATGATTTTGGCCCAAATTATTTGAGAGGTATTTCCTCAACCCATTTGTAGAAGAAATAAGTAACAGTAAGAACATACTTAAATTGTTTAACCGTAGTTGTAGGATAAGACCATACTACATCTATTACCCATAGAGAAAATGGAAAAGACTATTTAGATTTTTGTATAAACTCTAGGGTTTGATGAATGAAGTTGGCATGCACTTGGAAGGGATGACACTTTTTGGTGAAATTTGTGAAATCTTCAATCATTGAAGGCCAGAATTATCCAAGCCTTTGAATTTGATCAGAAATCCTATGTACAGACTGGTGAGAAACAAAATCTCCTTCATGAACTTCTTTCATGATGGCTGCAGCTTCTTCTCCATCAATACACCTAAAGAGGACTCCATCAAAGCCTTTTTTTATAGGGTCTTCTGGTGATCTGGGTTATCATAAAGAGTAAAATTAGCCACTCATCGTCAAATTTTTTCTTTTTCAACTCTATCTGGTAGAAGTGATCCATTTTGATGGTATTTCATGATAGGTTTCACCCATACTATAGTATGACCATATGGCTTGGAAATAGGGCCGATTTCAGTAATTTTCTCCATTATAGTTTAAAAAAAAGGCAATCTGACATGATGATGGGAAATATTGATGATTTTCTCAACCTTATTGGGATATTTCAGGGTTGTGTCTGCATTATCCAATGCATCGGCTTGGTAATTTTGTGAATTTGGGACATAAGACAATGTTGGATCTAAGGTAAATTCGTCCATTAACCCTCTAACATAATAAAAAAAGGGATTAACTCTTATTTTCAAAAATAATAATCCCCATTGATCAGTTTGATTACCAATTCTGAATCACCTTACACTTCCAAGTGGTTCAATTGTACCTAGAGAACTAATTACAGGCCGGCAATGAGAGCTTGATATTCTACCTCATTGTTAGTACCACCTTCTGAAAATAGAAAGGAATATAGAAGACATTCTTCTTTTGGGGAGATAATCACTATTCCTAACCCATCTTTGTTGAGTTTAGGGTTTTCTATTCTCTTCCCTATTGGACTTATGGAAGCACCATCAAAGTACATTTCCTACATTTGGGGATTATCTTAAATAGAGAAGATATCTTCATCTGGAAGTTCAGTATTCAAAGATGTATCTTTTGAAAATGGGTGTTTAGTATATAATTATACCAAGTCTTGGCCTTTTATTTCTTTTTGAGTCACAAACTGAATATCGAACTGTTGAAAAATAACTACCCACCATTCTAAATGTCTTGTAAGCATAAGATGACTAAGGATAAATTTGAGTAGGTTTTTATAAGATACCAAGTGGACCCCATAATGTTGCAGGTAGTTCCTTAGTTTTTGAACTATAAATATTAACGCCAATCATTACTTGTCGATACATGAATATAAATTAATCATGTCAATCATGGTTTGACAGAGATATTAAAGGCTATTTTCATTCCCAATATCATTATTTTGTGCAAGTAAGGCACCCAGTGATCACTCTAAATTTGTCAAATACAGAATAAATGTATTTCATTAAATATGTGGAATTAATACTAGTGGACTCAATATATTTTTCGTGAGGGTATCAAATGCTTCTTGGAGGTCTCCAGTCCACTGATAAGTAACTCCCTTCATCATTAATCTTTTTAAGGGTAAAAACTTCCCTGCCAAATTAGTGATAAAGTTCCGAATATAGGACAAGTGTCCCTAAATTCCTCTTAATTATTTCAAATTTCTAGGAGGTGAAATGCCAAGGATATCTTTTTTCTTTTCAAGATCAACTTCGATTCCTCGATGGTGTACAATAAAGCCAAGGAATTTTCCTAAGGTTACCCCAAAAGAACATTTCAAGGGATTCATCTTCAAATTCTATTTCCGAAGTTTACTTAATATGGTCTCTAAATCATTCAAGTGATCAGAAAATTGTCTGTATTTAACCACTATATCATCCACATAACATTTGAAAAAATTTCCCAGGATGAGTTTTAAGATATGTTGCATGGAACACCGCTACGTTGCACCAGCATTCTTTAAGAAAAAGGGAAATACTCAATATAAAAACACACCTTGAGAGGATATGAAGACTATCGAATCCTCATCCTTTGGGTCCATACACATTTTATTATACCCAGAGTGGAAATTCATGAAGGAAAGAGCTTCATAGCTAGTTGTTGCATCAATTAAGAGCTCAGTGATTGGAACTGGGAAGTCGTATTTGGGACACTTCCAGTTAAGATCTCTGAAATCAATGCAAAATCTTATTTTCCTATTCTTCTTTTTCACTAAGACAATTTTTCCATCCATTTGAAATATTGAAACTCGCTGAAAAAGTTAGCATTGATAATCTTGTCAACTTCAACTTTAATTTTAGAGGCATGGGTTGGGTGCGTTATTCTTACTGTCTTCTTAAATCCTAAATGATATTCTGTAAAACCCAAATGATGAGTGGCCACATTGGGATTAAGGCCTAAAATTTATGTATAGTTCCAAGAAAATACATCTTGATGTTTCTTTAGAAATAAAGTATACATCTCTTTATCTTCATAAGTCATAGTTGTACTAATTAGATTGGAGTGTGGATCTTCTTATGTACCTAGATTTATTTCTTAGAGCTCATCCATAGTGGTGGAGATTCCTTCCTCAAATGCTATAGAGGCATACTTAAGATCTACTTCTTCTTCTTCCTCATGTTTCACTTCTTCTATTTCTTCTTTCAGAGTAAGTGATGAAGAAATACTTTTAGAGCTAGGGGAGGAGTCAGTATTTGGAAATCATGAAGAGGAGGTAACCATTTCCGACTCTAATGATAATTATGGGTCTTCCTGGAGAATTGAATAGAGAATTATGGGTTGGGGATCAACATCCTTATCTTCCTTTACTAATGTGAAAATTTATTCTAGCCTAACTGATGAAGAAAAGACTTTCTGAAGTTCAGTGGATGAAATGAAGACATCTCCATTTAATATTACACCATTGATTGGTAGATCAAAAATTTCTCCCATGCCTTTATGCTCAATTTCCAAAATTGAAATTATGGAAGTCACTAGACGAGTGATTTTATTTGGGTCTATCCATTCAATTTTATTGATATGAAACACATAACTTATACTGATATGTTTGAATGTGTTAGACGAGATCTTTTCCAGACCATTCAGAAGTAGTGATTCTTGTTACATCTTTTTTCACGGACCATGTTCCCTTTGTGTGATATAATTCTACCTCAATATACTGAGATTAATACATTTTGAATAGAGCCTTATCACCATGTAATTCCCCAATTTTACCATTGAATCAATACTTGATACATTGGTGGTATGATAAAGGAATGTCCATATGTGGATGTAGCCAAGGCCTTCTAAGAAAAAGGTTGAAGGCTGTGTCCTGTTGGAAACCCATGAAATATGAATTAGATACAAGATCCCCACACTGAGTTCTGAGTGTAATATCTCCGAGAGGTTCTTGTTAATTCTTTTCATAACCTTTCAACATCAAATTGAAAGGATATAAGTCAGATTCAGTGAGACCCAATCGATAAATTATATGGATGGGAATAAGGTTGACTCCTTAGACATTATCAATTAAGTCTCATCATATGTTTGTATCATTAACCCTAATAGATAGATACAGGAGCATGATATGTCCGTGTACAACATCACACTCATATTCATCCGTGGAAGATATAATAGTATGAAATTATTCAGGATAATTATCGATATGGTAAACCTCAGCAGCAACAAATTTGGTTTCAAACTCTTAAGTACTTTACAAATCCCCAATAAGTTATTCTTGAAGATATTTTGACAAATTAAAAGCATACAGGATTGAAAACATGGCTGGTAATTAGGATATTTGTTTCAAAACATCATACTTTTGGTCCAAAGGTATGCATTTTCTAGCATCGATATGCAGTTTTGTAGGTTCCTTGGAAGTTGATGCTCCTAATGCTGATGTACCATGTGTCAGGGTAGAAGCTGGAAATACTTCTGATCTTGGTAGATTAGATTGAATAGGTCTATTTTCCTACCGAGAGAGTGATGTTGTAACCTCTAATTCATATCCCAGGATGATCAGGTCATGGATGATCCTATCATGTGTGGGATAATTTCCTTGTTATTGATGAGCCCACTAAAGGTCTCTCCCATGAGTTTCTACCGCATAAATGGTTGGAGTAGGGGTATAGTTAAAATAGTGGTGTCTTGAATATCCATATCTTCTCCTATATCCTCAACCTTGAATTCTTACTCTAGTTCTGCAATCGGGTGCGGAGAATTTAGGTTCATAACCAGAATCATCATTTTCATAGGGTTCTGTTAAGTGGATAACATTAACAGAACTGAAGATCAATTCCTCATTTTATGAAGATTCTACTTGATGAGTTGGTTATTTTTTGTGGTTTGGTGGGGTAGTGTCCATAATTTTAAGACATATGGCATTAAATCTTTCAAATTCAAAGATAACTTCATCCTTGACATGAGATCATCTTCTTCTGACTTCTCTTTATCTTTTTGATCATGTCACTTATTTGAGGATTGACCTTTGTGGGACTAATATTTTGATGAAGATAGATTTTCTATAGAGTAATTAGTAGGAGGAATAGTTGGTTGTTTCAAATGTGTTCATAAAATGGCATGAGTTTAGTTAATCATTTTCCTGACCAAACAATCATCATAATTTTTTGAATTTTTACTTTTGACTTCCTTCCATCTGCCTTCTTCCTCTGGATCGGTAGTAGTAACAGATGCTACTTGGGTTGGTGAAATTTTTAGTTTCACTTTTCCAAAGTCTACCATTTTTTGCAGATGGTATTTGAAATAAAGAACTCTTAAATAGTATGCCCCAACATTTTAATAAAGGGGTAATAATTAGGTAGATCTTCATCTCCTTTTTTGTTCAGTTTCCTCGACCATGGAAACTAAAATAATTTTTTTTCTAAATATGAAATAAAGTAACCTAGAACCTATTCATTCTAAAAAGAATAAACTTTGTCATTTAATTCACCAAACTATTTCTTCCTTTGATATTTTTGATCATATTGACTAGGCAGTCGTTTCTGTTGACACTTGGGAGGTGGATCCTTTCAATATGATGAAGGTTTTGAAGTATAAGTACGTACAGGTTCTTGTTTGAGTGTAACTATAGTAGCATATTCTTTCCCTATTCTCCATCCCAGAGCTGATGGGATTACACAAGATTTATCTTTAGTTTCCATAATGGAATTGTCCACTTTTTGGGTGATTGAAGAAAGGTCTTGAAACCCTCCTTTGTATTTCATAGGGATTAGTGGTGTGCGTAACTCATCATGAGGATTTTCCACACAAATTGGTAGCAACACTCTTGAGGGAGTGGTTGATTAAAGAAATATTCTACTCCTTTCCATCGAGCAATTAAATCTAAAACTATTTCATTCTCCATTTTTTTAAATTTTTAAGATAAAAAATTGTTGTCTTTGGAAGTGTTGAGACGAATTAGAGAACGAATTTCTGACAGAGGTCTTCCCATCCAGTAATTGATCGAGACTGCGAACTTGTATACCAAAAAAAGGTTGACCCCTATAATGGTTGAACAAATCATCTGAGCTTTACTGCTTCGTGTTTTTGAGGGGTCCCCAACATGGGATCATAATGAGAAACAAAATTTGTTAATTGCTACCCTAGATCTCTCAAACCATTAAATATGGGAAATGTGGTATTGACAAAGATTGGTAGGGGAGGGATTGGGTCTACCCATTAAGGGTAAGATTTTTTTTCTACTTGTACTGGTGCATTCGATTATTCCATAGATTACAATAGAGTTGTTAATGCCTAAATTGTATTCATAAGCATTTGAGGAATATCTAGATGAGTCGGGACCTTTACTGGTATAACAGCTGGAGCTTGAACTGGCGCGACGAATGGAAAAACCACTGGTGGTGGTGGTGCTGGTATTTTTCTTAAATAACCCATCAGGACATGCCTATAAGGATGTGTTTGATCTTGTCTAGGCTGTGTAACTAATGGAGGGAATTAATTATGTGCATCCTTATTTTCAACAAACCCTCTTTGGTAAGGAGTTCCTATAGGATGTTCAAGCTGAGGATTTTCTTGTGGACAATTTCTTGAAGAAATGATGCTTCAAATTAACTCTGTATTGAGACTTTTTAACTCCTTTATCTCCTCCTCTTGCTGGGAAAATCTTTCTTCAAGAAAAATATATTGACCTTCTCCAGTGGAAAAGTGAGACATCATCCGAACATTACCTTTCCCATTGTTAGATGATTTTCAAAGGGGTGGGAGTTTGTTATTTGAGGCAATACCAAGATTCTGGGTAAGCCTCTAATTTTGGGTATGCATACATCCTTCATTTTATTTGGTGTGTATTATATTATGAATAAGAACCTCATCCTCTGACTCCCCAGAACTGGACTCATTTTCTAGAGGATCTTCCGTAGTGATATTAGTGACATTCACTAACGCATAATAAATCGATGGTATTATGTCAATATCTTTGTAATATCATCTCTTTCGGTGTCCTTGATGAGACTTTATTCTCATATTTGATGAATTCCCAGGAACTATTTGACAGACAGTAAAATAAAGGGAATCCTTGGATAGTTTAGTTGTGTGTTCACTGTGTGGATTCTTCCCTAATTGGGAAAAAATTGACTTTCGCTGAGGAGGGGATTGTGGATGTGAAAAATCCTCCAGCCCTGCAGGATGAGGCTTTTCATGTTCTTCTTCGTTAAACCTTCAAACATTGATTTTTGAATTTTAAGGTTGTGTTAAACAAGACCCCGGCCTTACTGGCTGCAGTGGCTCCTGAACTGCTATGGTTGATTTTAGCGCAACCTCTCTTCTAATTTTACGAATTCTGGTCTGAAAATTGGCTAGATTGATTATTGGACAACCACTTAAATTGCCTATTTCAAAAGATCATTGTGCTATTTTATATTTTTTCACAATATGATGCCTAACATCCTCTAAGTGAGAGGCTTGATTAATGTTCTCAAATGATTGATGAAAAATTATAATGATAGCTTACTCTCTTTGGGCCTTACTTTTATGAGATCTAGTCGAGGCATGTTCTTGAGAATATCTTTGATTACAAAAAAACTCTATTGATTGTAGCCGACCATGGGAAATAACATTGCATGATACCACTTTTTAATGGATTTTATGATTTTGGAGCGCAGTAAAATGCAATTCTCCATGTTCACCCCATCCTCTAATTTGAACATCAGATGGGGAATCGGTAATTAACGAGTGTATCCTATTTAGTGCATCAAGTCATGCACGCTGAAGGGCTCTCTGCAGCTTCTCAACCTTTGGATGTTGAGAAAGTGAGAGATATTCTATGTAAATTTGGCATTGAAAACCTTATATTACCTCAACATGACTTTGATATTCATCATATGGTAATATTTTATTTTTTATATGATTAAGAGTCTTCCATATGTTGAGGTTGATATCATGAATACAATTTTCCACCATCAATTCTGGAATGTTGTATTGAGAGGTTTTCAAAGGTCGGAACATGACTCGTACTTCACCCTTAGCTATTTGTTTTCTCATATTCAACATATCTTCATCATATTTTTCTAGAGTTTTCTCAACTTTGTACAACCAGAGTGGATGCTTCTTAATTGTTATATCACAAACAATATGATCAGTTGTTCTTTACTCTACTATATTAGAAGATAAAAAACCTAAGGGAGGTTCAGAGAATGACCTTCTCCCTGGAATTTCTTCTAGTTTATAAATTATTTCATCAATTAGTAACAAGGTATCACATATCATTGGCATTATTTTGGAAAGTTCCTCGAGATAAGAGGGATTTTTCATCACTACATTTTCAATTAGGGAATTTTCTTGACAATGTGAAACACTAATGCGGAGTGAAATTTCGTAGAAAATTCCATCTTGGGGAGGACTATCATGGTGGATTACAACAAGGGATAAATCCTCTTGATCCTTGGTCTTCTGGCCAAATGGAGGGTTTTTGTGTCTCTCATCCAAAGATAGGTTATCTAGATTGACTAAATTTTCATGCAACAATCCTTCATGATGAAGTTTCCGATGGGGAACTTCAAAATTACTGCTACTAATCCCATAATTTGGTAATGGGAGGGTAGGATCTTTAGTTATAATAGATTAATGTCTGAGGTATTAAAGAACTCTTACATTATGAGGAGTCAGATCATAGATTGAATCTTGATTTTACAACTATAATTGGTGATACTTCTTCTTAGATTCTATTTTAGACGTAGTTGGGGACACTTTCTAGGAAAAGTGGTTATCATGAGAAGGTGAATGTACCTTCCTTGGAATGCTCATCAAAATAGGTTGATTATCTCCAATTGGGATGGGTGTATGTTCCCAATCTGGTTGCCTGTATGATATGGGGGAGTATTCCCAATAACCCTACTTGACTTTAATAGATGTGTGTATCTGCTCAGAGATGGCATGTCGATGAGTCATCCCAGGTATGGGGACAAAATTATGTGTCTTTTCCCCTAATACTACTGAAGTTTCTGTTATGATATTCTGGAAGGCTTCCAAAATATGGGCAGGAATTTCGGTCTTCCCTTTAACAATTTCAAAAATGTGTTTGGTGACTTCAGTGGCTAGAACGAGGATATATTTCCTTTCTGTATCTATAATAGGTGTATATAACTTATCATGTCCTCCCTTTCCTATCATTGGATACTGAAAATACTCATGTGTTGGGGAAGAGAGTTGATTCTGTCCCTGGTTTGTCACCAGATATTTTCGACAGACTTTTTTGGGTGCTTCCAAATGAGACTATTGTCAGGCTTGATGGATGCTCGCAGGTGTATGTGCCTGATGGCTGTTTTCCTCCAAGAATGGTCGATGTACTTCTTTCAATACTGACAGATGATAGTGCTAGCATGATTGGTGAGTGCATGTAGGTGTATGTTCCTACTTACAAATTTTCACCATATTTGATTTGCAGGTTTACTTGAATGTAGCCAGATAAGTATGCTGACTGGATAATAGTTTGTAAGTCAGTGTGTGTTCCTACTCATAGTACTCCACTGAATTTGAATGATGAGATTTGTTAGGTGTCTCCAGAAGAGTCTGTTGTCTAGCAGAATTAAGGCGAATAGGTGTATGTTCCCATTCATTGTTTTCCACCAAGTAAAGTTGATGGATTTCTCTAGAGGGGGGAAAGTAAAAACCTGCTCCCTTTTGGTAGGATTTTTTCCCCAGTGATTTTTCTTGCATGCCCAGGTCTAAGGGACCAGAGCCAAACAACTAAAGGTAACACCCCCATCATGTTGGGGGTTCAATGCCACACGATTTTGTTGGAGGTGATTTCCAGTGGGAGCCCTTGGGAAGGACCCATGTATCTTTGATTCATGTCCACGAGTGACCTCCGGATCCACATCCCTATAGTATGGGAGAGACAATTTATTTCATTCTGGGGATAAGGACCCAGAATAGTTGAAGACGATGGTCGGCACCGTCTACTTCTTGATCATTGGTCATCGTTGACCGGATGATCGAGGGTTATTGTTAAATTGGAGAGCCTGTTGAGTAGCCTCCAGGGTTGGGATATGACCAAGCTATCATGACATGTCAAATTGATTATGTTTTTAAGGTTGATTTATAGTCTAGGTAAGACCCTAGGTCATCTCTCAAGGAGCGTTGATAGGTTTTGATTGTGTATTTTTAATAAGAAGAAAAAAAGAGGGGGTGATTTTGTAAACAATTTTAAGAAAGTAACTTAACGTAAAGAGTTATAAAGTTGAAAGAAAATGTGTATTTTAAAAAATATGAGATAAATAAGTGACCATTTCTAAGTTACTATAGCACTTGAAGAGTTCATCATTCTTAATTGATTATTAGGATTTAGTGTAATCCTTTGGTTGAGGGTTAACCAAGATCTTGGGTACCCAAAAGCCCCATAAAATGATGCGATTAAAACTAAACTTTGACATAACAATCATTTAGTTAAGTTCCATCCCCTTATAATGATTTAATATTTGTAAAGGAACATTGAAATCTTAAATTTTTGGGAACTAAAAGGGTTCTTATGTTGTCCAATCGGAACAACACAAGACGCACGCTTAAAATAGCACACCAATAGGCTATGAAATAAAAAGTGGTTCAATTCAATGAATCAAAACAAGTTAATATACATATGAAAGAACAAATAAAACCACAATATACATTAAACTAGTATATAATTATGTGTCAGAACCCCCTCTTCAAGTGTGTACCTCCCTCGCAATGATCACCCACCGCTTAGCTCAACATCGAGAAGAGAAGAAAGCTCAGGTGGAACTCTTTCTTCATTATTGATGCATCAATGAATATAGGGGCCTCCAGAACTTCTAGGATGAGGAAAAGACTCCTCTAGGACTCCAAAATGGAAGAGATTTTCTTATTCTCCGAACTTACAAATGAGGTGCCGATGGTTCCTTTTTATAACCAAAATGGGACATGGTTTTGAGCACCCTGTTTTTGAGATACCAATTGTGTCTCAGTTTTGGTATAGTAGAAATCCATATCACGACTTGAAAAAAAGAGAAGAGTTGTTGATAAGCCTCTTTAATGTATCCATGTTGGATGTGGCATCCATTAGACAACTGGATTGGGATATATGGTCAAAATACCAAAACACACTTTTGAATTCGGGTAGATTATGTCCCCTAGACAGAATGGTTTGGATGGGCCACTAGATTAACGAATTAGGCTTCGATTTCTTAATACGAGCAATATTACATGATGTTTTGGAAAGGAACACAAAGGTTCAGACCATTTTTATGCATGGAAGTTTCGTATTGTTCAAAACAGTGGACAGATGTCCATGGGATGCCATGTAGTTTGGCCCAATTTTCTTCTGGATGATCTCTGGGCCCCCAAATCACCTCCACATTCAATGAAAATATAAAAAAAATTATAATTTCCCTTTTTAACAGTGATAAAAATTAATTCAATGAATAAAACATGAAGTGAAATTTATTATTATATTTTTAATATTCATTACAAAACTAGTTTAAAACAGCGGTGTAAGGGTGGAATTGAATAGTGAATCGCTATGCGATCACACCCCCACACCTAAACATTTTCACTCCTGGGAGAAGTCACATATTCAAAAAAATGATGCATGTATATATTCAAAACATTGTGAAGATTTAACATTTGAGGTAATTTTAATTCATTAAAGTAATGTGATCAATGCACAAACCACACCAAGGAGTTATTCCTAATGAAAATGGAAAAAGATGTCTCATATATCATATCACAATGAAATTAAATGAGATTAATGACACCAAATTGAGAAAGGAATTAAAAATTCAACCATTACACTAACTCTCCATGTGTGTGTGTGAAAACCATTCCATGTTATTCTTTCCTCGTTATATCCAATAAATATAGGTTATTTTAACATTATTCATCTTTAAATGATTTTTTTTCACCGAACCTAACCTACAACCTTTGCAATAATATTTTAAGACCCACTCACTTAAGCATTCCCAGAAGTCAAACCATAAGCTCCCAACCTAGATATCCCCATATTTTTCACATTTCATCACTCCCCTAATTTATTATTTTTACTTTTTTAGAAGTTGCATTCGGAACAAATCTCACACTCATCTCTAAACCCTTGTTTGATCTCCTCAAAAAACTACTTACAATACTTATAAAAAGATCAAAGGTTAAGGAGGAGTGGTTTCTGACCTTCCAAAGACACAACCCAGTTTTTTAGGCCGTACAACAGTCAGAAATTAGCTACACATGCATATGTCAATCTGGTACAGTAATGAAACTGATCAGATAAGGAACAAACATTTGGAAATATCATTTAAAGATGAAAAATATCAACCTAACATAAATTTACCTTATATTAAGTAGTAATTAATCCCAATTTGTTTTTTGGAGAAAAAATGTGTGGAGATAATAGTGATACAGTTTTCCCTAAAACTAATCACACAAGGGGCATCAACCATCTCAAATGTTTTACAATGATACAACCATTTATATCATTGAAAAAAAACCAATTCACTAAAAATCACTCCCTAATGTTAAATTCATAAAGACATTCAATCCAAAATAGAGACATGTTTTTTTATCAAATTTTAAATCAACATAGAATCAAAAATTTCAACATGAATTTTCAGTAAGTACTATGATTTGGTGACCATATGGTGGGCGGAAGTGAAAATACCATAAAGAAGGAAAAAAAGAGAAGAAATAAGAAAGACAATGAAAATCCTAACAAATCTAGAAAGATGGGGAAAAGTTAAAATACCATAAAGAAGGAAAAAAATAGAAGAAATAAAAAAATATGATGAAAATTACTATCTAACCCAGGAATGTACCCAACCACCCCACACCTAGAATGTGTCGTTTACTCACTATAATAATTGAGAAGGTGAGAAGTAAGGATAAAAACTGGTCTATTTTACTGGTATGTTGCTTCTTGAACATGGAGTTCCTCCATCGGGGACTCTAGAAGTGCTTTGTGGAAGTGCTTCAACCACTTCCCATTGATAGTGAAGGTTTGTTTGGTTTCTTCATTTTGAACCTGAACAACACCAAATGGAGATACATTAATAACTGTGTATGGTCCAACCCAATGGGAAAGAAGCTTACCTGGATGCAACTTCAGCCTTTCATTGTATAGGAGGACCTTCTGCCCAATATGAAATTGACGATGAAGGATGAGATGGTCATGGGCAGCCTTGGTTTTCTCCTTATAAATCCTAGAGTTCGCGTATTCATCTCTTCTCATTTCCTCCATCTATTGAATCTGAAACTTCTTTTGAACACCTTCACTAGAAATATTATAATTACATTGTTCGATGGCCCAGTAGTCTGGATGCTCAATCTCAACAGGGAGGTGAAAACTCTTTCCAAACACTAACCGATATGGTGACATGCCAATGGGAGTCTTAAAATCAGTACGGTAAGACCATAATCAATCATCAAGTCTAAGGCTCCAATATTTTCTATTGGGTTGAACCGTTTTTTCAAGAATTTTTTTTACCTATATATTTGACACCTCGGATTTACCATTGGTCTGTGGGTGATATGTAGTAAACACTCGATGACTGACCCCATTCTGACACAATAGTGATTTCATTTTTCGGTTGCAGAAATGAGAACCCTTGTCACTGATGATGAACCTAGGTAAGACAAACCTACAGAATATTTGGGTTCTCAAAAATTCTACAACTACCTTAGAATCATCAGTCCTTGTAGATCATGCCTCTACCCATTTTGACATGTAATAAACTTCCAGAATAATGTAAAAGTTCCCAAAGTAATTGGGAAATGGTCCTATAAATTCAATACCCCAAACATCAAAAATGTCATAAGAGAGAAATGGTTGTTGTGGAATTTCATTTCTTTTAGAGACATTACCCATTCTTTGACAATGCGGAAAAGATTTACAAAAATCATGGGCATCCCGAAAAAGTGTTGGCCAAAAGATACTAGAATCAAGGATTTTGCAAGCAGTCTGTTGGAGACCAAAGTGTCCTCCATAAGCAAGAGTGTGCCAAAATATAAGGATAGAGTGAAACTCGCTATCAGGAACACAACTCCTAAGGACTTGATCACTACATGTGTTCCAGAGGTAGGGATCATCCTAAATGTACCAACGAGACTCGTGTTTTAGGCGATTGGCTTGGTTTTTATTGAAATCAGTAGGAATGGAAGATTCTACCAAATAATTTATAATTTCAGCATACCAAGTAATAACATCTTGCACTCAGTACAATATCTCATCAGGAAAAATATCATTTATAGGAATACATGGGGATGAGTCAATGTATTAGGATGGGGGAATCCTACTAATATGGTCAGCCACCACATTCTTTGCTCCTTTTTTATCTCTAATTTATAGATTTAATTCATGAAGGAGGAGCATCCAACGAATGAGAAGTGGTTTGGCTTTCGGTTTCTTAAGGAGATACCGAAGGGATGCATGGTCTGAGAACACAATGACTTTGGACCCCAAAAGGTATGACCTGAATTTGTCCATGGAAATACAATGTAAAGGAATTCTTTTTCAGTTGTGGAGTATTTTTCTTTGTCAGGGTCCAAAGTGAGTGAGGCATAGGCAATGAAATGTGGATCTTGATTTACCCTTTGTGATGAGACCACCCCAACTGCATAGTTAGAGGTGTCACGCATGAGATCAAATAGTAAATCCCACTGTGGTGGTTGGATTACCGATGGTGATGTGAGACTCCATTTTAACTTATTAAAATATTACTCACATTCTTCATCAAAAACAAATTCCTTTTATTTTTGGAGAAATTGGGAGAGGGGGAGTGTAATTTTACTAAAGTCCCAAATGAAACGACGGTAAAATCTTGCATTACATAGGAAAGACCACACATCCTGTACATTTTTGGGGAATGGTAGGGAATAAATGACATCCACTTTTGATTTATCTACTTGGATTCCATCCCCATAAATGAATTGTTCCAAAAAAATACCTTTTGGAACCATTAAATGACATTTCTCATAATTTAATACAAAATTATTTTCATTACAGTGGCGTAAGACTAAAGCTAGACTACTCAAACATTCATTAAAAGAGGATCCATAAATAGTGAAAACATCCATGAAACCTTCCATGAAACTCTCTAGGTAATCTGAAAAGATACTAACCATACATCGCTAGAAAGTACCTGGAGCATTGCACAGACCAAATGGCATCCTCTTATATGAAAATGTGCCAAAGGGGAAAGCTAAGGTTGTTGTTTCTTGATCCTCGAGGGAAATATGGATGTAAAAGTATCTAGAATACCCATCAAGGAAATAGTAGTGGGACTTACCGCTAACCTCTCTAGCATTTGGTCAATGAATGAAAAAGGGAAATGGTTCATCCTAGTGTGTTGGTTTAGTCGGTGATAGTCTATGCAGACACGCCAACTATTCTTCACACGAGTTGGAACCAATTCATTTTTTTCTTTTTTAATTACTGTAAGGCTAGTTTTTTAGGAGATATTTGAATGGGATTGACCCATTGGTTGTCATAGATGGGGTAAATGATTCCAGTATCCAATAATGTTGTCACCTCATTTTTCAAAACTTCTATGAGGTTTTGGTTCAATAGACATTATGGATGCATCATTGGTTTATCCTTATAATTTAATAAAATGTGATGTGTACAAATGTATGGGATAATACCAGGATTGTTAGCAAGTGTCCATCCCAAAGCTTGTTTATACTCCCTCAAAATTTCAAGCAGTCTCAATTCATGCTAAGGAGGGAGTGAACTAGAAATGATGATAGGAAACTTGTTCCCATTCTGAAGATATAAATATTTTAAATCTTGATTTAGTTGTTTCAGTTCCAATTCAGGTGTATTTTGGATTGATGGGAGTGTGTGTGAAAGTGAGAGGTCACTGATCTCATCTAGCTGCTCAATGGTATCATCCTTAGGTGAGGAATGAGCTTTTACAGGCTTAACTATATCATTAATGGTAATTGGATTCTCAGTGTTCAAGAAATCATCAATTAACAAGCATGCATTACATTTCTCTAGACCACTAAAAAATCAATGAATGATTCATTAACAAGAATTTCAATCAAGGATGAAAACTCAGAAAGGGGATCAGGTGAATGATAAGAAGTGTTTTCAGGAGAAGGGAGTACATCAATTGAATTAACACAGAGAGAGGAATGTTCTTCTAAGGGGTGCTTCATGGAATCAAGGATGTTGAAATGGACTATGTCACCACCAAATTCCATATATAATGTACCATTATGGACATTAATTATGGTTTTGACGATTTTCAAGAAAGGTCTCTCCAATATAATTGGGGCATGTCCATTCATCCTATCATCCTCCATATTAAGCACATAAAAATCAGTAGTAAAAAATTAAATTTTTAACCCTCACAAGAACATACTCTGACACACCAGAGGGGTGTGTGGTACTCTAGTTATCCATTTGAAAAACAATTCCAGTGGGATTCCGTTACCCGACCTGAAATTTAGAGTAAATGGAGTGAGGCATCACATTTATAGAAGAACTTAAATCAATCATAGAATTCAAAAAATAATACTCCCCTATGGTGCATGGAATTGAGAATGCTCCAGGATCATTTCACTTGGTGGGAAGTCATGTCTATATTAATTCTGATACTTTCCTCCCCAATCTCACCTTTTCATCTCCATGAAGTCTCCTTCGGTGTGTACATATCTCCTTCAGAAACTTGGCATATCTTCGTATTTGATTCACGGAATTAATCAAAGGAATGTTAACCTGTAATTTTTTGAATGTTTCCAACATTTCCTTATCATGTATAGTTTCCTTTTGTTTTATAGGTTGGGTGTCCCTTTGGGGAAATGGAAGAGGAATGGTTTGGATAGGAGACTCATCGACATACACACTCTTTCCATTGGAAGGGCTTATCTCAAGACATGGTTTCTAAACATTTGGAACATTTTTAATGGTTGGGATGGAGGTTTCCTCAAGAGGGGATGACTCTAATGGAGAATTCATCTTTTTTCCACTCCTAAGGGTGATGGAACTAAAATTTCCTTTATCTCTAGGGTTGAATAATGGTTGGGATGGTAGTTTACCCAACCCATGGATTTGAATTTCAACCATTGAGTTATCTAGTTTTCCTAATTGGGTTTTGAGGTCTTTTATAGATTCTTGGGTGGTTTGTTGGAATTGGATATTGTTGGCATCCATTTGTTTCATCATATCTTCTAGGCTAGGTTGGGGTTTGGGAGGGGGTTGTTGGAAAGGCCTTTGGGGTGGTTGGGGATTTCTGGATGGTGGTGGTGGATGACTACTCTAACCTTGTTGGTTTCATGGTTGATGGGGCTGGTTTGAATATCCCCTTGCCTATAGGCTTGGTTTTCTTTCCACCCAGGGTTGGATGGATAGGAAGGTTTTTGCCAAAAGGGTTGGTTATAGGGGTGGCCTGGAAATATTTCCTCACATCTCTTAGAAGTTTCTCTCAATTGGGGGCCTTGGTCGGAGTAGTGGGTGTTAGAAGAACATATACCATAAGGTATGAGAGGAGGATATTGAGAGTTTCCTTGGGAAAGAGCAAGTTGACGAAGAAGGGTACTTACCTCTTCAAACTTAGTTTCCACCTTCCTCTTGAATTATATACTTTTCACCTCATGGACACCTCGAATGGATACATTGGACCTTTTACCAAATTGTTGAGTGTTCTGTGTCATGTTCTCAATAAGGGTTCTTGCAGCCATTGGGGTCTTATATACCAGCGCACCACCTGCAGCAGCATCAATCATGTTTCTATCAATAGGAATTAAATCTTTATAAAAATATTGAATTAAAAGTTGATCACTTATTGGGTGGTGTTGGAAACTTTAACATATCCTTTTAAAGTATTGCCAATATTCATGTAATGTTTCCCCTTATGATTTACATATACCACATATTTTCTTTTCTATAGTTTCATTTCGAGAGGATAGGAAATATTTTTCAATAAAAAGGTGTTTCATGTCTGTCCAGCTTCTTATTGGTGAATTCACATAGTAAAGCCAATATTTTGTAGTATCTTCTAATGAGAAAGGGAATACCATTATCATTAATTTTTCTTCATCTACATTGGCCGGTTTTAATGTAGAACACATATTATGAAATTATTTTAAGTGTTTATATGGATCTTCTCTAGGAATTCCACAGAATCTTGGAAATAAGTGAATTAGACCAGATTTTAGTTCAAAATTGGGTGCCTCGCCTTGTATTTGAATATATGTGGGTTGGATATCAACATCAGGAGAGGTTATATATTTTAATTTTTCATTATTTTCAACCATGTTATACAAGTTTATTTCAGTTTTGATGTCAGTTCCAGAAGAAGATGAAGGGTGAATAAGAGTTTCAATGTGTGGTGTGTCCTCTTTTAAAGTGTTGTCTTGTGTGTCTCAGTGTCATTGACGTAGGGTACTCTCCAGTTTGGGTTCAAAAGGTGCTAAATCTCTCGGAGTAGAACACGTCATGCACCAAACCCACACAAAAAAATAGATCAGAACAAAAAGGGATGAAAAAGGTAGAAGATAAAACAAATAAATACTCACAAAAATTACAAAAACCTTATCAAAAACACGCACTAAAAACCAAAGAGCTCCCCGGGAAAGACGCCAAAATTTGATCAAGCTGTCATGAAACATCAATTTGATTATGTTTTAAGGTTTATTTATAGTCTAGTGAAGTACCTAGGTCATCGTTCAAGGAGCATTAATAGGTTTTGAGTGTGTATTTTTAATATGAACTAAAGAGGGGTGATTTTGTAAACAATTCTAAGGAAGTAACTTAACGCAAAGAGTTATAAAGTTGAAAGACAAATTGGATTTTGAAAATATGAGATAAATAAGTGATCATTTCTAAGTTACTACAACACTTGAAGAGTTCCTCATTCTTAATTTATTATTATCTTTTAGTGTAATCCTTTGGTTGAGGGTTTTCCAAGATCTTGGGTACCCACATGCCCCTTAAAATGATGCGATTAGAACTAAACTTTGACATAACAATCATGTAGTCAAGTTCCATCCCCTTAGAATGATTTAAGATTTCTAAAGGAACATTTAAATCTCAAATGGTTGGGAAATAAAAGGGTTCTTATGTTGTCCAATTGGAACAACACAAAACACACACTTAAAATCACACACCAATCGGTTATGAAATAAACATTGTTTCAATTAAATGCATAAAAACAAGTTAAGATACATATGAAAGAACAATTAAAACCACAATATACACCAAAACAGTATATAATTATGTGTCAGAACTCCCTCTTCAAGTGTGTAGCTCCCTCGCCATGATCACCCACCGCTTAGCTCAACATTGGTAGGAAGAGGAAGCTCGGGTGGAACTCCTTATTCATTATTGATCCCCTTATGAGGATAGGGGCCTCCAGAACTTCTAGGATAAGGAGTAGACTCCTCTAGGATTCTAAAATGGAATATCTTTGCTTCTTGTCCGAACTAACAAATGAGGTTCCCATGGTGCCTTTTTATAGAAAAAATGGGACATGGTTTTGAGCACCCTGTTTTTGAGATACCAATTGTGTCTCAGTTTTGGAATTGTAGAATGCTATATCACAACTTGAAAAAAAGAGAAGAGTTGTTTCCCTTCCTCTTTAATGTATTCCTATATAATTTTTTTCCATTAGAAAAATTTATTGGGAGATATAGTCAATACACAGAAACACACTTTTGAATTCAGATAGATTCTATCCCCTGGACATAATCTTTCATATGGGCCACCAGATTGCAGAATTAGGATTAGGTTTATTAATAAGAGTTGTAGACCATGATGTTTTAGAGAGGTAAAAAAAGTTTCATCCCATTCATATTCACATAATGTTCGTAACATTCAAAACAATGGACTGATGTCCATGGGATGCTATGCAATTTGGCCCAATTTTCTTTTGGATGAACTCTGGGCCCCCAAATCACCTCAAGCTTAAATGAAAATATCAAAAAAAGTATAAATTAACTTTTTAACCATAATAAAAATTAATTCATTAAATAAAACATGAAGTGAAATTTATTATTATATTTTAAATATTCATTACAAAACTAGTTTAAAACAATGGTGTAAGGGTAAATTGAATAGTGAATCGCTATGCGATCAGGATAATACTATGTTGATGGATTTCCCAAATCAATACATTTGGTACCCGTAATTGAAGACACTGAGTTTGTGATGATGTCCTTCCAGAAAATGAGGATCCAACGTGAGTAGCGGTTGGGGCATTCACGGGTGAAAACATGAAGGAATCCATTTAGAGTGAAGGGAGTTCTAAGAAAACTTAACAAATAAAAATGATGAACTCCATTAAAGAAAATAATTTTAGATGGATACTTGAAAGGTTGATTTCATTGTCTATTATTCCTTTATCAATTTTATAGGGGCTTGAAAAATTGGTAATACTATCAACTTGGTATAGGATTCACGTTGGGTTCACCATTTTTGTTTCAATGGGACGTCCCCTGAAACGTGTGTTCTGGTTAGGAATCACTACTTTCTGGTGGTTTCCATTGGAATTATTTATGGAACCAGAAACATCCAATTAATATTTATCCAAAGGGACCTGCTTTCCAAAGGCAGGAATTCATTATGTTTGGACCTATGATACTTAATAATATGAATTTGTCGAGAGGATGGGAGGTCAGATTCATCACAAACTTCTGGGGGGAATTATTGCATACCCTAGGACTGTCTTATAGATTTGAAATATTTTCATGAATCCTTATTAATTCACCAAGTATAATGTATGTTTCCCATGGAAATTTCAATAAATTATTAGCATATGTAAAATTTATAATCATCCGTATGTATTAGAGGTTCTTCATTAATGGAGATATCCATATGTGTTTGAGGTTCTCCATCAATGGGATCCTCCATTATACTATTTAAATATTATTTTAGTCATTTTTATGATGATACCGGTTTATAAGCCACTCAGTGGGGCACTCTAGAATTTATTTTCATCCAGAGATATGAAATATTATTTTGATGTTTGGATCACACCCATAAATGAGATACCTATGTATCCTTGTGAAAGGAATCAGAACCCTCCTAGTTCAGTTCTTCTTAATGGGACACATCATACCTTTTAAGGTTGTGTGATAAGGTCCTAACCATATAGTTTAATGTCATGCGGTGAGGACATATAAGAAAAAGGTTCTTATTCAAGGATTTTTGTGGGAATTATACCTAAGAATCCTAAGGAACATGGAAAGAATATGAGTTTCCAAGTTGGATTAGAACCTGTTGGGAGTGTGGACCAAAAAGGATAGAGTTACTTTAGATTGTTGGGTTTCAACCTCACAAAGGCTTCCTATGTATCTCATTTGGGTGAGAATCAAAGCCCGCATAGTTCTGGGAGTCTCGCAAGGATGTATGATCCTTTGAGAGAAATATGTTGGGGCTTAATCATATATAGGATTCCCTAATGATTTGGGGGTTTAATTTGGGGCTTACTCCTAAGGAGGATTCCCATTTATAGATGAGATGAGATGGAGATCGGGCCTTAAGAAGGCTTCCTATATATCCCGATTTTGATGGGAATCGGAGTTCTCGTAGTTCATTCCATGTGGTATTTATGAAAATGTTATGACTATCAAAAATTTCTAATCCCACATGAGTCATGATCGGTGTGAGAAACAAGTGGATGTCAAATATTCAATAAAGGCAGACACACTTTTCCTCCCCCAATGGTGGAAGAGGATGTGCCTACAACAGCGTCGGTGGACAAGGTTGAGGAAAAAAACCTTCCCTCCATTAACTTTACATTAGACGAGGGTCAAATGTAAGGAATGAGTGAAGGTGATGAAAGTATAGAGAGTGAGACTGCAACTTCCTACTTGAAAGGATAGGGGATTACACAAGAATGGTTTCCCTCAAATTTTTCCTAGTAGCAGAGGGAGACTTCTCATTTGTTCAAAAGGAAATGTGGGTGTGAACCATAGCTTTCCTACTGAGGGCCTGAGAATCTAGGTTTTAGAGACGATATGGGATAAGAATGGCCCAAAAAATAACCCTCTAAATCAAGAACTCCCCAACATTATTCCTAGGAGAAAGGTCCATGTGACTACAGATATACAAACCCACAGAAAATCCATAAATCCTAACCCCATTACAAAACAAATATGGGAAACCTCTGACTATGTATATATAAACCCAAATGGGAGACACACTGATGTGACTTACCCAGCGGTTTGGTAAGTCAATAGGTTTTCACAGATTTTTCAACATAATCCCTTTCATAAAATGGATATAATCAAGAGGAATCCTTTCCATGAATTACATTGAAGAAGGATTGATGAAAGGATTGTATAGGCTGAAGGGGTAAGGTGAATCAAATAGGGGTTCCCAAGTAGGTATCTAGAACACAGTTATGAGTGTGTAGGTAGGCTTGGGAGACAAAATGTTTACTTAAGTAATGAACAATCTAGATATGAAAACTTGGGTGAGACTTGACTCAAGCCTTCAATAATACTCACAGGCATTCCCAGAAGTGGGGTGCTCAAGTTTCATTAAGAGGAATGGGCGGTGCTCAAGTGTTTATGATTTAGGAAGGTTAGGTGCTTTAGGTGTGCAAGTTTTATATATTTCAAACAATAAAGGGACTTATGTCCAATGATCCTCTTTAAATTCTTCAACCCTAGGTGTTAAAGAACTACCTTAAAGGTTTCAGAAGACTTGGGAAAAGCACTAGGGTGACCAGAGAATCAATTGGGATTTAGGGAAATTTGTCCGTACAAATGAATACTCCAAGGGTCTATTTATAGGAGAATATGTGACCCTCGAAGAATGAATATTGGGGAAACCTGAGCAGCAATTGGGATTCAGGGAAATTCATTCATACAAATGAAGACTCCTAGGGTCTATTTTATCCTCTTTTTTCTAAGGAATTTCCCTTTTTTACTTTTTCATCGATGTAATGGAACTTATTGTCAATAATAACCTGTGTTTTTTAGAATATAATAAGACTTTAGAATTTTATAAAAAACAAATCCTTACAGTTTCAAATTTTCTTAAATTTTTCCTTATTTTTTTTGGAATCTAATACTTTTATGAAAAATATTATACTAACAGATCCTTATAAGAACTCAAAAAGGTACACTTTATTACCTATTACTTCTTAATTACATTTCTGTATTTTGGTTTTTCTTTCATGTTTTAAGAAAAAAACTTTATCATATTTATCTTTCATTAAATCTCTTTTATTTCCTTAAAACCTCAAAATATTGGAACCTATAAACCTTCTTCAGCTTAATCTCAACCGTTGGATCAAATCAGTGTATTTTCAATCATTAGATAATGATAATAAAGCTTTAATGATGGAAGAATGTTTTCATTATGAAGAAAAAAGGAGAAAAAAATCCAGTGTATTTGGATCTGGTTACTAAGTTCTATGAATCAGTATAATTCTTTATAAAATGAGATAAGGATAAGTTCCTGTTAAAAGGTTATGGGAAAACCTATACTATGTTCAACAAGAAATATGCAGACATATTCAAAATACTATATGAAGGAGAAGCATTTATTATGCCCACAAGCTACCAAATTCTGAAGGTTCATTCAACAAGGATAACTTTGTAGAATCCTTAGGCCTTTAGGGAGTTAAGAAGCCAAAGATTTAACATATTTCTTCAAACTACCAAATATTTTCCTTATGGATGAATGGGTTGTTGATACAATTAAAATGGGGATAGGGATACCCTCAAGGTTATAGATATTTACATAATAGACTTCCTAGTGAATATAAAAAAAATTAATCTGACTAGATATATCTTCCTCATGATTAGCAATATTAATGAAGGAATGATAAAGTCTTAGATCATCATGTTTCCTACAATGTTGTCTAAACTAATTCTGAATTGCTTAAACTTCTACAACATTTCTTTTCCATCAAAGGTAAATAATTTTTACGATACTTCTACTTAGTGATGATACCCTCATAAGAATTAATTATTCTATTAACAGCGAATTGAAAGGAGTTCGTTGATATTTATAAGAAGGTTGGACAAGTGGGAGAATGTTCCAAATTGGAACCCAAGAAAAGAAAGTCTCAAGATGTGGAACCACAAAAATCAACTCATGATTCTGAACCACTGAATTCAAAGAATAAAAATACCTACCCTGATGAAGTAGTTTCCATGTGGAGAAAAGATAAGGATAAAAGGAAAGAAGGAGATGTTGTGTTTGGAATAGATCTGACTGAAGTAAAAGCCTTAATGATTTTAGAAGCTAAAAAGATTTATAAATAATAAAATACAAAGAAGATTAAGAAGAATTTTTCTGAAGCTGATATAATTCATGTTGTGTTAAGAGACATTTAGTTAGCATAAGAAAAAATTCAATTTCTGGAGTCCTTTTTTCAAGAACCCAAAATTCCCTCTCAATAGATAGGAAACATTGTGGAATAATATACACTAAAAGGTAAAGGAAAAGAAATTTGTGTTTCTAGATCAGTTCTAATTGTTTAAGAAACATCCCAACAAGAAGAAGAAGTAGTTTAAAAAAGATATAGTGATGATGACATCCAACAGATTGAAGAAACTCAGAGGGAGACTCAATTAGACAAGTTATTTTTAAGAACCTCTCAATCCTTCTCATCCAAACTTTCTTCAGTAGAGAAGTCAGTTCATAATATCCCCTTAGTTGAGAAAGAAAATGTTGTTGATAGTGAAGTTCATAAAAAACCTTCTGTTGATGATCATGATGACGATGGTGGTGGTGATGGTAAAGAAGGTGGTGATGTCAATATTGGTTGGGGTGGTGTTAAAGATGGTGAATATGGTGATGATGATGAAGATAAAATTGTTCAAATTTCTGAAAGAAGGTAAATAGTTCAAATAACACAGAATTATATCTCTAAGAAAGACAAATATAAGCAAGCAGTTGTTAGAACATCTAAGCAAGATGTGTCGGAATCAGAAACGCCTTCCTCCTCTATAGAAGAAGGCTTTTTTGTTTAGTCCCTAAATAGGTTGGTAAATAACATTCCTTATCTTTCAAATATTTATTCAAGGTTCCAACTCATTCAAGAATCCATAAATCATAAATCTGACTCTATAGCCCTTTTCATAGAGAATTTCATACAACTTGAAGGCAAATTCATAACTTTTGTTCATAACCACGATTCTCATAGGAAATCATTAAATGAAATGAAAAAGTGGTCAAAGTAGATAAAAATTGATCTTAAGGTTTTTCATAACATGGTTGAGAGAGTCAAGGGAACCTTTGGGGAATCCTAGGACAATATCAATATTTTTTTAAACAGTTTCTCAGAAAAGATGAAGGAAGAACAAGTAATTCGGTTGCAAGAAGTCAAGGATTTGAATGGAAAATTTAATTCTCTTGAATCATAGGTGAGTAGAGTTAAATCATTCAAAGATGAGGTGGTTGATAAGATTATATCATAAGAAGAGTTTACTAGGAGTCAAGAATATAAAATCCAAAACCTTGAGAAGAATATTAAGGATCAAGCAGGGCTTATAATGAAGTTTCAAGATGATCGCAAAGAGTTGAAGAAGTTGAAATACATGGTCATAACTTTGATGTTGAAGGACTGATAAATTTCCTTTGTAAAAATTATCTTTTGTTTTAATAAAAATTTTCAATATAAAGTTTTCTTATCTATATTTTTTCATATAGTTTGTTTCCTAACTTTTAAGGTACATTATTTTTCCCTCCATTATTTTCTGAAAATCACAAAGGGGTAGAATGGTCTAATAAAATTATTTTAGAAAAACAAAGGGGGAGAGTGTTATAAAAAGAATATAAATCTTAGTAGGTGAATCCTTATGTAAGGGGGAGTTATTAAATAATAAATACTTAATTAAGGAGAATATTTCTTTAAGAAAGGATGAAAATACTTACTGATAAGAATACCATCTTTAGGGAGGATTTCATAACCTATGGGTGAGTTAGTCGTATTCATTATTTTAAGAATCATAAACTCAAGGGAAGATAAATATTTCTTTAAATATCGAGATTTTTAGTCTTAATATTCCTTTCTTAGTGAAGTTATTTTTACTTTACAAAAAGGGGGACATTGTTGAGTCAAAAGTTTCCTTATGACTTTTCTCAATCCTTTATGTTTTGTAAATCACAATAATATTTTCTTAAAAATCATTTTTATCTATAAGAAAATTTATATGAATTTCCTTTATATTTATTTCTATCTATAAAGAAATTTATATGCATGTTCATTAACCTTTCTATAGCCAAGTTTAACATTATTTTTCTTAATTCAGAATAGAAATTGGAACAAATCAGATCCTTAATTAAACTCAGAATCCTTCACTTTCTCAATTCAGAATATTTCAAAAAATCTAATACAATTTATGTTTCTATATTCAAATTCCTTCAGATTTATGAATCTGATTCTCTCAAAATCTCGATTCTAATTTTTTTTCTCAAATCTAAATTTCACAAAATTTCAAATATGATTCACAGTTCCTTAAATTTGGATTCACTCAAAAATGTGAATCCAGTTCATGATTTCTCAATTCTGAATCGTCAAATTTTTTGAATATGATTCTCATTTATTAAATTTTGATTCACATAGATTTTTGAATCTGATTTATCGTATACTTCAATTCTAATTCTCTATAATATTTAGATAAAATTTTATATCTTTCTTAATTTTTTTTGTTTAAGAATCTGATTTTATAAATTTATTAAAGTTACTATATTTATTTAATGTAATGTTTTTATAAATTTATTAAAGTAAATTTATTTCCTTAATTTAATGTTTTATATAATTAGATTCATACATACTTAATGTTTCTCATGATATTTTTTATATTAAAAAATTCCATCCAGTATTTTATTATATGACCATTATAAGTGCTAGTTGTATAGGTCCCTCCAAAATTTCAAGAAAAATATGACCCTTGAAGGAAAATTCTACCCATAGATATCACTACTATAAATACCAAGTCATTTGGATGAGCTCTATACCCATATAATATTTTGGATTTGGATACATGTGAGATATCTTCCAAAATTGTTTTGTGTGAATGTCTTGAACAGATTATGTTGTGAACAGCTTGTTCGATATACTTAAGATCTTCAATAAGAATTGTTCTGCTCTGTGTGGGACCAATCATTGGTGATTGTGATTGATGGATTCCAAGTCTTATAAGACATAGGTTTCGATCACCTTATAGATCAAGTGATTCCAAGGCTAGGAAGATAGAGGTACCAATCACCTTACAGATCCAGGGCTTGTGGGGATAGCAAGACAGATACCAATGTTTGTATCAAAGGCTTACCCTAGTCTGGGTAAGATAGAATTTCTTGAATGTATATATCAGGGTACCTTTATATATTTTTTTTGGATATCCTACTCTTTGGTTTAAAATAATTTTACTCTTTACATGTACATTAAATTTACACTGCAATTTGTTAGAATAAGAAGGTGCTTCTTATACTTTATATTTTTTTGTAACACTGATTTAATATTATATACCCTTTATGCTAGAATATTGTTTAAGTATATCTGTTTGCTTATTTCATTTCAATAATCATCTTTATTAGGCCCAATGTATTTTTCTACAACTTTATAGAAGAGAGTTTAATTGAATCTAATTTGTTTTACATTGTAAAACAAAGTTTCATTAAGGTTAAAAATGAAAGTTTTTTAAACTTACAAATCACTCCCCCACTCCTTTAATTGAGTATTTATATATACATTTCAATCATACATGAGTCTTTACTCACGATCTCACCTATTATATATCACCAAGTGAAAAATTCATGAGAAGAAGTCTCAATGCTTTTGAGCCTCCAACACCTGATAGTCATACATAAATTTTTTCCAATTAGTATGATGTACCTTGACCATATGAAATATTCTTAATATTGATGTCATATTATATCTAGGTTCCCATTATATATTGGTAACTTATATAAAATTTTGATACAACAATAATCTATGAATATTACAATTTAAATTCTAGACATATAAATATCAAAACGATAATGTTAAGTGTACATCATACATAACTGATCATATACATGTTAAGGTAATTCAAAATTATTGATAAAGTTTTGTCTGGGGAACCAAATTTTACAATAATATCCATGTATCAATGCAACTAAATAAAACCTCCACATACTCTTAATCTCATTATTTTCCAAAAACTGAATAGATGATTTATCTATCTTCATTTCCTATTCATTTGAAACATTTTTTTAACAAAGTTGTTATATTATATTCCCTTAACATTATATAAAAAATATTTAATAAGACTTTGGTTCTTTGATAATGTATTTAAATTCCATTATTAAATTACTTTAACTTTGAATTATAATGGACTACTATTGAAACATAAGAAAATAATTCTTAAAACACCCATTTAATTTCATATCATCTAATCTCTTATCACATTAAATAAGTTATTTTCCTTTAGTAACATATCTTTCTATCTTTAATTATTCAAATCCATATTACAATTAAAATATATATGTAAAACTATCTTTAATTTGAGTAAAAAATTTAATTTTTCCAAATTTTAGATCCTTGAAGTCTTCAATCATTATAGCCCTCAATTGTTGAAAAATTCCATATCCTTGAACCAAAATGTTTCTTATAGGTTTAGGATCACCAAAAATATTTTAATTGGTACTATAACTTTCTATTACATCTCATTAAGAGTAGTTTTTATTTCTAAGATTTAATTTATTGATGTTTTCACCATTTTTCTAATAGTTTAAAGTTCACTAGCTTCTCCAACATAAATACTATCAGGGTATTATTCAACATGTTTTTAAATATTTAATGTATTTATATCTTAAATAATATCTCTCTTGAAAAGTTAAAAATCATACAATGTTATATGATCACACTAAATATTTCTTATCTATGAAGTATGATCATATATATCATTTATTGAACCTAAAGTTGATATACAAGATTTTATCTATTTGATATACTCAACTATAGAATCATAAATATCTATGTAGACAAGTTTTATTTTCTATATAAATTTAATTTAACATTTCATAATTTGTATCAGCTCATCAAAAGTATAATTTATATACCATTATAGACTTGAACTCTTTAAATAATTGTTTATAAATAGATGTTTGATCCCACATATTTAGATCATATTTTATATTTTTTAACCCATCCTTTAAATCACTAATTTCATGTTGTAAATTTAAAAATTATAGAAAATACCAGTACAAAACTAATATAAGTTCCCACAAAAATTATAATATCTTCCATTAATGGGTGAGGGAGTCTCTTTATTTAACACAATTATATATCTCTTGATTCTTGTAACTTATATATTATCTTTTACATATTTATATTTTGAATCTTTGTGATTATTCCTATCATGTTCATCTTAAATTTTATCTATAATTTGTTTCTATCTTCTTTATAGATTTATCCATAACCTATTCAATTTCTTCAATTTCCTCTTATACTACTCTAATTTCTACATACAACACTAACTTTTCTTCCTCAACTGACTTCTAAGAATGATTCATAGTTAAATTTTTGTCTATAGAATCAATTTCTATAATCACATGTTCAATATCAAGGGTATGATCTTTAACAACTTCTAAACCTATACTTACATTAATAGTGGTATTTTAAACTTTCAAAGTAAAGGATTCTTCATTTGGATTTTCAACATCCTTCACTAAAACATCCCCAATAGAAACTTAAAAATTTGTCTCATCATAATTAGGCTCAATAATAACATTAAAAATATGTTCAAACTATTTTATTTTTTAAACTTCACTCTTAATGCCTACTTATCTAGTTCTATCTCTTTAAATAGGATTTTCTATTAGAATAACCACTTTTGACCACAAATTATCCTCCTTATATCTATCATGGATATCCTATTTCTCTTCATATTCATCATTATCATCATCTTTATTCAATGGTATTATATTTTTTTAGACTAAATCTATTAAAAACCTATATTATACAAAAATTCATCTAAAATATTAATATGGTGATGGTATTTAGAAGTTATGTATACCTTAAAAGGAACATCCTTATTTTCAAATAAAAAATTAAAAAATTCTTCCATATAGGGTAGTGGTTGAGTCTTCCCTTAATTTGAACATAGTGATCCATCACTCTCATCATGTATCTAGAAAGATTGAACTTATTATCATTTAAAAAAATCATGAGGTATGTGTCTTGAAAAAAAAAACATTCTAAAACTCTTCTATTCTCTAAGATATATCACTCATAACAAATTTGTATAACACTTTATTCTCTGGTTCTAAAATATTATAATTTTCCTTCTTTATAATTTTTTTTTCAAATAGATAAAACACTATATATGTTACCTTGATTTCACTATCTACTATCAAAGACCATTCATACATGAATCTCTCTTCATCTAGACATGAAATACCTCATCAATATCCACTTATTTAAATAATACTTATTTTTCATTAATAATTTATTTTATAATGTCTTCAATTCTACCAAAAAAAATCAATATTCTTATACAAATTTTCTTACCTCTTCTTTATAGAAATAATTTTCTTCTTTGCATCAAACATAAAATCCCATTTATGAAAACTTAAATCTTTCTTTTAAATGAAAATAAACTTATTCAACTATTCAAAATTAATAGACATATAAGAAATAATATTTAAATCTAAATATTTCTTTTCTTTCTTTGAAATAGAGGATACTCCCTATTCAAATATTTTTATCCTCATTATATCTAGGATTTTTTCAAGGAAAGAAAATAAGTTTTGGTTTTGCGAAGTAAATGATTGTCTTTAGGTTTCAAAGGATTAAACCTTCATTTAAGGGTTAAATGATTCATAAAATAAATATATAGAGATAAAAATATCAAATATCACTACATAAAAATATAGATCTATAGAATATTTGAAATAATTAAAATAAACATGTAAGAATAAAAATATTGATTATATATGATAAATAGTTAATATACATAGGTAGAAGAAAAAATAAATTAATATTATGTTGAAACATAAATTATACATATGTAGTAGATATATAAGATTGAAAAAGTAAAATCAAAGGCTTCGTAAGATTTGAAAATAACATTTTGTAAGATTAAAATGAAAATATAATTGAAAATGTAATATTAAATAGAAAATAAAAAACAAGAATAAAATTAAATACTAAACAATAAAAATATTAAGATATGATTATATAAAAAAACAAAAAAAACAAATTAAACTCACTTAATCTCAAAATAACCAAATTTTCTCTTAATAAAATAAAAAATGATCATAAGAAAGGGGCTTAGTGAAAATATCTACTAATTGATGTTCTATTTTAATAAACTCAATATAAATGTCACCTTTTTACTATGATCCCTCAAGAAATGATACCTTGAATCAATGTTCTTATTTCAATAATGTTTTATAATATTTTTAGAAATTTTTATAGTAATAGTGATATCACATTTGAAATAAAATAGTTTAAAATTATATCCAAATTCCATTAAAGTGTGTTTCATCCACAACACTTTAGAAAAACAACTACCAGATACAACATATTCAGCTTCAGTTCTAGATAATACAATAGAGTATTATTACTTACTAAACCAAGAAACCAAAGATTTTACCATAAAATTATTGATTCTATAGGTACTCTTTCAATCTAATATACCTCCAATGTCATCATCAAAATACGAATTGAAATCAAATTTCAAGTTTTATAAAATAAAAAACTATGAATAAAAGGAACCTCTAAGATACCTTAAAATATGTTTTTTATCTTTCACATGTTATACCTTAATATTAGCTTTAAATATATAATATAAATTCATAAGAAACATAATTTCTAGTCTACAAGATTTATGTTATAACAAACTATAAATTATTCCTCTATAAAATTCATTGTTTATTGGTTTCCAAGCATTATTCTTATTAAGTTTAAAATTATAACTCATAGTAATTTCATAAGATCTATTGTTTTCAAGTCCAACGTTTTTTATAAAATCACATGTATAGTTGATTTGATTTAAAATATTCCCAAATTCTTTTTGAAATATTTGAAAACCAATTAAAAAATTTAACCCATACATTATTCTCATTTCAAACTCTTGTACTATGAGTTTTGAAAAATCGTTACATAATTTCTTATTTTCTATCCAATAATAACATCATCAATATATATTTAAAACCTAAAATATCTTAAGATAAGGTTCTCTTGAATAGGGTTGGATTCAAAACTCATATAGATATTCCATTTAATAAATAAAATAACTAATCCTTTCATGCAATTATTTAAGTATCTTTATAAGACCATATAAATATTTATTTAGTATAAAAATGGAATTTGTTAAATAAATATTTTGAAATCTTGTTAGTTATTTAACATCATATTCCTAAATAATAAAACCATTTAAAAATAAGATTTAACATATATATAGAAAAGTTTAAAATTCATATGATATTCATAAACAATAAAGATCTTAATGGATTTTAACTTTGAAATGGGTTTAAAGGTATCTTCATAATCCATTATTTTCTTATGATTATAAACATTAGTCTCTAATCTAAACTTATTTCTAGTAATCACACCTTAGTATTCTTATAATTAATATAAAATCAATTGGATCTTGTAATAGGATAATTAGAGGTCCTCTAAACTAACTTCCAAACTTTATTTCTCTTAAACTGGTTCAACTCTTCTCATATATATAAAATATAACATTCATTACTCAAGGATTCCTCTATGGAATTAAATTAAAGTTGTTAGATAAATGAAGAATATTAATCTATATTTAAAGTACTTCCTTTAGTACTAAAACCATTATCTAAACCACCAATAATAGAATCTAAAGGTATACTTTTAAGGATTTAATCTATTTAGGTGGTACACTATCATTTTTGTTTGTTTTTAATTATTTAATAATTGGTTATACAGGAACATTTCCAACATCATTATACTTTTTAGAGTTTATAAGATTATTAAATTTCATGTTTTTATATGAATCAATAAGTACACCAATGGATGTTTCTTAGGAGTAAGAGGATCACTTTCGTCAAACCTCACATTAATTGACTCTTCAACTATCCTTGAATTTTTTTTGAAGACACTATAATATTTAAAAGTAGTAGAATAACCAAGAAATATTTATTCATCATCCCTTAGATCAAATTTACCAAGATTATCTTTAGTATTTAATATATAAACCTTACATCTGAAAACATTAAAGTATCCAAATTTATGCTTTCTTAAATTATGTAACTCATGAAGATATTTCATTAAAATATATTTTATTACAATTATATTTGTGACTTAGATTTTCTTTTAATATCCTCAATCGAAAAATGAATTCGTAAGTTATATTTATAAAACATGGTTTTAAAAATTTATGCAAAATTCATATGTATTCTTTCAATAGTACCATTCTGTTGAGGTTTCCTATAAGATGATATTTTTATTTAATAAAATGATTTGAATGAAATGAGTTGAACTCATTATGTTCAAATTCTTCTTTATGGTCACCACTTAAGTTTTTTTCATATTCTCATTCTTGTAATGTTTATAAATATTCATGAATATGGAATAAGATTCAATTTTAAGCCTTTAAAACAAACCCAATTAAATATATAAAAATTATCAATCAAAACAAAAAAAAGACTTTCTACCAAGGATTGTTTCTCAAGATGGTCTAAAAAAATCCGTGTGGATAAGTTTCAAAGGTCAAGAAGTAGAACCCTCATTGATTGATTTAAAATATGTCTTTTATTTCTTAACCATTTTAAATTAATCACATACCTTCTTCTAATCAATCTTTATATTTGGAAAATCAAAAATTAAATTATTTTTAAAAAACTTTCTTAAATAATAAAAAAAATTATTTCCATGTATTCTATCCCAAATAAAAGTTAAATTAATTTCATTATTCATAAAAATTATATTTTTTATACAAAATAAATCATGATATAAAATATAGATATTTTAAATTCAAGGGTTTTAAAACCAAAATAGATTTATCCTTATAAAAAATCATTATTAACAAAATCAATAGAATAATTATCATCATATAGATATTCTTATAAAATTATGATTTATTCATTTAAAATATTGAACTTTTTTTATAAGGATAAATTTTGGATTTCTAAAAAATCCAACTCTAATGAATTTTCCTTTTACATTATCCCAAAAAGTGACATGGCCATCATAAAGAGTAGAAATTATAAAATAATCAACTAATATTTCTGGAATATCCATTGTCCATATATAACTTTTCATTACTTTTTTATGACTTATTCCTTACAAATATATTAAAGAGATTGATGTTATGGTACCCATGTACATTTGGGTCCAACAGTGTTAGCAATCAAAGACTTATGAATCCAAATATTCTTATTTTGAGCATGATTTCAAGCCATAATAGTAGATAAATATTTATAAATTTGGATTTATGAACACCACATAACTAAAGAAAAATAAAACTATAATCATTATAATAATGTCTATTAGTTCTACAGTGAAATAAAACATCATTACAAATCCTTATACTATTAAAACTATGAAAACAATAATTTCAATAAAGCATTATTTTTTTCTGTTGATTCTAATTCATTTCATACCCTCATCATTCTTATACCTACAATCAATTTTTTTTATTTTCTAAAAACGCACTTTGAGGTTTAGTGGGAACCGCGCATTTGAGATATCAAAAACAAACATCGCATATTCCAAAGTTCAAAAATAGTGACGATAATAATTAAAAATTTAGAACCAATGTCGCCCAAAAACAAGGAAATGAAATTTTAAATTTAAATTTTAATTTGAAACTTAATCCCTCACCACCAACCCTCTAGTCTTGAGATACTATACTGAGAGACACCTTTGTCAAATATTTTGAATCCACATTGTACACTATCCTGAAATCCCCATCAATAGGTGACCATCACCATCATCATGTCCCCATCCTCAAAATGTTGTCATCCACAACCCACCACACTGGAAATAAGAAACTAAAGCATTTATCATCAACTCCATTGAACTAGACTGAGATAGAAAAATACCATCCAGGACCAAGCTAATGAAACCTACAATGAAACTGAAGGAGAAGAATCCCACTCTAGTTGTGCCTCTTGGAAAGGGGACACCACTCGAACAAAACCTCCAAAAACTCCCTTTTAATCCATCACACCAGACTGACTTGGAAGAGGGTGATGGATGTTGGAGTTAGGACAGAGTTGGAGTGGGTGAAGGACTCAACGACGAGTCACACCTACACATGAACCTCCTCCATTCCATGGGTACACCTAAAAACAAAAGGGATCACCATCATCAACTTCAAACGCATTAGATCCATGGCCAGGCATGTAGTTGAAAACCGCACCAAACTGGTTATGATTCCATCCATCATGAACAAAACCAAAAAAACTAAAGCACCATAGACTGTGATAAGAAACACCAACACCGAATGAGTCATCATCATCGATGAAGAGGATGAAAGAAAAAAACACCCAAAGGAATGTGAATAAATAGAGAGAGAAAAAAACCCATAGAAACAAGGATATAAAAAAGGGTCATAGATCTAGGAACTATGGTGAATCGACTACAAACACTCGCACATCCCAAACCATCGAGAAGAATGCAAAACATGTTCAAAATTGGGATTTGGAATGGCATAACCGGTTTGTATAGAAGTAATGATATGTGGTAAGAACCCCAGAAACAAGAGACACAACCCCATAGAAGAAATAGAAAAGAGAGGAAAACCGAATAGAAGAGCCACATAATAAGGGATCAAGAGTCCTAGAGAGAGTACCTCCCAATGAAAAAGTGTAATGAAAACCTATGAGAGGGAAACAACGAGAGCAATAGGGGAGACATGGGAGTGAGAATACATCTATAGAAAAATTATAACTACCAAGAATTTGATTGATTTATTCCTCCACTTCATGTATCAAACATTAAAGTAAAAAATTTTGGATAATAAATCATTGATTCTAATATCATTAATAAAGAAATTTAGAATTGTTAAACATAGATTTTAAATCCAAAAGTAGTTTTGACAAATATTTATTTTTGAAAAAAGAATCATAAAAAATCTAAGAGATTTATGCTATTTATTGAAATAAAATTATTTATATTTAACCATATAACAATATTCACTAATATAATAAAAAGAATAACCATCAGAATCAGTTATAGGTAAAAAAATGAAAATAAATTTTCATTTTCATTCAAAAAAAACATATTATCTTGATAATTTGATTACCTTGCCAATGAGTTAGAAATATATTCATAACTATAATCTTCATAAACACTCCATGAATATTTAATTATATTTTTTACTTTATTTTTAATGTATAGAACCTATTTTTTCCTTATAATACTTTGTAATATATCGAGGAATATTTCTGAATCCAGACGCTAGTATGGTGTGAGATTCCAATGCCTTTTGTGCCTGGAATTAATTTTATAAAAATATTAAATATATTTTATATCATGTGCACATTTTTTTTTCATAAATAATGGAATTTATACTAAACAGACTCTAGAAACTGAAATTTGGGACCATAGTTGAATCTGGAGCATGGGATTTACCCTAGGTGTGACCTAAAGTTGGTCTGCGTGGGATGTTCAGATTAAACAACTATTGGAAGGTACATTCAATGGATTAAATAATTAATTAATAAAAGAAAACAAATTTCATCTTTAAGGATCATATTATGGAAAATCTCTGAGGTTATCTGTATAACCTTAGGGCTATTGAGAGGGGTAATCCACTATTCTTCATTGGAGGGTTGATATTGTTTGACGATGAGCTTTTGGATCGAGGTGAATTCAGGCACAAAGAATGCAATGGATATTTATCATTCATTGGCGGCATCATTGTTCACAAATGATCAATCTGAATCAAGGTAGGACTTTTCATTTGTGGATTTTCTCTCTTATTTAAATTGTTTAAGCACCTATTATCAATATTATTATTGATATTTGATTAATTTGAATCTTTGAATGAGCCCCATGTTAAATCAATTTGTTATTAAATTTATCTCCATGTGTTTCTAGGATTTCTCATCCAATTTTCCTTGATCTATATTTCGTTCAATATCACTTGTACAATAATTATTTCACATTGTTTCATGTGATATCCCCTCATTATTTTCCATGTTTTTCATTATAGGCCTATGGGAACCATAGTTCGACGTTGCTGGGTGGGATCGAGCATGATCGGGCCCCCATATTTTAAGAATAATCATGTGTGGTGAATGTATTGGTGATTAGAGGATGGATTGGGATGTTTTGAGTGATACAGGTGATTCCACCTTGGATCAGGAATCCAGTGTGGAAACAGGAGTCGACACTGTTAACAACAATGTGATGGATCTTCATACTGGAAGATCAGAACACCGATTTCCAGACATTAGAGGGCCAAAATCGATGGTAGAAGGAGGTTTCATCCATTTTATAGTAATAAAAGGGTTATTTATGTGACAAAAATAACATATCTATGATAAATGTAACATATCTATGTTTCTGTAAAATACCTGATACACGGCATGAATCCTGATAAACACACATTTTGTAGTGACCGAGCTATGAAGACTAAGGTTTTAATGTGATTTAAATATAAAATTCCATTTGGGACTACCACACACCATGTGACTCGGTGTTGTCAATCCGGTGTGTACTCTGGGAGTACACGGACACAGGCATGACCAAACACACAACTATTGTACATGGACATTGCTCGAAGGACATGTGCATGAACATGAGAACATGAAACAATCTCAGGTGACAAAGAAATGTTGTGTAGCCCCCTTACATACCATGTAGGGCTTTATGGATAGTAATATTTATACTAGTGAATGAAATAACCAGACCATAGAGCAGGACCATATACCATGTGTGTCTTTTACATATAGTGTACCTTCTTTTTTGAGGAAAAATTTTACCTCTCGTATCTCCTTCATTTGAAATTGGATTTTGGATCACGAGTAGACTATCCTAAGTGTTTTTAAACATATAACATGATTGTGGACTTTTTTCGCCTTTTGAGATATGATGAAAGGTGTTATGAGTGTGACCCTTCTTTAGTTGGTTCTTGACGATGGCAGTGATTAGACATGATCATCAGACTGGTATCGCCTATCTTACTAGGGTGTGAGTCATCTATCTATGTAGGGGTACCCCCAAATGGACTAGAGCATGGGTAATTTATCTTCCTAGTGGTACCCTCTTACAGACTAGGTCACATGTCCTCTATCTACTGAGTGGTATCCCTGATAAACTAGGGTGTGATTACTCTATCTATTGAGTGGTACCCCCCAAAAAACTAGAGACGAGTCCACTATCTACTGAGTTTTACCCCAATCATATTAGGATGTAGGCCTCTATCTATTGAATGGAACCCCATAATGGAATAGAGTGTGGGTTCTCTATCTATTGATCAGTACCCCCTGACGTACTGGGGAGTGAGTCCTCCTAATGCTAAGTGGAACCCCTGATACACTAGGGTGCAGGTACTATACTTGGAGATTGTGCCCCTCAAGTGAGCAGCATGGTGATAAGGTGTGGGACCTCTAAATGGTTAGTTATATGGATAGACACATGATATGCTGGTCGTTTTTTATAAACCCCTTGAAACTGTTGGTTTAATCCTTTCCTGGGCTGGGTTGTGAGATGGAGATCCCCTTTCTCTCTCATTTGGGTTTCTTTTAAGAGAATATAATTGTATCCCTATTATTGGATTTCTTTTCTCTATTTCTAGGAGTTGAGATTTATACGTCTATCATGTCTCCTCATGCTCCCACTTTAGCTTTTGGGTTGTCCTACTGGGTATGTATATACTCACCCCTGCATGGGTTTTTCCCTCACATATCGTATCTTATGCAAATGACAGACAAGTCATAAATTATTTCAAATTAGCATAAGGATACACTAATGAATTTGAACATGTACGGTGGTCAGGGACTGGATATCTATAAATGGGATCTCTCAATATTTACTTTTTCCAGTTATTGTTAGGTTGTGAAGTCTTTCTAGTTTGGCATGTATTTTGACCTTTTTCATTTTAGACTATGCTTTCATACTCTTGTATTCCTGAGATATTATTACATGCATGATTGATACTCTAGATGTTACTATATTTTATATTTATTCTCTTGAACTTCTACATAGAGATTTTTGGGTGTGTGAAAATAGTTACACCGGGAAAATGCCTCCCATATTAGTTATTCCTTTCATTACTTGTTGTCATCCCTAGCCTGTGGAGTCGGGCTTGTGGTAGCTGTGGCTCAAGCCCTGTTGGTTAAATTCATGATAGATTGGTATCAAATGATCTTATTAAATGAGATGGTGTTTGGAATTTTCCCCTTACAGGGATTTCGTTGGGACTTTAGTAAAAAGTGTCAATGTTTTTTGAGTGAGAATTTCAGGTTAGGGAACCCAGTGTTGGTGGATAGGTTGATGTATCAGTACACCAGGACTCTAACCAATTTTTTTTAGACCTGGCATACTAAGATATTGGATGCAGGGAACATTGGTACATGCATTATATAGTATTGAGTCTTTGACTATCCTTCTTGATTCATCTTTCCATATATATATATATTCCCATCTGACCATGGTACATCTTGATTAGGATTCCTCTTTGAAGACAACCATCAAGATTAACAATCTAGAATCTTGATGGCGATCCAATGAGTGATGATTCCTCAGTTTAGGGTCCAACACATGAGATATTTCCTCTACAAATATAAGTTGAATCACACCTTCCTATAGAGTATCAAATGGTACCAGTAGAGCAGGTTGAGGATTCATACAGGATTAGTTCACTCCATGCATTCTAGTGATAGAGGCTTCTGAAGTTCTGTGGTGAGCTATGTCCCCATGTAGTAGAGGATTGGTTAGAGTTAGTGATCTGAGTTTTCAGAATTATCTGAATAATTATTGATCATGTTATTGCACTATAATACAGTCTTTTCCATGGAGAAGCTAGGCATCGGTGGAGTCTGGTCACATAGATGTATGATGATATTACGATCTTATAGACTGAACTCCATCTACTATTTTATGAGGAGTACTACCCCTTGTTCTTACACTTAGTTCAAAATTAAAAGATTCTGGAGCTGCATTATGTTGGGATAATATTTTATAATTATGTTATGAGGTTCACTAACTTATCATGGTACTCCCTAAACATGATTTGGGATGGCTACTTCTAGGTATAGAAGTTTGGGAAGGGCCTCAACATAGAAATTTGTGCCAGTGTGATACCCCTATGAATTCCAAATTATGCTGGAGTGTTGGAGAGGTCACTGGTGATAGAGAAATTACTCCCAGAGAAACTTCATATAGCTAGAGCTGAAAGTGGACATCATGGGGTTGAGTCGTCTGTAGTAGCAAGAAGATTCTAGTAAAATGGATCTCTATGTAGGAGAACTCTCCATGACCAGACTCATGCACATGGTCATGTAGAATATGAACCGTGTATGTATGTGATGGGATAGGCCACATGGAACATGGTTTCCTGTCCTGACATATTGAGTAGGGAATACAGATAGAGGATAGACTGCCATGATAGAGGAAGTTCTGTGATCATTAATCTCCCAATAGAGGGTAAGGAATATCATAAGGAGGAAGAGTTAGAAGAGGAGAATGTGGGGCTCTAGGAGGATGGATTATCATTGGTATAAAATTATGAGCTACATCCACCACTACCATCAATAATCCCATTCTAATCTTTGAGAGATTGTGGTCGGGGCTATGGGAAATTGCAGGCTATGGAGGCTTATGACTCTACATCATAAGAGATGATTAGAGGTATGATATAATTTTATTCATCTCTTTATTCAATTTTAATAGACAAGTTTGTGATTCATTCATTCATCTCTTTACTCCTGGTGTGAGAGATAGAGCTCTTAATTGAGACATTATCCCATCATCTTTACCCTGAGGTTCCTACGAGGAATGCTTATTTGTTATCATTAATAAGCTAACAGTGAAATTTATCACTCAATGGGGAGAGTTTCTCATGGAACCTTTTGGTCATCATGATGATACATTATAAATTCATCGTAGGTATGGATTGGTTTTCCATTGTTCAAGACCAGATTGATTATCACCATAGATGAGTCAAATGCCTTCGCACTGATGAGATGATATTCTCTTTTGTGGATGAGAAATATCTCAGGGTAGAGTAAGTGGGTATTGCAGGTAAGAAGATAAAACCCATCACTGATAAATTAATGAGAGTATCTATTGACACAACAGGCTCTTCAGGCATCTAAATTCCTTATATAATGGAGGATGTTATGGACATCCCCGTGAGGATATTATGGGACTTCCTCTGAGGATGGAGATGGAGTTTTGCATGGAATTTCTCCCCAAGACCACTCTGATATCTTATTATGAATATTATATGTCCCCTACCAACCTTTCATAGTTGCGGTTCTAGTTGGAGGAGCTTTGGGGGAGGGGTTTTATCAGACCTGGTGTGTTTCCATGGGTAGCTCTCAATTTATTCTTAAAAAGGGGGGAATGGGAAATTATGTTTATGTGTAGATTATCATCGCCTGAACTAGTCCACGATAACAAAAAAGTACCCCTTTCCATGTATTGAATAACTATTTGATCAGTTTTAAGTCATGATATGTTTCTCGAAGATCAATCTCGGGTCATCTACCACTAGTTGAGAGTTCACAAGGATGATATTCTGAAGATAGAATTCTGATGTCACTAGAGACACTATGAGTTCCTGGTGATGCCTTGTGGTGTAACGAATTACCTCATTGTGTTTATAGTGTTTATTAACCTAATATTACAACCATAATTTGACCAATTTTTTTTTTCTTTATTGACAACACACTCATATACTCTGTATTAGAGGAGGAGCTTGCAAAGACCTTGAGTATGGTCCTACACTTTCTTTAGGAGCACCAAATTTATAGTAAGATCTCGAATTTCTAGTTCTGGATCCACAAGGTTCACTTTATGGGTCATTTTATTTCTGAGAATGGATTAGCTATGGAACTGGAAAATATTGAATTAGTGATTGCTTGGGAGCCACCAAAGAGTATGTTAGAGGTGAAGACTTTTCTTGGCTTTTGGGGGTACTACATGAAGTTTTTGGAAGACTTGTCTAGGATTAAAGTTCCTTTGACCACTCCAACATGGAAAGGGGAGCTTTTTACCTAGAATGATTAGTTATAGATAGCCTTAGTGGAGTTTAGGATGAGGCTAACAAGTGATCCTATTTTGAGACTATCAGAGGAGGGTGTGGAGTACACCGTTTATTATGACACCTATGGAGTTGGGATTTGATGTGTGTTGATTTGTAGGCAGGTAGTGATCTCATTTTGGTCAAGTTATTAGAGACACCATGAGAATAACTATGCAACTCATGACTTGGAGTTTTTAGCGGAAGTCTTCACTTTGAGGATGTGGTGGCACTGTCTTCTAGGAGAGCGCTTTGTTATTTACTTAGACCATCATAGTATCATGTATGTATTCATGTAGAGATACTTGAACCTGACATAGATTTGATGGTTGTAGTTCTTACAAGACTATGACTTTGAGATTGTTTATACTCTTGGGAAGGGAAACATGTTGGAAAATACCTTAGTAGGAAGTCTCATGCTCGTCTGGTGTAGGAGGAATTGGAGTAGTTGGTATCCTTGTAGTTGAACCAAGTTAAGGTGGAGGGTATATATTTTCTTTATTCTCATGTTGAATCCTCTACATCTTGAGAATGTGAGAGAATCCAAGTTGGGATACATCGAATATGAGGTCCTATAAGACTAGATATCATCAGGAGATTCACCAGATGGATTTTATGAAGGAGAGAATCATGAACTCCTTTTTCATGGATGGATAGTGGTCCTGGTCATAATGTGAGAGGAGGTGGTGAAGGGTTTTGATACTTCTCCGTTAGAATTGCATAAAAATATAAGGAATATGTATTGATACCTTAAATGGTACTTTTGGTGAGATTTCATGAGGTAGGGTGTGGTCAAGTTCGTCTCTCGGTGCCTCACATATCAGCAGGTAAAGGCTGAGCACCAAGTTTCAGTAGGGTTTTTATAGACTCTTGAGAACCTGAAGTGTAAATGGGATAGAATATACATGAATTTTGTGAAAGTTATTATGCAAACAGAAATATTACATGATTCCATTTGGGAAATATTTTACCTTCTTTCGAAGTTAACATACTTCCTTTCTATCAAAGAGCAGAGTTTGGTGGGGAGTTTGGGGCCATTTTATGTGCGGGAGATCATCCATATTCGTGGAGTTACCTAATCAATTTTCTTCGATTGTGATGTGTGATTTATATAATGATTGTGGAGAGGCCTATTAGAGGCATTTGAGACCTAGATGAGGATGAGTATATCCATTCACCCCCGGAATGATGACCAGACCGAGAACACTATCTGAGAGCTAGAGAATATTCTAAGGGCTTACATATTATACTTTATCCAGAGCTAGGAGGATCACATACCCTCAATATAGTTTTCTTATAATAATATATATCACTCTACTATTGGCATGGAAACTTTCTATACCCAGTATAGTAGACCTTGCAGGTCACCCTTATACTGGAGTGAGATCGAAGAGGCATATCTTGTGGGGTCAGATATTGTACAAGTGATGAAAAAGGTCCATGTGATCCAAAAATGGATGAGGATAGCATAGAGTAGGTAGAAATATTATGCAGGTCAACATCGTAGGATCTTGGAGTTCAAACTGGGATACCATGACTTCCTAATATTCTCCCCATGATGTGGATTACGGAGATTCGTCCAGTGAGACAAGTTATCCCTGAGGTTCATCAAGCCATTCAAGATCTTTTAGAGGTTTTGTGAGGTTTCCTACCACCTCTTCTTACCACTATAGTTGGATTGGGTTCATGATGTCTTCTATGTCTCATATATGAGTAGATACATTCATGATCTCATGCACATTATTGACTAGGGGGATCTGGACTTGGAGGATGGATCCACTTTCATGGAGAAACTAGAGGAAATCAAGGATTGGTAGGATATGATCACATGTGGATGGTCCATTCCCTTGGTTCATGTGTCATGGTAGTATGGGAGTATGTTAGAGAGATCCTGGTGGCATCAGAGCTAGATGAGGGATCAGTATCCCTAGATTTTTGTTTAGTTTTTTTCTTTTTGAGGAAGAAATGGTTGAAGGAGGGAATAATTTAATGACACTATTTTTTATTTTTAATAATTTTAAATATTTTGATGAATATTTTTGTATCCATATGCTAAGACAAAATGTGATTATGAGGCCCGATGTTCCTGGAATTAATTTTATAAAAATCATAAATATATTATATATCACACATACATAGTTCTTTAGTAATAATGGAATATATTCTAAATTGAGTCTCAAAATGGGAATATAAGACTACGGTTGAATCTAGATCATGGGATTTAGTCTAGATATGAAAAAAAGTTGGTTAATGTGGGATGTTCAAATAAAGGAGTCATTGACAGGTACATTCATTTGATTGATTAATTAATTAATTTAATTAATTCGTTAAATGACCTAAACCTAATTTCCTTTATAAGTATTCGGTTATAGAGAATTTCCAAGGCTATATGCATAAACTTGGGATTGTTGATAGGAGTAATCCCCCCATTCTTTATTGGAGGATTGAGATTAAATGATGATGAGATTCTGAATCCAGGTGAATTGAGGCACAGCAAACGCAACAGATATTCCTCCATGGGAAGAAAAATTCTTCACCAATGATCAATCCAAATAGACGCGTGACTCGTCATTTTTGAATTATCCCTTTGATTAAAATTTTTATGCATGTATAATCAATATACTTATTGATCTATGATTAATTTGAACCTTAATATGATCCCCATGTCAAATCATTTGGTTATTCAATTTGTCTCCCTATTTTCCCATGATTTCTCACCCAATTTTCCCTGATCTATATTAATTGAACATGAATTATTGGAAAACAATGTATGAACCTTTATTTCATTTTCCTTTCCCTTGTCATTCTTCATGTTATTCATTATTGGATTAAAGGGACAACAATTCGATATTTTTTGACAAGATCGAGTAAGATTAGACCCCTGGATTCTTGGACAATTTTCATGAAATGAATAGATTGGTGATTAAAGGATGGATTGGGATGTTTTTTTAAATTCAAGTGATACCACCATTTTTCAGGAATCCGGTGAGGAAATGGAAGGTTCCATGAGTGACGATGACGCAAGGAGACTTCATGTAGGAGGATCAAAACATCAATTTTCAGCCATAAGAGGGCCATAATTGATGGCCAGAGGAGGTTTACACCATTCTTTTTTGGTCAGTAGGTGATTTTTGTAGCATAAGTAGTGGATCTATGATCCACATAATAGATCTATGATTCTGTGAAAAACTTAACTACACGGTGTATAGTCTGATGAACACGTGTCATTTAGTGAACTAGTTGTTGTATCTAGGTTTTTCGGGTGAGTTAAATATCAAATTTTGTGTCATAATCCCACACACCATGTGAATTGGTGTTGGAGACTCAGCATGTACTATTGTAGTACATGGAAACAGGAATGGTCAGACACACAACTAATGCACACAGACATGACCTGAAGGACACAAGAATGGCCAGGAGAACACAGCTCTGCTCCGGGTGGATAAGACACATCGTTCAGTCCCGTTATGTACTGTGTAGGGATACATGTTCAGTGAACCATGTACTAGAGTAGGAAACTAATAGACTATAGAGTGGTACTACGTGCTGTGTGGATCTTTCATGCATAGTGTACCTTCTTTTTTAGGAAACTTCTACCTCTTGTACCGCCTTCCCTTTGTGACTCAGATTTTGGCCCATGAGTAGCCTATCGAAGTGTTTTTTCACATATAACATGAAGGATTCATTCTTGCTTTATTATGAGAGGTTTTACAAGTTTGACACTTATTTAGGCATCACTTGATGAAGGGAGTGATTAGACATGATCATTAGAGTGGTACACCCCTATCGTACTAGGGAGAGTGTATTCTATCTACTGAGTGGTACCCCCTAACAGACTAGGGAGTGGGTCATCGATCTACTGAGAGGTACCCATTTAAGAATTAGGGATTGGGTCCTCTATCTACCTATCAGTACCCCTATATGGACTAGGGTAGGATTTCTCTATCTATTGAGTGGTAACCCCTAATTGAATAGGGCATTGGTCCTCTATCTTCTGAGTGGTGCCCCCTGACAGACTAAGGCACAAGCCCTTTCTCTACTGAGTGGTACACCCTATCATACCAAAGTGTGGGTCACCTATCTACTGAGTGGTACCCCCGGAAGGACTAGGGCATGATTCCTCTATCTACATACTGGTACCCCCATGAAGTATAAGGGTGAATATCCTTCTTACGCTAAGTGGTACTCACACAATGTGTTGGGGTGCCTCCTCTTGTGGGTCCCCATCATGCAAAGATTTAAAAAAGAAAAGAGATATGATGGTTATGAAATTTTTTGGAGGTGAACAATTTTTAATGTATTTTTTTAGTACATTATTAAGTGGATGTAAAATTTTCATTCATCATATTTTAAACAATACAGTTAGGATTTCATGCAATGGTCTTCATATCTGAAACTGGAGAAATTATCCATGTCTGATCAGATTTCATCCACGATGGTCTTTAATCCAAACCTGGATTTTTCTTCTATACCTTTTATTCAAACCACAAACATCCTCCTTCATAATCAAATCTATTTGTGTTTCTTTATCATGATTCATTTCTTCCTTTTAGGTTTCCTTCAGAATATTTATGGTGTCTAACTTTGTTCCTCTATTTTATCTAAGTATTATTTTTGATATCACACTCATCATTGGGAGTCTCTAATATGTACTATTTACTATTAGTGGATGCTTATTTCTGTAATTTTTACCATGGTTTTTCTCTTTTCGGGTTTCCACATTAAAAATTATGGTGTCAAAAAAAATTTCTCTGTATATATTTGGTACTTATACATCAGAATTAATTTTTCGTGCTTCTTTGAAGAAAAAGAAATTTATTTCCACTATGCATTCTCTTTGTTTCTTGTTTGTGCATTCATCGCTTTCCATTTTTTCTAATATCTAGTAACAAAGGGTTTTATTTTTATTTATATAATTTATTTAATCCAATTATAGCTGAATGATATTTTTTAATAGTACCAACTAACATGTGAGGATATTAAAAATGATGGATCTACTTTTTTTAATAAAATGCATCTTCCAATGTTTAGTACTTAGAAGGCAAAAATAATGTCTGATAAAGAATGGTAGTTTGAGAATGAGATGTCTTATGGTTTCATTCTTCAATGGGATGAAGACAACATGGTGAACCAAATTGTCAATATATCTCATGCTAGATATTTATGGGATAATCTTGAGACTACCTATGCTTCCAATATAGATAATAATCTATTTTTTTCTCCTTAAACTGGTGATTAATTTGAGGTAAAAAGAATGTATGTATATTTATAAATATTTGAGTTAATATTAGGGTTGTTTTGATCAATTTTATAGTATCTGTATTACTTTTAAAGATTAGGTTTTAACGCTTTTTTTTCTTATTACTTTACCCGATTATTGGGATAATTTGTGTGTTACTCTAACTGATTCTACTCCTAATGGTGCTATGATATTCAGTTTTGTTAAGTATTATGTTTTGAATTAAGAGGTTAGGATATATAATCAAGATAGATCTTCTTCATATCTTTTAGTCACAGAGAACAGGGGGAGAAGTCAGGAATAGAATCAGAGACAGAGCAGTTGAAGTAAGAGAAAAGGAAGAATCAAATATAGGTCAATGTAGAGGGAGTTTGAATGTCATCATTGTAGTAATAAAGTACATGTTAATAAGTTTTTTAATCAGCTAAAAATAGAAAAGATAATGACCTAGAATCAATATAATAGGGATATTGGTGATGGAGATGATCATGTTGTCGCCACTATAGGGGGTGATCTTATTATTATTTTTGAATCTATTAATTTTTATTTCAATGATTTGTGTTGGGTTGTTAATAGTGGTGCCTATTTTTACATGAAATCAAGGAAATAGATCTTTACATCTTACATCCCATGTAATTTCAGGATTTTGATGATGGGTAATGATGGTCATTATAATGTTGTTATTATATGGACTATTTTTTTAGAGACCAACAGAGGAAGATATTTTATTTTGGAGGAATATTAGATATGCTCTTGAGGTTTTTATAAATATTATTTCTAAAAGTTTTCTTGATGATAATGGATTTTTAATTAATTGTAGTGATTTATAAAGGATTATTTCCAAGGTTTCCTTGATTGTGTCTTGATGGGAGAAGCATTCAATTTTTTATTGGACCAGAGCTTCTATTTCATGTGATACTACTTGAATTTTTTAGTATAGTTTGTCTTCCAAGTTATAGAGTAAGAGGATCAGCCACATTAGGGAGAAAGGGATTGATTATTTTTACAATATAAATCTACTTCCATATTTAAAGGGTGTCAAATGGGAAATGTGTGATCATTTTATGGTTGGAAAACAGAGCAGAGTGAGTTTTAGTAGTCATCCTTTGCTCATGAAGTCACAGGTACTTGAATTAATACATTCTGACATTTATGTTCCTTTTAATTCTAAGACCTTCAGTTTTAGTCTTTAATTTGTGATGTTTATTGATGAATAATCATTCAATCTTTGGTTATTTGTTTTCAATTCCAAAATTCAGTTTCTCAGTGTTTTTAATAATTTTCAGGTTTTATTTGAGAGGGAATATAGTAAGAAGTTTAAATGTATTTTCACTAACAATGAGGATGATTATTGTGGTATATTTGATCATTATTATAGGAAAGAAGGTATTCAAAATTATAAAATTCCTCCTAATAAATCTCAACTAAATGGTGTAGATTAGTGGATGAATGAGACTTTGTTAGAAAGATTTTGTTTTTTACTTTCAAAAGAGAAGTTTCCTTGATAGTTTTTTAGATGAGTCTTTATTTACTACTACTTATATTATCAATTTATCACCTATAGTTCCCTTCTAGATAGAAACTTCTGAAAAGTTTTTGTATATAAATTATTTCAAGTATGATCATTTACATGTTTTTGGATTCAAGGGTTTTGTTCATGTGCCTAGATATGAGAGATCCAATATGGATTCTAAGTCACATCAATATATTTTTATTGGATATGGAAATGATGAGTTTAGATATAGGTTCTATGATCCTTATTTGAAAAAACATTTTATAAGTCATGATGTAGTGTTTAAAGAGGATCAGACTATTGTAGGTATTACTAAGAAAGAAAAATCTACTTATTCAACTTTTTATGATTTTTTCAGTCTTGATCCAGGTTTTGATTCACATTTACCACATATTATTGATTTTTATTATTATGTTGATGTTAAGAATGATGTTCAAGGTGAATAGGATGGAGTTTATGTTTCTAATTCACCTTTTTTATGATGATCCAGTTTCATGGGTTATTAATTTACCCATTGTTCCACTTTAGAGGTCATCTCAACATCGATCCATTTACACTCAGTATTCCCCTGATGAGTATGTGATCCTTACTGAATGGGGGAATGGTAATATTCTGATGAAATGATGGAAAGTGATCAGAATGATAGAAGGGTTGTGGAAATGGATGGTGATATGAGATCATTACATGATAGCCATAATTTTGATATGGTGATTTTAACTTAAGGTAAGAGATCTTTGTAAAATTGACTGATTTATCATCTTAAAAATGAATAATCCAATTTTGTTCCATGATACAAGGAAAGTCTATATATTAAATAATTTCATTAGAAGAAAGGTTTTTTTTATTATATTTTTTCACCCGTTGAAAGAATTTATTCCATTTAGGTTATTCTTGGTTTGGTATCTAGTTTGGATCTATATATTGAATAGAAGGATGTAAATATACATCTCCTTTATGAAGATTTAGAGGATAAGATTATTAAGAAGTATCCATAGGGTTTTTTTGAAATAGGTAAAGAGATTAATGTCTATAGGTTAAGGTAGAGTTTATATACTTTGAAGAATTCTCTGATGTAGGGGTATAAGAATTTTGAATATGTCCTTTTTCATTAGGATTTCTTAAAGATAACTTCTGATAATTTTGTTTTTTATAGATTTACTAATGGGTTTTTATAATGTTGATTTATGTTGAAGATATTCTTATTTTTGGTCATCATGCTTCTAGAATTGACAGATTGAAGAGAGATCTTTATCAATTCGTTGTGATGAAATACATGGGTCCATCATGATAGAATCATGTCATGTCAGTCTCTTGTGATATAAATTCCATGAAATTAGGGTTATCTCAAGAAATATGTATTGGGAAGGTTATTCATATATTTTCTATGGATAGAGAGAAAGTGGTTAGTACTTCACTTGCTTTATATTTTAAGCTTTGTACCATTCAGTCCTCTTTTACTGATAAAGAGAGAGAGTAGATGGAGAACATACCTTATTTAACTTCTTATGAATTTTTTATGTATGTAATGGTATGTATTAGACCTGATATAGATCTTGAAGTTGGTGTGGCCATTATTTTACTTTATAATCCTGATAGAGAGAACTGGAGAGCAGTGGAGTATATATTTTGTTAACCTCATGGTACTTCTGATCTAAGATTGTGTTTTGGAAATGGGGAACCTATGTTTTATGGATTTAAATATCTAGATATGGTAGGAGATATAGATTTGAGGAAGTCTACTTTAGGATATTTGATCACTTTTACAGTACTAGTTATATCTTGGTAGTCTAGATTATAGAGATGTGTTGTTTTATCTACCACAAAGTCTAATTTTATAGTATCTATAGAGGCATGAAAATAATTGATGTGGATAAAAAATTATTCAAGAGATCAATTTTAATCATTATAGGTGTGTTTTATTTTGTGATAGTCAGAGTGTTATTCTTTTGGGAAAGAATCACACTTTTCATATAGTGACCCAATCTTTTCTTTCATAACTATTACATAGTTTTAATATAAACAAAATATTAATCATAAAATTACAGGATAAAAAGGTTTAGTGTCTTTTAAAAATTAAGCTTATACATAAATTTACATAATAAAACATAAAAATTATTTAATTACTTATTATATATCTTCGTAGCATCCCTCATGTTATCCTTACTACAAGTAACCAACTAAGGATATACATAAATTAAAGGGGTGAGCTAAAATCCTAGTAAGAGGATAAATATGGTATATTATTAAATATATCATGGGTGATAATAATAATCATCATCATCAAATAAAAATCGTAGGATCATCATCAACATCATGAGGGATACATGTGATAAATGCATGGAATGTGGAAATGCATAAAAATGAAACATCATTTCATAGTGGTCAAATACCACACATAGTTATGAAAAAACCTAGTATCATGTTAACGCATAACATATGTGCATAATCATAAAATCATAATTGTGAACAAACATAGCATCATGTTCACGCATATTTCACACTATCTCATGAGATAAATCACATTACCCAATGCATTGGGGGATATATAATTTTGGTCTCACCCATCACATTATAATACTTACCTAATCATGCATGCCACATAGAATGTATTACAATCATAGAAACAAATTATCCCATGGAAAAGGAATGGGTTTCATAAGGGTTTAATCTATCATAATTTCATCAATAAACATGGGGATCCCAAATGAAAAATAGGAAAAACATATTTGGTACAAGAATTATCATTCTTGAGTGAAGAAGAAACAACTCAAGAGGCATTAAGAAGTGTTTTGGAAAGAAGAGTTATTTTTGGAAAATATTAGTATTTTTCATAAAATCAAGTTAAAAACATGTATATCCCTGAAAGTAAAATGGAAGAATAATGAAATTATATTTAAGGAACGTTAAAGAAATATTTATACCAAATAATTCATGAAATAGGGAAAACATAAAGAAAAGGATATGGGTTCGAGAATCCCCTTACCTTAATTCTTGCTTTATTTCATCACCTTTATTCCTCCTGAATAATAAAAATAGATTTATTAAAAAAACTATATATAAGAGAATTATTATAATTTTTACCAGTATTTATCAATTATATTAATTTGATTATATTTATTAATTTCCATGGTTATATGGTTGTCATATTTATATCATGTTTTACTTAAACTTTTTCCTGTTTTTCCTCGATTTCACTATTTTGTTAAATGTAATTTATACATTAGTATAATAAATTACATAATATTATAATAAATATAATCAAATTTTTATATGTTATATATAATTTATAATATCCATCCATGATGATGGTTATATGTGTTGACATCAAAATTTCTCCATTGGTGGTTAACCAACCTTCGATGACACATTGTCGGGTGAGTGGGAAAAAGAATTTCAAAATTTATATATAGATATTATACTTAAAATTGGATAAAATAATTAATATAATGTTAAATTATTTCACAATTAATTATTATTAGGTTTTGTTTGGATATATTTGGGGGGGAAATAAATAGAATTGGAAGAGCAAATAAAAGAGAGAGAGAAGCTGACCAGAACTTACTTAATCCTCGTTGTAGCTTCTCTCATACGACACTAAAACTCCCTTAATTCTTAGAGTTGGATTACTCAAAAATGTACATAATGATTATAAGTGGATTGAGAGTAAGTATATTTCTAGATTTTAGGCTTTGTAAAGTGTGGTATTAGTGGTTTTCCGAGGGAAGGGAGTGAGGTTATCTATACTTGAGAAGAGGGGTTTTTTTATAATAAAATATTAAATAAAATGATATATCGAAGTTAAAACATGTAATAGTTGATTTTTTTAAAATATAAATCGTATATCAATATAATATAATGGTTTTAAGACTTTAAAACCCATTTTAATTCTAATTTTTTAGTTTATTAAAACGGAAAATGTAAAGAAATAAAAATTGTTATCTTAAGTGGTCACTTTTGACTTTAGGTTTTCGAAAGTTCTTTTTAGGTTTGGCAATTAAGTTTATTGTATTTTAATAACTTGAGATTATGAAATAAAATATATAATTGCTAAACCTCAAGTCCTAGAAAGTAATATTCCATTATTAAATCATGAATTATGTAATTTAAGATACACTGGTTATGTGAAAAACTGTATTTTTACTAGTCACCTGAAATTTAAAGTATTTCAGAAAATTAAGAAAAAATAACCATTAGATAATTTAGATATTTTTATTTTAAAAATGATATTAATTTTATATAAATAAATTTATAACATAGTTAATTTTAATTTTTAATATAGAAAATTATGATTTTTTCGAAATACTTTAAAGTACAGTTTATTAAAAATATGCTTTTTTTGAGTTTTTAAATAATCATATTTATTTTTTTGGAATTATAATATTTATATTTACTTAAATAAATCCTGATAAATGTTATATATATCATAATTTATTATTTTTAGGTAAAATTACTATTCCAACTGTCAGGTTACTATTCCCAACGGTCAGGTTACTATTCCCAATAGTCAAGTTAATATTACAATAGTAACATTACTATTATAATGGTCACAATACCATCTATAAATACCACTTCATTCTTTCACTCAATATTTAACTCAATTATTCTCAAGGTTCTATATTTCATTTTTTCTAAGATGTTGATTGTTTTATTAATATTTTTTTCTTTTCAATAGTGTTGGCAGTAGGGGCTATGATTCTAGTAGATTGGGGAGATATATATTTTCTCATTTTATTCAACCAGAAACATGTTCAAAATTCAAAAACTGCTTAAATCCAATAAAATCCACCCATTGATCCCTAGACCACCTGAAAATCATGCACAACCATTATTTCCACTTAACTGGTGAGCACCCCCCTGGCCAATATCACATAGTAAGAAAACCAACAACCTTCACCAATGAATATGAGGGAGAAATGAAGAACAAATCCATCAATATGTAACTTGAAACAACCAATAGAAAGATAATAATAGAACAAAACCATGAGAAATTACATTGTATAAAATTTCCAAGTTAATGAAACCAACACCAAGCACCACAATCACAAAGAACACACTTTCTCCATTGATTTCATTGTTTCCAACTAACATCAACCCCAATAGAGACCAAGGGATTTGAATGATGTCATTGAAATCAAGGATGAAAAATAGATTACATACACTAGAGAAATCTACGACCATCTCTAAGAAATCAAACATGACCATGACCTCTAAATTTCACTGTCATCATTGAGGATGAAATCCAAAAACCATCACACCATATCAAGCCATGAACTGAGATAGAAAAATCTATCCATACTAAAAATGCCACATCCATCACAAAACACAAACCAAAAGGAAGGTAGATTGCAAAACAATGCACATCCACTAAAAAACACTGGTGAAAAATCATGAAGCAACCAACAGGAGAAAGACCAAATACCCAAGAACAAGAGGAAAATTCCAACGTGATAGTTGCCACCAAGCGGGTCCACCAGAACCATCCTAATCCTTCCACACCACCACCATGCCTAATTTAAGTGGACTATGTCATGATGGTTTAGGAAATAAAAGAAAGATATGGATAACATGGGGATTGGGTGCACTAGAAATAGGGAACAGTGCTGCAGACTTCACCTCCAATCCCTCACCACAATCCCAAATACACCGTCCACGCCATCACATTGACCAGTGATGGGAAATATTTTATGGGTAATGCCTATAGGGTAGGTATAAAACATCAAAAAATCCCATAACATCACAGATGAATAAAATAATAGGAAATTCTAGGGTAAGAATCCACTGACGCCAAGCGAGAAATGATGAATATGAACCTGTATGAGGAAGAATGGAAGATGAGATGAAGAAAACAGAAAGAAGAAGATGCACACGAGTGGTGGTTCCACTGATGAGAAGGGTTTTAGGGAGAAAATTTAGATATCACGATCACCGAGTGAGGAGGATATATGAGAGGACTGAGTTAATATAGATCTATCCATTCCTATGGCATCTTTTCTCTTACTCCTATGAGGATTTATAATTTTATATTTTTTGTACATTTATAATGTTTGTAATTTTAATTGGTTTCATAACTGATTAATTTAATAGTATTTAGTGATGGAATAAATTTTCTTTGGTTTATATATATTTTTTATATGTATAATATTATACAATAGGACACACATTTATTCAGGAAAAAAATATTAATAATAAACACTAGGTTGTTACATTTAATGGTAGGTCAGAATATATCGATGTTTGGTATAATTAGATTTTTCATGTCTTCAATTTGTAGAATTTAAAGCTTGATAAGATCCACACTAATGATAATGGGTGAAACATGTTGACCATGAGTTTACATAGAGGTAAATTTGAGACTTTCTAACTAATTATAGGATTGGCAGTGATCCCCAACTAAGTCAAAGTGGGGGGGGGGGGGACTTCCTCTCCCAAACCCTCATCACGTGATGATTGAAAAAAATAAAAAAATCGATATTAGGATTATGGAAACTATTAGAGGTGTATATTTTTTTGGACATCTTTTAGGAGGATTTTTTTAGTGGGTGTACAGTTTTTGTTCCTCATCTTTGGTGTAGTGCAGTTCGGGTTTCACGCATCGCTTTTCAGATCAGCAATTGGAAAAATTATCTGGGTCTAATCATCCTTCATCTATGGAGGTATTTGATACAAAACATGGTGTTTTCTTAGGAACCTTTTTTCATAGAGTGAACATCTACCTTATTGGTTAGATCTATATGGGTTTCTTTACCAAACTATGTTTCATCATTTCAAGATGCCTTCAGACTTCATCTATTTTCTACCTTTGATCTACAATTTAATCTCAGTATTATTTTTGAGGTCCCTCTGATCTTTTGGAGTCTCTAATTTTTACTCTTTATTATTAGATGATTTTTCATTCTGGACTAGGTCATGTGCATTTTCACTTTTGGGTTTTCCATGTTAAAAATTTCTAATGTCAACATTTATTTTTTCTGCACATATATTTAGTACATGTGCGTCCTCTTCAATTTTCTAGGCTTGTTTGAAGGGAAATAAATTTATTTCCACTTTTCATTCACTTTTTTTTATTTGCACGTTCATTACATTATAGAAACAGGTATGATCAAACACAGAACCAATGTACACAAACATGGCTCGAAGAACATGGGAATGACCAAAAGAACATGGCTCGGCCCCGAGTGGTGGATATATACCATTTAGTCCCATTATAATATTTGTAAGGCTACATGGAAATTGATTCATGTATTAACGATGGACAAATGGAGACCATAGAGTGGTACCACATGTTGTGTGGGTCTTTTACACATCATGTACCTTTTTTGAGGAAACTTCTACCTCTCATATCTCATTAATTTAGACTCATATTTTCCCCCTGAGTGGACTATCTTAAGTATTTTTCATATAGGACGTGATGGTGGAATTCATGGTGGAATTTGAGGTATGATATGTGGTGTTATGAGTGTGATTCTTATTTAGGCGGTGCTTGAATATGGTAGTGATCAGACAAAATCTTTAGAGTGGAACCCCTTATCATACTTGTTCGAACCAAGGATGCTCTTTGATAATAATGGAGGTTGGTTTGTGTTTGTTATCAATCTTCACATGGAATACTAGGATGTTCTCAAAGAATAGGGTCATACGTTTGAGGATGAAATTCTTATTAAAGGTGGCGCAGTTTCCTAGTGTTTGTCAAATTTTTTGGCCTAAAAAATCAGAAATTTGGTAATAGTTTTCTATAATGGTATGTGGTGAAGGTGTGTGGTATGCGCTGAAGGAAAAAAATATGTGGTGAAGGTGCACGGTATGCGGCGAAGGCATGTGGTACGTGGTAAAGGCGTGTAGTATGGGGTGAAGGCGTGTGGTACGCAGAACGGTGCGCAAAAATGAAAACAGTTTGTAGAGACTGTACATGGTGAAGGTGTGTGGTATGTAGTTTGCTACTGAAAACAGTTTGCAGTGACAGTATGTGGAAAAGAGATGCATTATGCGGACTGATAGACATATGGTATGTGTAAGGATAATGGTACATGATAAAGGTTCACAGTTCAAAGGATTGTAGTACGCAGTGGAGGCTAACAGTATATAGATGGAGTTCAATTTACAGTAAAGATTGTCCCACATTGAAAATTTGGGTAAATCAGATTACCGAAATTTGGGGAGTTATGTGCATATTTAAGGAACAGTAATCCACTTTATTAAGTAAAAATATTTTAGATTAAAAGTTTTTGATGAAATTCGATGAATTCCAAAGTGGTACATTGAGGAGAAGATGGTGTGTGGAGAGAATCATCCGTGTAAGGAAAATAGTTCATGGAAGAGAGTGAGGTTTGGGAAGGAAGCTATTGCAGTATGAGGATGAGCAAGGAAGTACGTCGAGTAGGACGGTACGCGGAGGAGTGGAGCAGTACGTAGAGTAGGGCAGTTTGCAGAGAAGGATAGTTCGTGGAGGAGTTAGAAGGTACACAGAAATAGCTGGACGGTACATGGAAACAACTGGATGGTACGCGGAAATAGTAGAGGTATGTGGAAATAGCAGTAGTACGTAAAAATAGTAGTAGTACGCAGAACACCCAAGGATGCCTGAAAATTGAACAAATCAGTTTGCAAAATAAATTTCCATAACATATCAGTATACGAGAAAATAAATTACATATGTTTTTGATTACGGGACTTCAACAGAGGATCCATTTACATTTTAGGATGCATGATCTATTGAAAAACCATTGAAGCTACCTTGAAGTCATTAAACTGAGTTAATATTATTCTAATGTAGTGAGCAAGGGGGGTTATCATAAGTGATCTTAGGGACACAGTGTTCAATCCCTAAAACCTTGTAAAGGAAGTGTGTCTAGAATAGAGTGACTATGTTAAACACTTGTAATCCACAACTTTGAAAAGATTAGTGGTTTTGGGTATGACTGACACACTGTCAGCGTATGATTCTTGGATATATCCCTTAGTGGTGAACCAAGTATAATTTATGTGTCATTGCTTTGTACGTGATTGTTTATTTTCTGAACATCCTCTTCAGACAGGTTTAATAGGTTCCTACCAACATGGGAACAAGATCTATCAGTTGAAAAGAAAACTTTGACACCCTGATTCACCCCTCCCCTCTCAGGGTGTTCTGGGGTCCTTCAAGTGGTATCAGAGGGTAAACGTTACTGGTGTTGAATCTGTCTGTCATGGAGAATCCAGTCAACGTTAGGGGAGTTCCCCTATTTGATGGAAGTAATTTTCAAATATGAAAAAATAGGATGAGATCTCACCTAAGATCTCTTGGAATGGAATTATTATTTTCTACTGCATAGGTAATACAATTCATTGATCCTACAGGACTGTCGATGACAAATACAGATAGTAAATTGCATTATGCTGATGAAAAAGCACGGAATACTATCACTGTATCCCTTTCTGATCAGATTTATCTAAAGGTAATGAGTTTCTCATATACCAAGTCAATGTGGGATAAAGTTTATAATATTTATGAAGGATATAGAAAAGTGAAGTAGGAAAAACTTCAAGTACTACACAATAGGTTTGATGATCTGAAGATGCACCCTGATGAGAATGTAGACTCCTTTTTCAATCGAATTACTGAAGTTTTAAGAGAAATCTGAGGTATGGGTGACGAAATCAAAGAAATTGAAATAGTGAAGAAAATCTTGAGAATACTTCCACCCCTTTACAATGAAAAGGTGTCAGCCCTTGAGAATAGATATCTCTTCAAACTCTTAGTGGATAATCTTTTAAGCAATCTATCATATTATGAAATCAGAATCAAACCACACGAATATATGACTCGTGTGATCAAGGAAATGGAATTCAAATCCATGGACAAACTAAAAGTTTTAGGAGATAGCGGTGATGAAGATTATGATGAAAAAAACTCTTTCTCTCATTAACAATAAGATCAAGAAGGGAGTAGGGAAATTTTAGGTAAAGCTACCTCTGACTTGTTTTTGATATTAAAGAGTTGGTCACAATGCCACTTGGTGATCAAGAAACTTTTATGATGAAGGGAGTGAATTTGAAAACATGGATAAGCCTTAGAAAATATTTTTCAAAAATGGAAACTTAAAATTTGCAAAGAAATTACATAATAAGAGTTTTTTCTATGAGGAGGAAGATGATGATAATGAATTCTTTGAGGAAGAAGAACCAGAATTTAAGAATGGAAACCATTCCTCAATGATGGATACAATTGAAAAGTTAGAACCATTGACAGATAAATCTGGAGATAATAAGTTGACTACTAATGCCAATACCAAGTTGAAAATTAAGGATGCTTTGGGTATGATTGAGATTAAATGTAAGAGATGCAATAAGTGGAAAGAAATAGTGGAGGAATCATCAGAATATATTGATCAACTAGAAGTAGAAATTGACCGACTGGAAGAACTGGTGAAAATAAAATCATCAATCCTTGAAAGCACTGATGATGTTATGGAACTAAAACTCATAATTAAAGAATAATAAAAGTTCATTAATGACCTTACCTCAAGACTAGAGGAGAAGTCCAAGACCATTGAGGGACTCATGGAAGAAGTTGTTACTCTGAGAAGTAAACTCAAAAGTGAATCAATTTCAAAAGAAGCAAAGAATAAAATACAATTTGGAAGGTTATTAGATGCTAAGCAGCTAGAGAGAGAAAAACATGGTTTTGATTGAGTTTAAAAGATCTTGAGTGATCAAATACCCACATGTATGGGAAATAGTGTAATTGGTTGTGATGCCAAAAAATTAAATTCCATAAATAAAGTTATCCATAATAAAGGAAAGATGAAAGTTGATCATGTTGAAAAACCACCAGAAGTTCTAAAAATTAAACCCATAAATCAAACTCAAAGGATAATTGAATATTATCCTTGAGTTTCTAAAAATTATAGGTAGTCAAAATATTTTCTTATAGAAGAAGGCATGAGGATAAATATAAGTGAGAAGACATTTTCTTTCATAAAGTGTCAGTTTTGTGGCTATTTGGGTCATACCATGTCATACTTTGAAGAGGCAAGGAGCTATACGAATGGATAAGAGTTAGGATTTCAACACAGGATGAAATATTCATATCCTAATTCTTATAGAAGAAATAATTTCTATGGATATTTTTTTAAATTTTCTAACATTGTCCATAAAGATGTGTATTGGAGGAAAAGTTATGATAGGATAAATTATTTCAATGTTCAGAGACAATTCAATACACCTCAAATAGATAGTGTTTCTATTTCAAGTAGGTTTTCTCCTCTCGAAGAAGAATTTGAATATAAAGAACCCACATACATAGAAGAGAGAATTAAAAGGCCATCAACATCCTACACATAATCCAATATCTCATGTAAAGAAAAGATGAAAATTGAAAAGTCCAATTTTGCAGAAGTAGCCCTCAAACCTACAAATAACAACAGCACCTAGATTCTTGATAGCTGATGTTCATCCCATATAAAGGGTAATGAAGACCTATTAATTAATTTCAAGAAACATTTTGATGTAATAGTGTGTTTTGGTAATGATGGTGCTTTGAAAAAAAAAGGCAGTGGAAGTACTGAGCTATCTAATGGAGAGTTGAAGAAAACTCAAGTCCTGTATGTGGATGGTCTGCATCAAAATATTCTTAGTGTGATTAAACTCTTTGACCTGGGTCTTATTGTGACATTCAATCAGAATGGTTGTACTATAAGAGGAAATTCAGATAATTCTCTCATGAAAGACTATAGAATAGAAGGAAACTTATATTAGGTTGACAACAAAGAGAACATTTTTTACTTAACAGTTGGAGAGGAAAACAACTTATGGAATTAGATATTGGGGAACATCAATCATCAAGACATGGAAAAGATATATAAGTTGAATATATTCATGGATATGCCTAATATGAAGCATAAACGAGAAAAGAACTATGATCCTTGCATGTGAGGGAAACTGGATTACAGTTTCTACCAGCCAAAGAAGAAAAGAGCATCAAATATCCTTGACCTCGTCCATACAGATGTATGTGTCCTGATAAATGTTGTTGGAACACATGGAGAGACGTAATTTTCTCTTTTCATAGATGATTATAGTAGAATTTCATGTGTGATAATTATACATAGGAAGTGTGAAAACCTATCAACGAAACTCCAAGAATGATACTAGACAGAACATCAAATTCCTATGGTCTGACAATGGAGTAGAATACAAATCCATTGAATTTGAAAATTATATAGAGAAGCATGGGGTATAATATGAGGTGGTAGCTGTGAGAACTCCATAGAAAAATTGATTTTTTGATAAAAGGAATTGATAGGTAAACAACATGTTCAGAACTATGCTGATTGAGAGTTGTATTCCTCAATATTACTGGAAAGAGGCAGTACAAGTTGTAGTGTATATTTAAAATCGAACAGGGCTATATATGGGTGAAACAAAGACACCATATGAATTGTGTCATGGAAGGAATCCCTCTCTGAAATATTTTTGTGTTTTCAGAAACAAATGTTTTATCCGAAACAAATAAAAAAATCAAGGGATGTATGGAGATATGTAGATGAAGGAATATTTCTTGGATACTCAATGAATAGAAAATCCTATAAGTGTTTCAATAAGTAATTGGGAATAATTTTTGAAAGTAGTGATGTAAAGATCATTGAAGAGGAAAACATGAATTCTTCAAGGAATTATTATGTTGATGTGATAAAGGATGGGTAAGAATGTGAACATGGAACAAATGATAATATAGAGGTAGAGGAAGGTGTGAAAAAAATATTAAGAGTCACATCGTAATGTTGACTCGGAAGAAGAATCTGAAGAGGAATCCATACCTGGAGAGAATTCGGTTGAACCCCAAAGAAAAAATCAAAGAGCAGAGATTGATCATTCCAACATTATCAGGAATCGGAATGCACCTACATAGATAAGTAGAATGAGTAATAATGCACAATATTTATTTATATCAGTTGTGGAACCATCATCATTTGAATAGGCTAAAAAGGATGAGTCATGGGTGAAAGAAATGAATGAAGAGTTATATCAGATTGACAAAAGTCAGACATGGGATCTTGTTAAAAGACCTGAAGATCGTAATGTGATTGGTACAGAGTGTATTTTCAAGAAATTTTTTTATGAACATGGAAATGTGATAAAAAATAAGTCATACTTAGTTTGTAAAGGATATTCACAAATCGAAGTCATTGATGTTGAGGAGACATTTTCTCCCATAGCAAGACTAGATTCAATCAAGTTATTTCTTTCCATGGTATACATGGATGATATTATTGTTGGTGGAAGTAGACATGGATCAGTGGATGAATTTTCCAATCACATGAAATCAAAATTTGAAATGTCCATGATTGGTGAACTCACATAATTTTTTGGGTTGCAGGTTCTTTAAAAGAAGGATTACACTTTCATTTCTCAATAAAAGTATGTAAGAGAGCTACTGAAGAAATTCAATATACATGATTCCAAACCAATGACTACTCTAATTGAATTTGGATCAAAGCTCGAAAAGCATGAGGAAGGGACTTCTGTGGATCCCACCATGTATAGAGGAATCATTGGAAGCCTACTATACCTGATGGCGAAATGGCCAGATATTGTCTTTGCAACTTTCCTTGTGGCTTGCTTTCAGAGTAATATGAAGGAAGAACATATGGAAATAGTGAAAAGAATCCTGAGATACATTCAAGGTACACATAATTATGGGTTATAATATTATGTAGGTAGAGATAGTAAACTATCATCATATTTTGATGCTGACTGGGCTAGAGATGTAGTGAACAGAAAGTCTACTAGTGGTGGAGCATTCAATATTGAGAAGAAATGTGTGGGATGGTTATGAATGAAATCAGAAAGTACTTGACTTAGTACTACTGAATCTGAATATATATCTGTTACTAAGGCATGCACTCAGTTAATTTGGATGAAGCAGTAACTGAGTGACATAGGTGATGAGGTGAAACAACTAGGGGTGATTTACTGTCATAAGAAGAGTGAAATTGATCTTATGAAGAATCATGTTCATCATTATCGTACAAAACATATTGAGATCAGATATCACTTCATCAAGGAAAAAGTTTAACAAGGTGTGATCAAAATAGACCATGTGGGAACTGATGGGCAAGTGGCTGACATTATGACCAAGCCACTGTCAGTGGCTATGTTTGAGAAACATCGGTTGAACCTCAGTGTTCATCCACCTCCCAATGCATAAGGATGTTATGATATTCCCCTCTCCCCATTTTTTTTATCTGTTTTTAATCTATTTGTGGAAATGATGCAGGTGTATGGGGGAGATACAATCCAGGGGGTGCATGTTTTTTTAACTCTACAAGTAAAGATTTGGTTCATTGGGTTTATTTCCAATGGGGGAGAATAGATAAATTCAATGGAGATTTCTCTATTTCTTTCCAGTTATGGGAAAGATGTAGAATGGAAAAGGCTATAAATGAAACTATAGGGGAGAAAAGAAAAGTATGAAAACTCAATTTATGTCCTCTATCTTTTTTTCTACACCGAGAATTGCTCACATAGACTTAGAGTGATGGCTAAATTGTTTCTTAAAGGTTTATGTTTTGATCAGGGATGGCACATCGGTGAATTTATCTGGAGATTTGCAACAAACCCAACAGGGATGATTCTTGGAACCAAGGTTGTTTGTTACTAATAATGGAGGTTGGTTTGTGTTTGTTTTCAATCTACACATGGAATACTGGGGAGTTTTCAAAGAATAGGGTCATACGTTTTAGGTTGAAAGTAGTATGGTGGTGCAGTTTCCCAGTGTTTTCCAAATTTTTGGGCCTCAAAAATCATGAATTTGGTAATAGTTCATATCAACGGTACGTGGTGAAGGCGTGTGGTACTCGGTGAAGGCATGCAGAATGCGGTAAAGGAACACAATATGTGGTGAAGGCTCGTGGTATGTGGTAAAGGCCTGTAGTATGGGGTGAAGGTGTGTGGTACGCGGAACGGTGCGCATAACTAAAAATAGTTCACAGCGACGGTATGCGGTGAAGGTGTGCAGTATACGAAATGCTACCGAAAACAGTTCGTAGTGATGGTAAGCGATGAAGAGATGCAGTACGCGGACTAACAGAAATATGGTACACGAAAGGATAATGTTACGTGATAAAGGTTTGTAGTTCATAGGATTATAGTATGCGGCGGAGGCTAATAGTACATAGATGGAGTCCAATATACAGTGAATATTTCCCCACATTGAAATTTTGGGTAAATCAGATTACCAAAATCTGTGGATTTATGTGTCTATTTACAGAGTAGTAATCCCCTTTGTTAAGTGATGATATTGGATATTAAACTTTTAGGAATAAATTCAGTGAAGTCCGGAGTGGTATGCGGAGGAGAAGATGGTGTAGGTTCTGGGCACAGGGGAAGCGTGTTGGTGGGTTTTCCCAACTTAAGTTTTCGTTAAACAATGTTCAATTCGAGATCCGTCGCGATATAAAACGCCTAATCTTCGGAATAGAACGAAGAACGAAAAGAAAATATGAGTCCCGGAACCCTTGAGGAGGATCATCATATGTTGATTATAATTAATTTAATTAATGCATAAGAATTACCTCGTTGGAATTCTTTCTTCGTTGATGTGTCCGGTCACGATTCGGTGATCCGTCGTTGCGTCGTAGAATCCAAGTGTAGGATTCATCTAGCGGTGATCCACACGTGTTTCATGTATCTCCGGACGTCGCCGAAGAGATCTCCGGGTGCTAGCACGGAAGAACCTTCACTTGCGATGTCCGCCTTCGACCGCCTTGATCTGGTGGAGGATCTTGCTCTCGTAACTTGAGGGCGTTCTTGGTGGAAAGGGAATTCTCTCTTGTCTTGAGAGTATTTCCAAATCCATTGTGCACAACAATGGCTCTCAAAAAATGTTGGGGTTACGAGGATATTTATAATCAGGTTTGAGGTTAATAGAGTTATGACAATAAATAAACGTGTTACGCGTTTTATTTATTTCATTAACTCTTATTGAAAACCCCCATGTCGAATTATTAATTCCTTGACATGCGCCCACGCTGATTATAATAAATATCATTTAAGAAAACAATATTAAATCCTCAAAATCCCAATTGGAAAAACTACATGGCGTGTAATAATTAATACACGGTGTGTACTTGTTTTCCATAAAACTACACAGTGTGTATATTTAATATACACGGCGTGTACTTTTATTTTCCATTTTTCTCCACCACATTTATTAGACCTTGAGTAATGACTATTTATTTCTTAAATAAATGTAACTGCATTACTCGCTAATAAATATATTATTTTATCCATAGTATATTCTCTCGAATAACTAATGTCAAAATAAATGCGATCAGACATCCTTAAATAATTATTAAACCACAGTCGGGAATAATATTTATTTAACTTGTTAAATTAATATTTAACTGAGATACATGGACACACTTAGTATGTGACCCTCTAGGCCTCTTTCTCAGTGGCATTAGGCTGAGCCTGCCTAAAGTCCAAGGTTAGCGTCTAGCAACACGCCAAGGCACCCATAGAGAAAGAAGTTAACGCCAAAATGATGTGTCACCTCCTACGAACGCTTACCGTGTAATATAATCCCTTTGTCTTGATATCTCCAATCAAGCGGGTTGCATGCTAGTGCCATCAACCCATGTGCTTGATTATTCTTTCTTTGACTTCCCGAAATTGAACTTGCCCATACCTTACCATGTCCATGGATTTATTTAGGATATATCAATTCCATCAAAGGGAATGAGATATCTACTTCCGTTATGCAATGGAAGGGACAAATCCTTTCTCGCATTATCTATTAATGCGGTATTACTCGTGACGCACCCAACGTATCCTACCTCGCTGTGAACAGTGTATCGTCACAGTTTTCGTCAATACATCTAAGTGTGCGAGTTGTAATACCCATTAATAATAATCTTAAAGTCTAAGGATCAATACACACGTCTATAGATAGGAACATCCAATGACACTATGAAATGTGGATTTCCTACTGGCGGGTCTCGTTCTCATAACATCCTCCTGGATATTACCAAGGGCGCACATCATGAGAAGGTGCCTCAAAGTTTTATGAGTCCTCACCCCTAATGACCTGTATTATTTGTGTCCCTCAAATAATATCATCTGACCATAGAACATACATTCAAGAACAGTGTTATGGCACTTTCAGGTTCTCATCATAGCAGGGATCCGCTACAACCCTTTAATGCAACAGCTGTCCTTAGGACATTATCACATGACATGTCACGCAGAAGAACAATCAAGATGTGATAAGGATTTTATTTAATGAATAAAGTACAAAGTAGTTGGTTCTAGACCACAAACTCCAACAGACTCCCACTTGGACTAGAGCCAACTGCTAACAACCTTTAACCTGCTAGCTCTCACATGATATTCATGCTTCTGCTGAGATGGGCCTTTAGTCATGGGGTCCGCCACGTTCTCTTCCGTGGACACTCTTCTCACTGCAACTTCACCCCTTTGATAGAAATCCCTCAAGAGGTGATACTTCCGGAGTATGTGCTTTGTCTGTGGATGTGACCTTGGTTATTTTTCAAGAGCCACCGCTGCAGTATTATCACAATACAATGTAATGGGATCTTTACTGCTAGGCACCACATCAAGCTCCTGGACAAAGTTCCGAATCCAAATGGCTTCTTTTCCTACATCAGAAGCTGCTATATACTCGGACTCCGCCGTAGAATTGGCGACAACTGGCTGCTTTGAACTCTTCCAGCTCACAGCTCCTCCATTGAGACAGAAAACATATCCGGATTGCGACTTCAGATCATTCTGATCTGTTTGAAAACCAGCATCAGCATACCCTCTGATGACAATCTCCTCGTCTCCTCCATACACCAGGAACATATCCTTAGTTCTTCTCAGATACTTAAGGATATTCTTAACAACAGTCCAATGTTGTTCTCCTGGATCTTCTTGATATCTGCCTACCATGCTCAGTGCATAGGCAACATCAAGCCTGGTACATAACATGGCATACATGATGGATCCTATAGCCGAAGAGTATGGGATCTTGCTCATCGTATCTTTCTCCTGTTGTGTCTGGGGACACATTTTCTTAGAAATATGTAATCTATGTAACACTGGAACCAATCCCCTCTTGGATTTTTCCATACTAAATATCTTTATTATCTGGTCAATGTATGTACCCTGACTTAGTCCAAGCAGCCTCTTGGATCTATCACGAATGATCTTGATCCCTAGAATGTAGGCTTCTTCTCCTAGGTCCTTCATGGAGAAACACTTGTTCAACCAGTCCTTAACTGAATGTAAGGCTGGTATGTCATTTCCAATAAGCAATATGTCATCAAAATATACCACTAGGATGACGACCGCATTACCATTAAACCGCTTATAAACACATGGCTCACATTCATTCTTAATGAAACCAAATTCCATTATGGATTCATCAAATCGAATGTTCCATGACCCGGATGCTTTCTTTAATCCATAAATGGATTTATGCAACTTGCAAACCCGTTTGGCTTCACCTGGTGTCACAAACCCTTCTGGTTGTGTCATATAGACATCTTCCTGAAGGTTCCCGTTAAGTAATGTTGTTTTGACATCCGTCTTCCAAATCTCGTAGTCATGGTAAGCTGCTATGGAAAGTATCATTCTTATAAATTTAAACATGGCAACTGGCGAGAAGGTTTCATCATAGTCAATTCCTTGACATTGTCTGAATCCTTTAGCCACTAGGCTTGCTTTATAGGTTCTAACTTGACCTTCCATGTCCAGCTTTCTTTTGAATACCCATTTGCATCCAACAGGATTTACATCAACTGGCTCATCGACCAGAACCCAAACTTGGTTCTGATACATGGAATCCATCTCAGAATTCATATCTTCTAGCCATCTTGCAGCTTCTGAGCTTTCTACTGCTTCCTTGTAAGATAGAGGTTCATCATTGTCCAACAATAATGATTCACCATCCTCGGTGACTAGGAAACCAAATCTCTCTAGTTCCCTTACCTCTCTTGAGCTCCTATGCAGTACTTGTGTTTCTGGAACCTCTTCCACGGGGACCTGTGGAACTTGTTCATGTACCAACTCTTGTGTATCTTGATCATCAACTTCATCGAAGTCAATATTTCTCCCACTATCCTTCTTGAGGATGTGCTCCCTCTCAAGAAAGACGTCTTGTCTGGCGATAGTCACTTTCTTGTCTTGGGGGTTATATAGGTAATATCCTTTTATTTCCTTGGGATATCCTATAAAGATACACTTCGTGCCCCGGGGTGATAGTTTTTTTCCTGAGAAGGCCTTAACAAACGCCTCGCATCCCCACACACGTGTGTGCGACAAAGTGGGTTTCCTTCCATTCTATAACTCGGATGGAATTCCATTTGCTGCCTTAGTTGGTACTCGGTTTAATGTGTATGCTGTAGTTTGTAATGCATATCCCCAAAAGGATAATGGAAGATCAGCATGACTCATCATCGACCTCACCATGTCCAACAAGTTGCGGTTCCTCCTTTCACTAACACCATTCCACTGTGGTGTATAAGGAGTGAGCTGAGATAGAATCCCAGACTCCCGTAGAAGATCGATGAACTCTTGGTTCAGATAATCGAAGTTTCTTTATCTTCTTACCAAGTTGATTCTCTACTTCATTCTTGAATTCCTTAAATTTCTCTAAGGACTCTGACTTATACCTCATTAAGTAGACATAGCCATATCTACTCAAATCATCAGTAAAAGTAATAAAGTAAGAATATCCACCTCTAGCTTCTATTGGAAATGGTCCACACACATCTGTGTGTACCAATCCTAGAAGCTCTGTGTCCCTTTCACCTTGTCCACCAAAAGGCGGCTTGGTCATTTTTCCTTGTAAACAAGCGTGACATCTATCAAGTGGTTTTAGCTCAGTAGAGTCTAAATATCCATCTTGGCAGAGCTTTGTCAAGCGCTTCTCGTTCACATGACCAAGGCGGTGATGCCATAACTGGGTGATGTATGAGTCATGTGAATTTATTTCGTTATCGATTGCCAAAACTTGGTTTTCATAATTTAATACATACAAACCATTTTTCAAATGTGCCATACCATAACATAAGTTGTTCTTATAAAAGAGACTACCCTTATTTCCAAACATGAAAATAAATCCATCCATATCCAAACAAGATACAGAAATTATGTTCTTGGTAACACTAGGCACAAAATAACAGTTTTGTAAAACAAAAATCATGCCAGTTGGCAATGAGAGGTGATAGTCGCCAATAGCCAACGCAGCCAGCCTTGCTCCATTGGCAGCTCGAAGATCCACCTCTCCTCTGGCGATCTTTCTAAATCTACTTGGTTCCTGCATTTGAATACAGATGTGATCCCCACAAGCTGTATCTAATACCCAATGTGTAGAAATAGAAATATTGCACTTGATAACGAATGCACCTTTAGCGTCCCCACGCTTCTGGGTGCAGTTCCTCTTCTAGTGGCCCTGCTTGCCACATGCAAAACACACTGCTTTCCATTCCTTGCCCTGCCTCTGGATCTTCCCCTTCTTCGAGGGACGGTGCTTGGGGGCTTCAGACCGTTTATAAGTCTTTGGCCCCTTTGCCTTGTCCTTCCTTTTCTTGTTCACCATAAGGACCACGGGTTTGTCATGCCCCATGTCCTTATCTACCTGGTGAATCAAGGTCAGAAGCTCTGATAGACTCTTCTCATTTCCGCTCATGTTATAGTTGACAATAAATCTAGATAAGGTCTTGGGAAATGATGATAGGATGAGATCTGTACGCAACTCATCTGGGAATTTAATCCCTAAGATGTCCAAGCGTTCAATGTAGCCAATAAGCTTGACCACATGAGGCCCAGCTGGCGCAGACTCTCCAAGCTTCGTGGTAAACAAAGCATTGGAGATCTCATACCTCTCATGTCTCGCCTTCTCTTGGTAGAGATCTTTAAGGTGAGACATCATTCTATACGCATCCATGTTTTCATGTTTCTTCAAGAGCTCATTAGACATGGCCGATAGCATGAAACACTGGACATTTGTGGCATCATCCATGTGTTTCATGTAGAGAGATAATTCCTCATCGCTATCCTCTTTCCCAGGCGCAACTGGAATAGGCTCTTCCAGCACATATAATTTATTTTCATGGATAAGGACGATGCGTAAATTCCTCTACCACTCTTGGAAATTGGTGCCGGTGAGAAGGTTTTCTTTTTCGAGTATGGTGCGTAATGATATGTTTGAAGTCATTTTCTTACCGTTTCTAAAATTTAAGATGAGCAAAGGTTTAGTACTTTATTATAAAAATTGAGACAAATAAATAAATTAATACTTATTAGTCTCCCACTATTTTATCGAAATCCAATAGCCCTCACCATTAACTTCGTAATATTATATTGTGTGAATATTCTAGTGGAAAGGATCCATATTTCCCTTCGCATTACCCCAACTAGGGTTGGTCAAGAAACTTGAAGGGTTTTAGGTAGGCATTCCAAATGCCAACTGCATTAACTCGCAGTTCCTTGATCCACTGAGTGGACTTCCCAATCCTGAAATCCTTTTTGGATTTCCTCAACCTTTGCCTCTTGGTCACACCAAGTCCTGCTGTGGCAGTCAACCCTTGATGCGAACCAAGTCAAGTCAACCCAAAACCTTGAATTAGAATTCCCTGATAATTGAAAGCACCCCAACTAGGGTTGGTCAAGCACTTTGAACTATGGTTTGATTCTAACCAAGATTATGGAAGGCTATGCCGACTTAATATTTATGTTGAGGGATTTTATCCTTATACGTAAATTTACATTTTATTATCTTTGATTACATTCTTGTTAATATTATGTGGGATATACTTAAGTGATTAACCATGTCTAAGATAATATTTACGTATAATCCAATTTTATTTTAGTTCCATCTTGCATGCTCGTTTAATTCATTAATTGTGTGATCGTGACAACACACCCACAATAAATAAACCATGCAACTGACAGAAATAAAATAAATAGTATGATCATGAGCTTTTCTATTGGTTAGTTTATCTAGTGGTTGATAAACTAACCCAAGACCTAGGGGAGAAACACCTTGAACCTTTCGGGTTCGTGTTTACAGCTTTCCACCTGTCCACCTTTGTATCTCCTTGGATTGGTTTCATCTTGGATCCTGACTTGAGCCGCCTCCACTAGCTTGGGAGCTCCATCAATTACATATGCATTTATCTCACACGCAGGTGAGGGGAAAAAAGGGGTTTTAACATAAAAGAATCCTTAGGCGCGCAGGCCCTACATATTAATGAGGAGATGGCTTGTAGTCCAACAAATTTAATTTAAATAAATAAATTAAAAGAAACCATTCACATACAAAGGTCTCGGTTTAGCTCATTATCATCCATACATGCAACGATATTTACGCATAAATAAAACTAGAATTCAATTCTTTAATCGTTCTTGTTTAAGATAAATCACGCTCGAATCAATTAATTATCTTTAATTAATCAATCCTTTTATCTTAAATCCTTTTTTTGAATTTCCTTGAGATTCTCTTCCATCATAATTTTAAACAAATAAATTCAATTAAAATTATCCTTGTACACAACTTGTACCTTGGAGGCAACCCGGCGAATTCCCATTTATTACGCAGATGTTAAATTAAACACATATATATAAAACACCTATCATGTGTTGTGCCTCAGCTTTACGCCTGCACCATGGTACACGTATCAAGGGTTTGTATAATATAATAATAAATTTTAATAAATCTGCGTAATTTGGGTGAGTACACGGCGTGTAGTTCCGACTACACGGCGTGTAATTTTTCTTCACCGTCCATCCGAAGTACACGCCCGGGGATAGGGCATGTTAATGTACTTCGGAAATTTTTGGAGTACACGGCGTCTACAGTGGGACACACACCGTGTAGTTTCCGCGTTACACGGTTTCCAGCCTGGCAGGCTATGTACGGAGTACAAGACCCAACTCTAACCCGATGGGACTACACGCCGTGTTCATTGGACCACACAGCATGTATTCCAGAAACCGTGTGCCACCTGTTTCTGGTCAACACACGGTGTCTTAAATTATTAGAAATAATCCAATACATGGCCTGATTTGGCGGATCAGTCAATTCATTGAACCTAGACTACACGGTGTGTACTTCCGAATACACGCCATGTATTCTGGTGTTATAAGGCCAGAAACATTTGGCTCCTCCGGATGAGTTCCTCTATTTTATTTTAATCAAAATTAAAAGAAAAACCGTTTCTGTGAGGTGAACGAGAAACGAGAGAGGAGGAACAGATCTCGATATTCAGATTTCCAGAACGATTAAACATGAATTGAAATAACTAAATTATTAAATGCGTAAATCACCAACAAAAAAATTAAATAATTATAACCAACGATATGACCCCCTCTGATACCACTTGTAGGTTCTGGGCACAGCGGAAGCGCGTTGGTGGGTTTTCCCAACTTAATTTTTCATTAAACAATGTTCAATCCGAGATCCTTCACGATATAAAACGCCGAATCTTCGGAATAGAACGAAGAACGAAAAGAAAATATGAGTCCCGGAACCCTTGAGGAGGATCATCATATGTTGATTATAATTAATTTAATTAATGCATAAGAATTACCTCGTTGGAATTCTTTCTTCGTTGATGTGTCCGGTCACGATTCGGTGATCCGTCGTTGCGTCGTAGAATCCAAGTGTAGGATTCCTCTAGCGGTGATCCACATGTGTGTCACGTATCTCCGGACGGCGCCGAAGAGATCTCCGGGTGCTAGCGCGGAAGAACCTTCGCTTGCGATGTCCGCCTTCGACCGCCTTGATCCGGTGGAGGATCTTGCTCTCGTAACTTGAGGGCGTTCTTGGTGGAAAGGGAATTCTCTCTTGGCTTGAGAGTATTTCCAAATCCGTTGTGCACAAAAATGGCTCTCAAAAAATGTTGGGGTTGCGAGGATATTTATAATCAGGTTTGAGGTTAATAGAGTTATGACAATAAATAAACGCGTTACATGTTTTATTTATTTCATTAACTCTTATTGAAAACCCCCATGTCGAATTATTAATTCCTTGAAATGCGCCCATGCTGATTATAATAAATATCATTTAACAAAACAATATTAAATCCTCAAAATCCCAATTGGAAAAACTACACGGCGTGTAATAATTAATACACGGCGTGTACTTGTTTTCCATAAAACTACACAGCGTGTATATTTAATATACACGGTGTGTACTTTTATTTTCCATTTTTCTCCACCACATTTATTAGACCTTGAGTAATGACTATTTATTTCTTAAATAAATGTAACTACATTACTCGCTAATAAATATATTATTTTATCCACAGTATATTCTCTCGAATAACTAGTGTCAAAATAAATGCGATCAGACATCCTTAAATAATTATTAAACCACAGTCGGGAATAATATTTATTTAACTTGTTAAATTAATATTTAACTGAGATACATGGACACACTTAGTGTGTGACCCTCTAGGCCTCTTTCTCAGTGGCATTAGGCTGAGCCTGCCTAAAGTCCAAGGTTAGCGTCTAGCAACACGCCAAGGCACCCATATAGAAAGAAGTTAACGCCGCAATGACGTGTCACGTCCTACGAACGCTTACCGTGTAATATAATCCCTTTGTCTCGATATCTCCAATCAAGCGGGTTGCATGCTAGTGCCATCAACCCATGTGCTTGATTATTGTTTCTTTGACTTCCCGGAATTGAACTTGCCCATACCTTACCATGGCCATGGATTTATTTAGGCTATATCAATTCCATCAAAGGGCATGAGATATCTACTTCCGTTATGGAACGAAAGGGACAAATCCTTTCTCGCATTATCTATTAATGCGGTATTACTCGTGATGCACCCAACATATCCTACCTCGCTGCGAATAGTTTGTCGTCATAGTTTTCGTCAATACATCTAAGTGTGTGAGTTGTAATACCCATTAATAATAATCTTAAAGTCTAAGGATCAATACACACGTCCGTAGATAGGAACATCCAATGACACTATGAAATGTGTATTTCCTACTGGCGGGTCTCGTTCTCATAATATCCTCCTGGATATTACCAAGGGCGCACACCATGAGAAGGTGCCTCAAAGTTTTATGAGTCCTCACCCCTAATGACCTGTATTATTTGTGTCCCTCAAATAATATCATCCGGCCATAGAACATACATTCAAGAACAGTGTTATGGCACTTTCAGGTTCTCATCATAGCAGGGATCTGCTACGACCCTTTAATGCAACAGCTGTCCTTAGGACATTATCACATGACATGTCACGCAAAAGAACAATCAAGACGTGATAAGGATTTTATTTAATGAATAAAGTACAAAGTAGTTGGTTCTAGACCACCAACTCCAACAGATGGTATGCGGAGAGAATCATCCGCGGAAGGAAAATAGTTCATGAAAGAGAGAGCAGTTCATGCATGAAGCTCTCACAGTATGCGACTGAGCATGGAAGTACATAGAGAATGGTGGTAAATGGAGGAGTGGAGTAGTATGTGGAGTAGGGCAGTCCATAGAGAAGGATAGTTCATGGAGGAGTTGGATGGTATGAAGAAACAACTGGATGGTATGCGGAAATAGCAGTGGTATGCAGAAACATCAATGGTAGGAGAAAACAGAAGTAGTATAAATAACACCCAAGGAATCCTGAAAATTGACCAAATCAGTTTGAGAAATTAATTTCCATAACATATCAGTGTACGTGAAAATAAATTACATATGTGGGTGATTACATGACTTCAACAGAGCATCCATTTACAGTTGAGGATGCATGATCTAGTGAATAATTGTTAAATCAACCTTCAAGTCATTAAACTGGGTGAATATTCTTTCAAATCAGTGAGAAAGAGGGAGTTAATAGAAGTGATCCTAGAGACATAGTGTAATATCCCTAAAACCATGTAAAGGCAGTTCACCTAGTACATAGTGACTTTGTTAAACTCTTGTAATCCACAACTTGTGAAGATTAGTGGTTTTTGGTATGACCGACAGACTGTCGGCATATGCTCCTTGGGCGTTTTCCTTAGTGGTGAACCATGTAAAATTATTGTGTCATTTCTTTGCATGTGATTGTTTATTTTCTACACTTTCTCTTTAGACATGTTTAACATGTTCCTATAAACGTGGAAACAAGATCCATCATTTTTTTTTAAAAAGTTGACACCCTGATTTACCCCTCCTCTCTCGGTGTGTTTTGGGGTCCTTCAATACTAGGGTTCAAGTACTCTATCAACTGAGTGGTACTCCCTAATAAACTGGGGTAGGGGTATTTTATTTACTCAGTGCTACCCCCCCCCCCCCCAATATGAACTAGGGAATTTGTTCTCTATCTACTAAGTGGTACCCCCCCTAACGTACTATGGAACGGTTCCGCTATCTACTAAGTGGTACCCCCTAATAGACTAGTGTGTGTGTCTTATATCTACTAAGTTGTAACCCCATGATGGGATAGGGAATGGGTTCTCTATTTATGGAGTGGCCCCCTATTGTAATAGTGTGAAGGTTCTCTATCTAATGAGGGGTACCCCATGATGTACTAGGTCTTGGTTCCTCATTATGTTTAGTGGAACCCCCATGATGTATTATAGAATGGGTCCTCTACTTTGAGTGTGTGCCTCCTAGAATATGAAGCATGATGGAGAAGTGTGGGTCCTCCACATTGTTACTTATATGGACAGACACACGATATAATGGGCATCGTTTATGGACTTCTTGGAACAATTGGAAAATGCTTCCCCTGGGATGGGATATGAGATGGGGATCCCCTTTTTCTCTTGTTTGGGTCTCTTTTATGAAAATATATATGTATCCTTGTTGTTGGATATTTTTTCTCTCTTTATGTGGATTTAGTTTTCTACTTATATCATGTATCCTCCTACTCCTCCTTCAGCTTTAAAGGAATCCTACTGGGTATGTATATACTCACCCTTGAATGGGATTTCCCACACATGTCATGTCTTATGTATAGGATGGACAGATCAGTGGTGATTTCAAATATGCATAGGGATACCCTGGTGTATTTTACCATGTACAGTGGTTATGGCTTGGTGATCTGGATTCGATCTCTCTCAACATTTACATTTCCTTGTAATTTTCAGGTTGGGACATCTTTCTTGTTGGGAGTGTATTTTTTCCTTTTTCATTTTAGATTACTCTTTCATACACTTATATTCCCTGGAGGTTTTTACATTCATTTTTTTTACTTAGATGTTACTATATTTTATATTAATTCATCTACAATTATGCATGGATATTATTGGTTGTGCGGATAGGTACATTAGTAAAAGGCCTCCCATATTAGTTATGTATTTCGGTGATTATTTCCAGCCCCTGGACTATGGAGGTAGGCTTGGGGTAGTTTTGGCTCGAGTCCCATTGGGTCAGGTTATGACATTTAAATTATAATCTTTTATGAACCTTTATTTTTGATTTCTTCTTCACTTTGTGTTTAGGATAGTCAAGTTAGATGTGCCTAATATTTTTTAAATCATAACATTGGGAATATTTTAAATTTATATTATTCTTCTATAACATGTTAAAATATATTCTAAATCCATTTATTCTCAAAATAAAATTACTAAATATTATATCCAATTGATTCAGTTCACCACAAAAATTGGAACTACTAAAACCACTTTCATCAGATAAATTATAAAACATGACTTTTTTCTTGTTTTTATCTTTTGAGATAGAAAAAATAATATAATAACTATCTCTTTTTATTAACTTGTGATCATAAACATTATCTTGCATCTCAGACTCGTACATCATTAATGTACTAATTAGAAATTTAATTTTAAGATACTTAATAGGTGTATATTGTCTAATAAAAGTTGATATTTCACTCCATCTAGTTGTTAAAACTCTCAAAACATTTAATACATGATCAAATTTTGGTATAATATCTCCTATGGAAGAAATATTATTTATAATTTCAGTAAGTCTTCTATTTATTTGAGTAATAATTTCTCTATTAAACACCCTGAATGTGTAAAATTTAAATTTTATTATTTTATATCTTAATTTCATTACATTTTATATTCCTTTAGAAGAAACAGTAATGTTTTACCATATATCATTGGTTTTATTGTTAAATAAATGTGTGGAAAAAAACAATTAATAATTCATAGAGGAATAATAAAATGGACAAAATCAAAGGATGAAGATGAACACAACAATTTATTTGGTTCCTGAAATGATCCCTAGATGCATGGAGGGATAGAACAATTAAATAATTTTGGGATAAGAATTATAGGGTATGATATCATAGTATCTCACCCAAAAACATATCTTGAATGAGCCCATAAAGAAGATGGTTCAATAGTTCCACCAACCACACAGTAAGTCCTATATGTCACAGTGACAGGTGACTAGAAGTTCGTAGATCTATAGTTCTCTTTTGATGTCATCCATCAACCCTTCTATAGTGAATATGAAAAGTCCAAGTTTCTATAGTCTCCTATAATTGTTTTTAAATTAATTCTAAACTTCTTATAATACCATGTTGATGTCAAACAGTGAGAGTTGTGGTCTGGTGTGTAGTATGGACTACTAATAGTCAACCCAACTTTATCGAAAGGATTGATTTACACCATTCCCACATGTTATACATTGAAAAAATATATTAACTTAATTCTATACTAAACCATAAATAATATAAAAAATGGGTCTTGAGTTAGGATCATATCCAGCCACTTTTTCAGCAATCTCGAGTTCTTATTCAAATGAAGGTACCTTATATGTTTTCACTACTTCCAAATAAACATCAAGCCCAAAATGTTAAGATATATAAAAATATTTTTTCCCAATAACCCTAATTTTCTCCATTTAAATAAGGTTTTATAACCATAGACGTATATTCATGAAGGCAAGCATTATAAAAATAAAAGATTTATCTTTAAACCTTTACTAATCAATGCAGAGAACTCAAACATCTTGATCAGATACCACATGTTATCCCAGTTATTTTATTACACAAACTCAAGAGGGGGATTAATAGAGTTATTATATTTCACCTTTTAATTTTTTTTACTTTAATATTCAATTAAATATTCATATTTATCTCTTTATTAAATCATATTTATAGTGGAATAATTTAATGAAAATAAAAACATAACACATAATAATTTTTATAGAGATTCGGGATCTCAAAGATAATTCCCTAGTCCACTCCACCAATACTTAATATAGTCCTGGTGATTTTATTTATATCCTTTTACTATGTTTATTTATATCTATGTGAAATCCGATACAGATTAGTTTTTACAAATATATAAGAGAATTCACCTGAGATCTTTTGAAACAAGACGTTTCCTTAGCCTAACATTGACATTTAGTTCAAGAAGTGTGAACCTCTATAAAACTACATAAATATGTATAATTTGATAAAATATAGTAGTACGCAATTGTATAGAACCTCAATTGAATAATGGGGAAACATATATAGAAACTATCTCTCTAAATTGTAGCAGTTCTGAAGTGATTCTGACCCATATATAGATTCTTCATGAATTCATAGTTATAGAAGTATAATATTCTACTTTTTATTCTATCATTAAATCATAAGGCACGCAAAATATGAACAAAAAAATATATAGATAATTTTTTATAAATCACAGTTGCAACATTTCTAAATAATGAATAGTGAATAGATATTTTTTTAGTTGAATGCATATATATGTAACTCATATTAATTTTCTTAATAATTGTGAAAATATATAATATAAAAATTTATGAAAAAATGATTCAAGGTTTCCCTTAATCTTCTACTTGAAAATTGGTAACTTCATACCCATTAAAATTGGTACAGTCTTCTAAAATTCATAACTCAAATGAAACTCAATCAAACCTCTCATAAAATCAATCCTTAATTAACAAATCATTTCAATTGTTATAAAATATTTATTATTTAATTCAATAGCTTAAAAATATGATGAAAATATCTTATAATTTAAAATATTAATAAATATCCAAAAATTTAAATCTTCAGGTAAGATAAATTTCAAAACATATATTATATATAAGAATAAATCCACTTTCCTTTAGTATATGTATGAAGAAATAAGTCCCTAATATTGCGTAATAATAACTCACTTATTTCAAAATAATAACTCTCAAATTTAATAGACTACATAAGGAATTTTTCTTTACATAATTTCAAATCTGTAAGAGTAAAATGAATCATTAATAATTCATATATCATTAAAAACTACTTTTCATAACATATTTCACTTAACTGATTTTCCTTGAATAATATTAATCTATGAATTAATCAACTCTTGTGGGAAAAATACATAGTTATATAAGATATTTTACTTTGAAAAATCCTTTATGTATGAGTGACTCCTAAAATGATCAGACTATGCGTGAGTAATTCAACTTTTATATATGAAATTATAATTCTAAATTTTTTTACAAAAACATCAAGAATAACAATATCAATATAATTTAACATTCATAAAATCCTTAATAAATATATAAGTAACCCAAAACTCACTCAAAGGTAAGTCACTATTAATACAAATATTGTATTTTGTACACATCAAAACTTAATATATGTTAGGGTATATTAGATAAAAATGATTTTATAATATATTGAATTTTATTGAAAAATATGGGACTACTATAAGATATTGGAAATGATTATGCATGGTGTGAGGAGTATGAATATATATAGGGAATGTAAAAGGATTATGAGGGTCATTGTCAAGCTACCTTACACCTAATACCCCATGGTGTGAGGAGTATGAATATATATAGGGAATGTACAAGGATGATGAGGGTAATTATCATGCTATATCCCACTTGATACCCAATCTAGTAACCCAAGACAATCTACTTCTGCACCTATTTCACCTACCTCCATATTTTACGTTGATATGAATAAATATTACAAGGTTGAGCTATTCATATCATAGACTTGAAGCGCTAGATCTTCTAGTGGTTGGAGGTTTCATTCAATCCTCCTCAAGTTCACCTCATACCCTAATACAAATGTCTCGACAATTTTTTATACATTGTTTCCCTCAAAACCATTCACCTTTAAGGAAACAACACTAATTCATTCAGTCCCATTTCTTTATATCACCAAGCCATAATTATCCATCACGTACATCACACCACCAATGGGACTAATGCCTTATCTATCTCTAAGGAATACCCCTACAATTATCACCGCATTTTTTATGACTAATAGTATTTTCATAGAAGTTATTTTGGATAAGAAATGATTAGATATTAATTACCATATGAGTGGGAAGGGTAATATGACTAACACAACCCTTAAGATGCTATTTTTATATCTTGAAGCATGATTCCAGGACTTAGGGAAAAGTCACTTATAGGGAAGACGTTGAAAACTAATTCTAGTATGAAGTAGATCATGGGTATGACCATTTAGATGGTGCCCACTCTAGAAGACACTAAAGTCATTTCCCCCAGCAAAGTGTATCACACTATTGAGGCTCTTATAATAGAGGAGACTTAGTTTTTAAGACCAAATTATCACTACCCCTTGTCCCTAATGCTTTTTCGACCATCATAGCCTTGATATTTCCAAGTTCACTCATGATTAAATTACAAAAGTTCACTTATCATGAGTAACTAAAAAAAATAGTGGAAAGTTGGTGTATACACAATCAAGCCTACCACTTAATAGAAACCTTCTGTTGTGACCACTAATTCTTTATTACCAAGAGAGAGAGGGAGGGAGGGAGGGATAGAGAGAGGGGGAGGGATGGTGGGATATATATATATATATATAAGGTTAGATAGTGGTGGGAGAAATATATTTGAATGTTCCCACCATACACTACTATATAAATAGAGGAGGAGATAGAGGTTTCAGTGGCAACTAGGGAGGATTCATAGGGAACATAGGTGTCAAAGGATACCCCTCCCCTGTTTTTGTGTCTATCATTTATTTCTTGATTTAATTTTACTAATGTTTTTTGAAATCCATTTATTTATTTTTATTATTCAACCTACTATCTATCATATATTTTAATTTCATGCTATAATAAAAGTAATGTAATTGATTTTTTATATGTTATAATATTTTGAGTATTATTTATATAAATTCATTATTATAACAAAGTCTAATGTACAAAAATTTATTTTGTATGAATTTGAATCACACCACACTCTAAAAAAATTATGGTACTTCAATTCCATAAATTATGTTCAATAATAAAGGAAGATAATAATCTTTAAACAATGAATAATTTCTTTTCTTTCCAATTTTTTGATCTATTACATTATTTCAAAATCAAGATAATCATTTCATAATCTCTCTCTCCTCACTTAATCATTAGGATAACATTTAATTCATTTTTTGGGTAGGGATATTTGGACACCATTTCAATTTTACCCTTGTTGATATAGTATAGATTATCATTTAGGATAGATATTTTAACTTTTTGTCAAATTTTGATTCATTGTGCTCATTTTTAATCTTAGTATACTGGGTGAAAAAACCTATGATGGGGTGAATATAGTGTAGATATATTCATTTAACAAATTAAAATTTATCTCTTCATATTTAACCTAATTTGGAATTTGAAACATTGTTTTCTGTTAGGATATGAATGTATCTATTTTTATTCAACACAACCCACAATATCACTTGAAAATTAGACTATAAATAGTGAATAACATATGGTGTTTTTATGAGGTTCATCACCAATGTGAGAATCCTACTCCTTGCTATGATCGAGTTTCAATGAGTCATATGTTTTTCTCTAATAATATTCCCATCATTTAAATGATGGTTGCATAGGGTTAATCCAAAAACTATTATCATTATATTATACCAGAGACCATTTACTATATTACATAGGTTAATGTAAACTGTTTCTAGTAGGTCCTTTATTCTTTATCCCATGAGTTAAAAACCCTTCATCTAAACTTTGAAGTAGAAATATAGTTAGAATTATATGTCTCTAAATCACTATAATTGGATATTATTCTTTTTCAGTATAGAGTCCTATAATAGCTGGAAACTGTCTTCAAGAATTTATGCAACTCAGTCTCTACTTTTAGTTTAATTCCATATCTTGTATAGAATCTGTCATAGGATTCTCTGTAACGACCCAAACGTTTATGAATAAAATTTCCATTCTTCTGATTTAATTAAATTTCATATGGTTACTGAAAACACATAAAGTTATTTTATTATATCTTATTAGGTTTTAAATTATGTTAAGTATCTTTACCATTGATAATATATATGTTCAACAATGATCATGTGAATAGTATAAATATAGGGTTTGAACAAATCCTTTTGGCATTGACAATAGAAGTGGTAGCCTCACCCAGTAGGATTGTACCCTATGAATCCCAATTATCAGAGCTTCTGAGATAGATAGAATTTATTGGATTTTCCCTATAACAAGCATAATATTAGATCCAAAAACTTAAGTATGATCGAAACTATTTACAGGAGAAATACAAGCTCATCGATATCATGACTCAAACCATGTTCACTGAATCACTCCATGAAAGCCCCACCATCACACACCTTAATCTTAGGGAATATGATGGTGTAATAAAGGTATATGTATCAAGACCCTAGCAATAATATTATTTACATTATTTTGTATAGAATAATAAATATATTTTCTTCTTATTATTATTGTTACTTTGTAAATGATTTATAAAATACAAATAGTATTTTTTTTTTTGAAATATATTTTGATGAATTAATGGATTTTTTAAAAAAATAATATTTTAATAAAATATTATTATTAAATTAATTTTTTTAAATATAAATAATCAAATAATTTTTATAAATTCAAATGTAATTTTTATTATGGTTCAAAAACTGTTGTTGTCAAAAACATGTCATTTTCAATAAATGACAGTTTTTAATTTAAAAGTGAAAATTAAAATATTTATAAAATTATTTAGATAAAATGAATTTTATTTTTTGGAATCATAACATCAAAATTATCCAACAATGAATTTTTCATAATTTTCTGAGATAGTCGAATGTTTAGGTAAAACTTAGATACCGTATAAATATACGGTGTGTTTTATGAAATCATAATCTCCTGATAGTGATGTAATAAATACTATAAAATGTATCCTAGGAAAAATATGTGCTTTCCTTTAAAATTATGTAATTTTATGTTTATTTTATTTATTTTATAAAGACTTGTGAATCCTCCAAGACTTATAATATATTTTAAGATTTTAAAATCATTTCTTTGAAGGTGTGACTCACCTTCACATAATCAAAGTCAATATTTTATTATCTTTGGAATTTGACCTCATAAAATAATGTATACCACTCCAATTTGGTTTAAACCATTGGAAAACCCAAGGTATGGTTTGGGGTTTTGAATATTTTATTATGTAGTTTCCAAACCAAAATAATAATGAAATCTCCCTCCTTTACTATATAAACCCACTCAAGTTCCCATTTCTCTTCACTAAAGCTTCTTGAATCTCATCCACACACTTTACTATACTTTTTATAGTCCTCCTAAGGTGGCCCAACCTCCCAAGAAGCATTTCCTAAGCCATTGGAGTCACACATCCAAGTAAGGGATTTTTCTCCTCACCTTTGAATTCAAACACCATTTTGAGATTAGTTCTTTTAATTTAAATTTATTGTATTTTCATTGATTTTTAATAATTAACATACTATAAAATTGATGTTATTTTTATGATGGATCATTTATCCCCCTCATTTGGACTCTTACCTTAGATGTTACTATGCCAAAAATCCATAAGGGATTCTCTCTCTCCTCTTTTAATCAAGCACTTCATTTATGATATACCTTTTTAATTTTTATTCTCTTATGTTGGGATAAATTATTACCTATCCCAATTACTTTACACTTGTTTGGTAAATTATTATATCCCCTTTCACTCTCATTTAACACCACTAAGAAAGTTTACGCACATCTGTTACCATGCCAAATTGTTGTAAGGGTTCTTTTGCTTTCTCCTCTTTCTTCAAGATTATGTATTATGTTATGCCTTCTACTTCCAATTAATTATGTTGAGTAATGTCCTTCCATGTACCCCTTACTGTCCATTTTATGTCTAAATTATTATATACCCCTTTCTCTCTCATTAACCCATTTTATTAATTTCGGTATCATGTCATTATGCTGCCGAAATTGCACCATGATTTACCATGCCAAAATAATTTTGTATTGAATACCTTACCCATTTCTCTACCAAGGGTATTAAACTTTATGAACATGATCATATTTATTGGTTACTTATATGTATTTATTTCACATTTCTATATCATTGAATAAAAGTATTATGTTGAATGAATCCATGTTATATGATCTATGTGGAACACTTAAGCATGAGATTGAGATGTTTGTGAAAGGTGCACCCTGATAGCACTCCAATGCTTTGGGTAATTTTTAGTATCATAATAATTCATTTTGTGATAGGGTTTTACATGATTCCTTTATGTTACATTTTTCCAACATGAATTCTTGGTGATTTTTCTTTAACTTATGTTTTTGATGCATTGTTTTAAGTCGTTTCCATATTTCCCATGTTATGATTGGCATGCTATATCAAGCCTTATTATTCATGTTTCATTATGACTCAATGATATGAATTGTCTAACATGTAGTATTATCCTTACGTTATACCATGTTTATTATCTTAAAGGGATTTATAGCTCACCTCTTTCTTATGTATGTCCACAGGTTATCCCATATAGTGTTAAGTATGAAGGAATGTTTTTCTCTTGTCATAGAAGTTTTCAATAAAGTTGTTGTTGTATTTAATGTTTTAAGTTGTTATGCAATGTTCCTAAACCCCAAATACACTAGACATATCAATATTATGAGTTTTATTAAGTGAAATTTTATATAATAAATCATGTTTAGATGTGAAATAAAGATAAAGGTTGTTATATTATCTCACTAAAACATCAAGGTCTTGGACTGCCTAAGAAATATCATATATACTACATTAATATTCACCATATTATTATCTTTATCTTCTTTTTTTATATATTCTATAATATAAAGTATCACAGGAACTACCTATTTCTCTTATTTCTCAAGTTCGATTGAATATACTCAATAGAACTAAGTTAGCTTCCACATATTACTCTTCTTATTTCATACCCATATGTTATATCTTATTCATCATATGATTATGATCTTCTTATAATAATAAATATATTTTATTCCACTCATCAATATAGAACCCTCATTCCCACAGATAACTTATTCTATTTTTGATATTTTATATATAGGTCTAGAGAATTTATTTTTGATATTTATTTTTTTTAAAAATATCCACTGAATTAGTATGTACAACCATCTGATTTTATTCAACGACATGTAATGGGTGTGCGCCCATGATTTATATTTATTTTTCTTTATTAAACCATGTTTTTTTATTCCATTTTTTAAATATATTATTATTTTTTCACTAACAATTATCTCATATAAAATTCTAGGAGTAACCTTTTTTTCATTTTATCATAGACTTATAAATACCGTATTTAAATTCTTTTGGTTCATTCAAGTTCCTTTTATTTATTCTCATAGACAACAAAAAATAAAACTATCTCCATGATTTTATAAAAATATATGGCAAAAACAATGACATAACTCATTATTATTAGTTTTAGTGCATATGAAATACCTTATAAATTTTAGCTTCATTCAGTAATTTCATCTCAGAAAGATCTTATCATAAATTATATTTAATTAAAAATAATTTTTTTACCTTTTAAAATAATAAAACCAACACTAATAACATCTGATTAATTTTCCACTTCTGATAACATATATTGATTTACAAATATTATCATTTATAACTCACAAGTTAAATATAATAATGATCTCCTCCTCTCCTCCTCATTCAAATCTGAGATTGAATAATTGATTTACATATTATTATTTTATTTATAACTTGATAGAATAGATTTATCATCATTAGGTATAATATAACCATAAAAATAATCAATTCTAGATAACTTAAACATTTTCAACTTAATTTAAACTATCAGACTCTCATACAAACTTGATCTTATCTTACAATCATGAAGATAAACTTCTCATCAATAATTCATCTTGAATCACACAACCTTTGAGTTTTATTTATTTTTTATATGATTAAAAAAATATTAGATCATCATCAGATTCATTTCCTTAAAAAATAAATCATTCTATATATTTTAGATTCTCAAACTTAACAAATTCTTGAAATTTCAAAAAGTGTTTATACTTAGAATCATGGAAGTCATCCTCATGTAGAAAGAGAACCATCCTAATGATGTTTAGTGGATCATATTTATGAAGATGATTCTTGTGTAGATGATTCATATATAGATATCATTTAATCCTTATATAGATGAATCTTTAGTAGATGATTCTTATGAACATCTGAATTCAACCTTATAAAATTGCCATATTCATACTTACAAAGAGGGATGATCCTTATGAAATTATCTGATCATACTTACTAACTCAGACCATTTCCATCTTTTTTACATCCCAGTGAGTAATATTCTTACACGGGCACCAAAATAATCCTTACAGTAGGCATTGATATTCCTTATAAAGTGTACATTAATCCATACATAGGTCTGAATTGATGATTATATAGTATATAGTGGGTTAGATACTTATCCATTTTTATATCTTTATTATATAATTCACTTCCAGTATTCACAAAATTTATTCACTTCATCTCATTACTTCTAAAACCATCTCATTTTGTCTCGGAATTACTTAAAATAAATGTGGGGATTATTAAAAAAACTCCAAAACATGTTTATATTGTTCCAAAGTACATTATTGAAAATTAAACACTCTAGATAGAGTGTTTATACAACTCTTATGACTTTATAATATCAAATAAATTTTTTTAAACTCAAATATTTATTTAAGTTGTATTTTCTCACTAATTTTGCGACTTTCAAGAAAAGTGACATAGGGATGGATTCTAAACAACTTCATACTATTCAAACCTCCATCCATAAATCCATGGATGGTTTCTATAAATTTAAGTTATCTTCTCTAAAATCCTTTACCCTATTTTAACATTTATAACAACAAATATACAAGTTGTTCAATACCATTTTAGATGTATCTATCTCTTCCAATTAATTGTAACTATTGTAGACAAAAAATTTATAGAACATTTCTATTCTATGAGGAAAAAATCTTCAATCTACTGATTTAAATAAATGTTACGTAAAATTTATCCAAAATGTAACCAAAGATAGCAGTAAAAATTTCCTTCCCCTTCCATCAAATGAATGAGACTTACTTTCACATTTAATGGTAATTTTTTTACATATTTTTTCATGGGTTGATCCTTACTTCATCACCCAATATCACCACACAATTAATTTCTTTTTCCCAAAACTATTAACAAAAAATACAATCATCAAATCCATAATCCATTTGGGTAATTCAATCTCCCCATTTGTATTTTTATCAATACCAAGTTTTCTCCTAAATTCAATGTTTCTCTTCTACACCTATTGAAAACATATTAAAAGGAGGAAATTTGTTTTCCCCCTTATTGACACTATAGGTTTAAGGGAAGGTCTGGAAAAAAATTATTACCTCCACCTTTTCCAAATTTAAAAATCATCTTCAACATTTTTATCCTATTTTCCCCATGGTCTTCACCTTTATTGAGTGATTTGGGTTGTCTCAATAAGAGAAGGATGAGGCCACATTTTCTCATAGAAATACACCATTAATTGACCAACATTATGTCTACTTGAGATAAATAAAAATAGAAAATTATAGTGATTAATTTAGATAAAAAACAAATACTTTTATAATCCCCAGTATATTACTAATTCTAAACTCACTTCTTTAGGGTCTGTACAAATTGATTTTCATGAAATTTACAAACTCACACTTAATTCAACAAACAAATCAAAAAATCAGGTGAAAGTATATTTTAATCCTTTTTTTGGATAGTCACTCACCTTTGATATCTATATTCAATATAAATAATAATATAATTGGGAGATAAAAAAATCGTGCCTTATCTTTAGTTTTTGGAAGGGAAATAAAAATTCCATATTTAACCACAAAATTATAAATTCTAGTTTCTTTCACTTTTAAACTTCCCCTCAAGGTATTCTCATCAATTGAATTCATCCTGGATAATATTTCTTTAGAAAATAAGATCCAATAATTTTAATACCAATTGATATTATTGAAACCAATTGAAATATTATTTATGGTTGATGATTTCTCTTACTATTTTAGTATTATAGAGTTCAATAGTTCTCCTCTTTCACTCTTCATCTTTAATTCTTTATTTCAAAATGCACAACCACCAACATGTGGGAATAAATTTTATCTCCATTATCTCCTTAATGTGAGAAATAGGCATGATAAATTTTTCTCAACAAAAAAATCATTTTCATGAAAACACTAAAGTTTATAGTACCATTCATGCTTTCTTTCTTTTTAGCTTTATATATATGAGCCTATTTGGGTAGCATGAATCTTATTTTTTTCCTTTAGAATTTTTCTTATTTGGAATATAATTATTTACCCAAGAAGGTAGAGAAAATTATTCCATTATCATATCAACTATTTAAAAATTGTTTGTCCATATAGTTATACATTCCCTTTTTACATGGCCAGTATTTTTCATGGGTGTTAATTATTTTATAGTAGCAATACTTTTAGCAATATAAGAAATATGATCTGTCTCTTTATCTTCCAAAAAAACTATTTTGGAATCTATTTCATTCATTTAGTTGATATGTTTTTACTCTGCTTTCACTTTCCACACACCTCTTCAATAGCTTCTGAGTTTCCCTTATTATGAAGCTTCCTAAGTTTTTCTTCAAGAGTTTAAAAAACTAAACCAATTCAAGCATCCCTATCTTGGATTTCTTCCCTTTTAGGTTTGATATTGTACACTTTAATATTGAAATTCATATCCATCTTCTAGTGGTCCATGATGTGTACTTTATTACCATAGTATAAGCATATTTTCCTAGCTGATATTTCCTCATCAACCTTATTCTTGTACTTCTTATATGGGTATTTTTTAGATTTCTTTTTTATTTTTCATCTCAAGATATAATTTTCTTCCTTATTCATATTTTTTTACTTTTTTTGACATTATTTTCAAATCATTGGATGAGTTTTGTGACGTTATTACTCAAATTATACTTTAATTTAGAATAGTAATCACTATGTGATTTATTTAGTACATATTCCTTACCACTTGACCTCAATTAATCTCATGAATCATCTTTAATAGATTTAACAGAACATTTAAAACTATAATTACCTTCATTTAGTGGTTATTCCTCTATTATCTTTTAGTTTTTCCTTCACTTCTTGGACTCTTTCTTCTTATTATTTTTTAACGTTTTAGTCGAGACCTCTAAATATTTACCGACAGAGATGGAATCCAAATTCTCTAGATAAGGCCCATCTAAAAATATATCATATATATACTTCACTAAATATGATTAAAAATACCCATTTAAAAAAATATACCCAACTAGAAGGAACCCATATAGCTCTAATACCACTTGTTATCGCCAATGGACTAGGTGATGACACTTATAATGGGGTGAATTAGGTGTGGCTAAATTCATTCACCAAATTTAAATTTATATCTTCTTTGGTATGTAAACCATGATTAATTTTTAAGATATTAGTGGATCTATTTATAATCAAACCATACCATTTATACCACATGAAATGCAAAAAATAAAGAGAGATCAACATGCAGTATTCTTACAAGGTTCGACCCCGATGTGGGAAACCTACTCCTTTTTGTGATCAGGTTTCACTAAATCATATATTTTCCACTAAGAATATTTCCATAAATTATGAGTGTATTGGAAATGTTCCATACTAAAACCATTCTCACTATATTACACATGTGAACATTTACTATATTACATAGGTAAATGTAAACCACCTCTAATAGGATCTTTATACTCTGTCCCATGATTTCACAACACTTCCTCTAAACATTTAGGTAAATATCTAGTTATAAATTGATGTCTCTATGTCACCAAAATAATATCCCTTTCTTTATCAACGCGTATTATTCCAATACCTTAAAACTATATTCAATAATACATGAATATTTGTCTCTTCTTTCAAATGAAATCATAAATCTTGTATATTTTATTCTGATATGCTTCTCTAACTAAACCATTAAATTATTTGGATACCTAAGATAGATCATATATAATGCATTTACTTCATCCATATAATTATCTTTATATTCATATTTTCTCACAAGTTTTGTAATACAGAGTATCATAAGAACTTCTTCTTTTTCTTTTTCAGCTTCAACTAGATCATCTTAAGAGAACCAGGTTATCTCCCACTTATTATTCATCTTATTTTATGCCCATATGGTATATATTATTTTTTATAGGATTAGGTTCATCTTCTTCTTCTTTATATCTTTCAGTTAACTCATAGCTACAACACACTCTCAGTCACACAAAACTTGTTCTCTTTCATTTTTGATTTTATATATAGGTTACTAGCATTTATTTTCTATATTTTTTATATAAAAAACATTTAAATCAGTATACTAAACCATCTTATTTTATTAAATGGATTTTATTTGGTGTTCTCCCATAATTTCTATATATATTTTTTAATTAAATAACATGGGTTTGTCCCCATAATCACACATATTCTTTTAACCTCCAATAGTTGTCATAGATAAAATTCCAGGAGTTACATTCTTCCATTTATTATTTTTTCTCTCATAGATAAATAGATACTATATTTTTATTCCTCCAATAGGCTCAATTTACTTTCATTTATTTTCCTAAATAACCACAAATAGAACTATCTCCATACAAGTATGTAAATATACGACAATAGTGGTGGAATAACTTATTCTTCTCAACATGAATGCATCTAAAATGACATATAAATTAAAATTTTAATAAATTACTACATATAAGAGTTATATTTCTATAAATTATATTCAACCAAAAAATATTTTCTATATTTAAATAATGAAGGAAATCACTAGAATTATTCGATTTATTTTCCACTTGTGATCATCAATATTGATTTTAAAATATTCTTATTTAAAAATCACAAGTTTAATAGAAAAATGATATAATCTTCTCTTTCGCCTTAAAATATAATATTGAATCATGGATTCATATAAAAAAATTATTTTTAGAACTTTAAATTCCATCTTCAATATCATCACTTTTAATCTCACTTTTAAAATATTCAATTCTAGAAAAAGAAGACTTTTCATACTTTATTTAAACTCTCAAACTTTCATCTAGCCATAATCTTCTCTTCCAATCATGTAGATAAACTTATCATCAATAATTTATATTTAATAACATAACATTTGAGTTTCCGTGATGTTTTTTATCATAAAATAATGTATCAATCATAATTGGATTTATTTTTCTTCAAAAATAATTCATTCAAGAAATTTTAGATATTCATACTTCAAAGATTGTTAGAATTTAAAATATTCTTGATCCTTATAGTCATGGAAGTCATCCTTACACATATTTAAATTAATACTTATTAATTTAAATGGATTATATTTATGAAGATTATTCTTATATATATTATTCTTAGGTAAAACCCATTGCATACTTATGTAGATGACGCTTTACTAGATGATGCTTATGGGCATCTAAATTCATCCTTAAAAAGTTTCTAGATCCATCCTTATGAAGAGGGATGATCTTAATTAACTCCTTTGATCATTCTTATGAACTAAACCCTTTTCCATTTTCTAACATTATTGTGGGTATTATTGTTATACATATTCCAAAACCATCCTTACATTACATAATGATGATACTTATGAAGTAGAAATTCACCTCTCTGTATGTCTGAATTTTTTCTTACATAGTATAGAGTGGCTGAGGGACCTATCCATTTTTTTTCTTGATTGAAAAATTCTATATTCACTTACAATATCTTATGAATCTATTTAATTCATCTCATGACTTCTCAAACCATATCAAATTTCCTTATAGCTACTTCAAATAAATATAGAAAGTATTAAAAATAATTTGTAAAATTTTTATCTTATTCTCATGTACTTTGAAAGAATTTAAAAATTATAAACAGATTATTTCTAGAACTCTCATTCCCTTTTAATTTCATTTTCAATTATTAAATCAAAAACCTTTCTCCAAGTGATGTTTTCTCCCTGATTCAACTACCTTAAAGCTAAGTTACATAGGGTTGGATTCTCCACAACTTCATACTATTAAAAACTTCACTCATAAATCCATGGATGGTTTATATACATTAAATATTTCATCAATAAATGATTTTAACAACTTTTAAACTTTTATATAAACATACGCATAATTTTTTCAATACCATTTTAGTAGCATCAAAATTCCATAATTCCTTGTAACTGTTGTAAAAATCACACCTTTGTCACTTTTCTTTTCCATGAGGACCGTATCATAAATCATCTTATTTTAATGGCTATTACCTAGGACATATATTTCTAGTTATCCAATGGAATAAATATCATATTCCATTATTTTATATAAAATGAATGATAATTCCTTTTCATATTCAATGGAAAGCATCTTTTATCTTGTTTAGAGGGTAGATTCATCCTTCATCACCCAATATCGTAGCACATTAACTATCCTTCTCACAACAGCGTTGAAAAAAACCATCAACTCCACAATCCATTTTGGTACTTAACTCATAAATGATAAATACATAAGTTTAAATTGTTTAGAGTGATATACTAATTCCAATTTAGAGTAGTTTTAAATTTATTACTGACATGATCCCTTTTTCTTTAAATTAATTATTACAAATTTATATTAATTAGACTGATTATTATTATTCATGTAATGGTATGATTAAAAAATATTTTTAATCTCATTCTCAAGAAGTACTTTAAACCTCTTTCAAATGTTTTTTATATTATCCTCTTTCTTAATATATTCTTGAGATGTGCCTCACTTTTAGAACATGAATTTTGATTTCATATAAGCTTGATGATTTTAAACCATATTAAAATGATTTAAGATATCTTTATTTAATTAATATCCAATTTTATCTTGAGAACTATCCTATATATGATATTTTTTAATCTTGTAGATATCATGAACTTCCTTATAGGGAGAAACATTACATGCTAATTTTTTCTTCCAACCCTAATTATTTTGAATTATTATATGTTTCCAATTGAAATTAAAGAGGGAGTTTAGTTTAATTCATGGTTATTCTAGAATTTTTTTAATATAAAAATATTGAAAATTATTTCCACGTTATTGGGAATATTTGTTCATAAGATGATTTTTATTATTCTTACATGGACCCTATATCATTTAAAAAAATTGTGTAATAAAATACCATGGATTTATCTTTGGAAATCATAATTTCCCCTTCCTTTTTAAACTAATGCAATTAATGTCAATAGGAGATTTATAATGGGAATAAAGGTTCTAGTTTGGTTTAAATTATAAGGGGATCAAACTTGATCCTTTAATAAGTTCCATTGAAAAATGAAGATAAGAATAAAAATTAAAGAAAAAATAACACTTAATAATTGCTTTATATATTCAATATTTTAACCTATGAGAAAAAAATAGTAAAATTAAGTGATGGTTAATGTTCTTTATGAATATTGGCAAAGATATTTATTATTGAGCTTTATCAAATATCATATATTTTACTTTAATAATTAATTTATTTTTTGCCTTCATTTTCAATTTTATATAATGAATTTCCCACATTAAACTTCATAATTAACCTTACAAAAATCCCTCTTATATAGTGTGGTTTTATTTATGAATGTAGATTTAGATAAATTTTAAGCTTATGGATAGGGTAAATATATATTAGATTATGTATAAATCAAACTAAATGATCTTTAGTGATAAGTAAAATGATTTTATAGTAAGGTATATCATAAGTGTCATATATTTAATAAAACATTTAATAATTTGAGTAGAATATGAGAGGAGTTTTGAATTGGATTCATATAAGACGCATGATTGGAGGACCCTTGATTTTATGAGTTATGTGCCTTTAAAATTATCAATTATAACTATGTTAATGGGTATGAGAATATTTTCCTTGTTGGAGTATGAATTATTTTTTGTTCAATGTTGATATTTTTCTTCGAGATAAGAAATTTTTTGAGTGTGGGGGAATTTGATAACTTTTAATTTTCATACCAATTTATCATATTTTTCCCTGATAATTGGATAAAATATTATCTCATTCTTGTATTTTATAATATTTTTGGTAGGATTTATTTTTTAAAAGGTTTCATAGATAAATGGGCATAAATTTAAAATGACATAGAAGATTGTGGCTTAATATACATTAATTATGACATGATTAGTATATAGAGACTAAAATTAGAAATCCTGGTCATTTTATCCTTAAAACTATGGTTTTTAAACTGGAATATGAATTTTAAACCATGAGAGAATATATTAGGTGGTTGTGTCATGGTTGTTAGTGATTTGAAATTTAAATCTATTAAGATATGAGGATCACATAATAACCCATACTTTTTTTATGACTTGTAAAGAGTTTGTGATTCAAAAAGGGAGATGTGAAAGGAAATAGAGGAAAGAATAATGGATATCACTGATACATGTATCGTAGAATAATGAATAGTATTATGCCATAATTTAGTCAAGTAACATATAATTTTAATTTTTTTATCTTTTAAATAGGAGGATCCAATTGTGATGATTGTTACCATTTAGGAGAAAGTTAGGATAAGAAGAAGACTATTTCAGATGAATGAGATTGAGGTTTTGAATCCTAGTAAAATTTTTCCAATTCTCTTATATGTATTATTTCATTATATATTTTACTGGATTATATTTTATATCTCTTTCTATAAAACCATCACTTTTAATTGATTCCTATTTAGCTACAAGTGAGCAGTCACTTAAAGAATGGTTATTTATGTAAATTTATTAAATTTTCTTGTGGATAGATTGTTTTTGATTTAGTATTTCATTGTGGGGAATTTTTATCTTATTATTTATATATTATTTTATAAAAGTAATGGGTAAGTTAAGAAAATTAATGTGATAGATAAGGATTTTATATATTAGATTAGTATTCATACTTCTTTTTCAATAGATATTGAAGAATAATGAACATTTTGTTAAGTAAGTTATTTTTTTAATAATGAATTAAAATTATTATGATATTATTAATTCGGATTTATCTATTGCATATTTATTACCCTTTAGTGATCTCATAACTAAACAATTCTATATTTATTCCAAGATAATCAAATCATAATTTTCAGGAAACTCGTCCTTTGAAATTAGTTCATTATCTCTACTTTTGAAAATGAGAAGTACACATTATTATAAGTTTGGTTCATTTTTCAATTATTTCATTTAATTTTAAATTTAAAAATAAGAATTGAAGATTAATAATGACTACAACCTAGTCCTTTTTACATGATTATTGTTCTCAGTGGTACAACCTTGATATTTCAAAGTTGTAATGAATTTTAGTTTTTTTAGTAACTGGGTCAGGATTTTAATTTTAAACATTGAATTAGATACTTGGTAAGTAATGATGGTAAGGGGAGATTTATATTCAAAGGAGTTTAAAATTCCAAATGATTTTTTAAATGTTAAATAATTAATTGAGGAATTTATTCATACATTTTAAAGAGTTGTAATGTTTTGAATCATTTGTGAGATGTTTCAGTGAAAGATAAACATTTAAGAGATGTTTAAATTTCAAGTAATGTACATAGATTCCTATATAATGTGGTTTAATCATTATTCCATGGTGTTATGTGATGTGGGAAACTTAATCTATGAAACTCCAATCCAAATCTCTTTCTATCTCCCCCCCTCCTTCTCTCTCTAATTAAGGGTTTATAAAACCTTGAGGATGAGGGGATCCTTCCCAATAATTAAAAGAATAATAATAGCCCATAAATTACCTTTGATGAAAAATAATTTTTCCTATAAGGGGTATTCATAAAGATCATGTAAGATTTGAATAGACATATCAATTTCATCAGGAAAAATTTATGTTATTCACTTATATTTTTTTAATATAAATAGATTGATGTACCTTATTGAAAAAAATAAGATTTGCTTATTTGTTTCTACTAAATTATGACAAGGGTTATCTTCTCCAAAATCCAGCAATATGTTATGAATAAGATATACCCTAAATCCTATATATCATTATGTATGATGTGTTTATGTCATAAAGTATGAAATGTATGGCTATCAAGTCATATCATGAATGAAATATTGATTTAATGGAACTTTCATTTATAATCATATTGTATTACTTTGTAATATCATATAGTATGATATATACATGGCTATTGAGTGATACTTATTATCATTTAAGAATTTCACATTATGAGTTATCATTATTAATAATTCTATTAGGTGAAATTCATGGGGAAGTAAGTCATGTTATCCAATTAAGGATTAGATAGTGTTGGATTTTTTTTTAAAAATATTTGAGATGTTATTTTATTTTCAACATTGAAGAAGATGATGTTCTAAAAGTGTTGTGGTATTGGATTTTTTTATTATTGTAGTTTTTCTAGAAATTATTCTGAAATATAATATGACTTGTATAATTGGAAGTAAATATCTATGTGTGTTATCTGGAGTAGGAGATGAGATTTTAGAAGTCTCTACATTCCATAAGTTACAAGGAATCTGGAATTCATCCGAAAGTATAGATAAATAAGTTTGAAAGAAGATGTCCAGAAGTTATTTTTAAAGAATATTATATTATTTATAAGTTTCTAATAGTTTATTAAAATTATAAAAGGGTCAAATAAGGGTAACTAGGTTTATAAATACAAAGTAAATTGGGAAAAGTGTTGGAGTTGCACCTATATTCGTAAAAATATTCAAGGAAGTGGAGAATCGGTAACGTACTAAATCTTCACCCCATGTATATAATGGTCACTAGAACATTACATAAAAGTGATTTTGAATATACACATATAGAATTTGGTTAACTCCCTAGAATATTATAGGGACACCAACTCAGTATCTAAAATTTTTCTAAGTTGGAATCTGATAAGTTGGAAAAGTCTTGAAACTATATTGTGTTACATAAGAGTGTTGTAAAAGTAAATAATGTAAAAATAATTCATTCATGTCATGAGTAGTGTCACATTGTAAATGTACTGATATTTAAGAGTATCTGATAAATGAATAAGTATTTATCCTTTTCTATTTTTAAGGAGAAGAGTCAGTTATGTTGTGGATCGTTGGCCACACTATGATAGTTTCTTGGAGAAGTTGAGAAGTTCTTCTCATCTAAATATGGCCACACCATGTAATAGAGGCCATATTGCATTGATTTTTTAATGAACATAAATAAAAAATATCATGTCATGAAGGGTACATTATTATTATTGGGATTTAGGCTTGTTGGAGCTAGTTTTCTAGTTCATTTTATGATAAGGTTAATGTCCTCATGGTGTTCCATTCAAATAAATATCCCCAAAGATTCCTTCATGATGTGCTTTTTGGTTGTGAGATATGAAAATTGGATGATAATTATGACACCCCACAATAAAGAGAATTATATTATAGAGGTTCTTAATTTCATGTTTCGGGTTTCATAGGAGTATGGATGGCATGCCATGATGATGATTTTCACATCGTAAAGATGTAAAACTAGTAGGTTTCCTTGTTTTAAATATCTTTTATTTTATAAAGTAAAATAGGGAATTCAATGGATGGGTTTGACTCTGGTTTGATGAAAATTAATGAAATGATTTACCCATCATACTTATGGCTATTTAAATATCTTTACTAAGGAAAACATAGAGAACCTCTCTTGAGATAGGGAGAAAAAAATTTAAAAAGGATATATAGGGAGATATAGGTCTCTATAAATCATTGATCTATAAATCATAGAGATTACTGTTGTGAAATTTAAATGAGAATTTTTTTTATATCTGATATCAGAGGTGGTTCTTAATGATATATCTAATAGGGAGAGTTATTCTTTAAATAAGATAATAGGAGAAGATAAGAGAAGATTGGAACTATTTAAATATCATTAAAAATAAGAATAAGGTGGATCTTCCATGATAACTCATAGAAAGGTTAAGTTATTATTCATTATAATGTTCATAATAGATATTTTATGGAGTAGTGTGAAGAAAAATAGAACCCATCCATTCTCAAGTTGAAGTTGGTCTGTATAATCTTTCATTCCAATGTTGTGATACTTTATTGAATAAATGATTAATAGAGAGGAGTGAAAAGAAAATTACTTTTGATTTGCCGAGTTTTCCCTAAACCATGTAAGGGGAGAGACCCAAAGGATATCCTAAACTCACCACAAAATAGTTTTTTTAGTGGATTATATTCCATCAAAGCATTTTTGGTTTCATACTCCTTGAATTATCCATGTTTGGATTATGGTGCATTAAAGCATTTTCCATTTCATGCTCCTTGGAGTATCCATGTGTGGGTGAACCAAGTAAAATACATGTGTCTTATATGCATGCTTAATTTAAATTATATGAAATATAACATGGTGAGATTGGGTTGAATATTCATTGATCATACCTATTTATGGGATAATGATAATAGGGATAAAAATTAGATCATTATTAAAGAAATAACAAAAGTATACCCCTACTAATAATGAGTTTAATATTAGTTAGGTTGGTAAAAGTTTGAGGAATAAGTGTTTAAATTGGAATGAGTTTCATACATTGATTTACCCCTTCCCCCACCTCAAGGTATATATTAATTAAATCCATTTTGGGATTAAAATTTTTTATTATAAAATAAGTTCCTTTTTTATTTATTTTCCCTTAAATTAACCCAATTGGGTTTTTGAGTAAAGTTTTATTCCACCTTTACATTTTTTCGGTTCCATGGAAAAGTAAAAAAAATTGGAGATGAAGCAGAACTCTATGAAATTCCATAAATTGAATAATTTTTGGGAAAATTATGATTTATATGGATTGTAGAAAAATATTTTTAAAGAAAGGTATGGATGATTTTTATTTTGAATATATACCTTCATTCAATGATATTTCAGTAATGGCTATAGAGTTTGATATCCCAAGTGATATTGGTTATACTTGAAATGATGAGATATCAAGGAATATAAAGTTTTCATTCATCCACTTATTAGAATATATAGATCAAAACTTGTAAGAGTTAAATGTGTTGTTGAAATATGAGATTAAGTTAGTAGAGATCAATGACTGTACACTAAAAATTGATATTGAAAAATTGAATCCATGAATAAGAGACTATTTGAAGTGACTACAGATATAATTTGAAATCAGGATTATTGTTCTTATAAATTTGAGGATATATCTTTATAATTGAATAAGATAAAATTAAATTCTAAGGATAAAGGTATTAACTCAATAGAAGTTAAAAAATTGTAATCCAAGAAGAATGAAATTATTGTAAAATTGGAAAACTTTTTCAAGGAGGCATAAAGGATGAAGAAATAAAAATATTCTTAAATATTCTATTTATAAAATGAACACTAAGAAAAAATAACAAATAAAAATTCTATATAAACATTCCAATGCACTAGAAGATGAAATATCGAAGGGGAATATGCTCAGAGAATCCATAAATTCTTAACTTGAGGAAAAATAATCAAAAAGGTCAAGTAACTTCAAAAGGAATTGTTCTTGGTCAAAAATCAAGTGGAAAAATAAAGTACCAAGTTCAATTCAATTATAAATTATTCTTAAATTTTATTATTTGATAAAACTTTTTGAAGTGATAGTGATATAAAGAAAACATATTCTCTATCTGAGGGGAAGCATGAAAATATCATTATAGAACAAAAGCCATAATTCATTAGAAAATCATGAATTGGCCATGATGGAGCCCCTAAGAGGCATGAGATGAAAATAACTATGAAAGTTTCCAATAAAATTGAAGACAGTGGAAGTTTTGGAAAAAAATTAAGAAGATCCTAAAAATAATTAAGGCCAAAAGAATGAGTTTCATATTTAGACATGTGTAATTTTAATATAGAATGCATGGATATATTTCCAACTTTTATTATTAGTCATTGGAATATAGATATTATTATGAAGTTGATGGAAAGTTTTAAAAATATAATAACCAAACGTAGTAAAAAATTTATGGATTTTATTCCAATAATTCTTGATATGTTAATCATGTATCTAATGGATATATCATAAGAAGTTCAACTGGAATGAACGGTGAAAAGTGGAATGCATTCAATGATAAATATATTATTTTAAGAAATAGATTTCATAGGATGGTTGAATATAGTCACAATGATTAATTTAGTTTGAATAGAAGTTCCAAATCATTTATTAGCCAAAAATTATCTTGGAAAGACAAGAAGAATATTTGGAAAAGAGAAAGATGTTAACATGATTCAGAAACTGATAAGTCTCACATGAAAAATGTATCCCAAGGAAATATATTTGTTGAGAAACATATTTATTCTTATTTTAACAAAAAAGGTATTAATAATATTTGGACATGGAGAGTCCAAATAGTGGTGTGTCAAGATATCCTTGTCAGTAAGAGTAATAAAGGGGGAAGAGCTTGTAAATTTTTCTATCAAGGATAAAACTAGACCAATTAAAATGGAGAAAAGTTGGATTCTATAAAAACCATTTCAAATATGAATATGGATTCTAAAATTATGGATAAAGGAAAATTGGTGGTCCATAGAGACTCACCATATTTCTCATCTTGGATAAGTGAAATTTCCCTCTCTCTCTCTATGTATTTAAATATTATAATGGTTGTTCAATTGTTATAAGTTTTAGTGGATATATGATTTTTGGAGCTAAAAAATGTGTCCAATGATGTAATGAATGATAAAAAACATTATCCATGAGAATATTTCATTTTATAGGATTCGATTTGATTGGTCGTCGAATCCGAAATAAATTATGTATAAAAAGTTATGGTCTTCTAAAGTTGGACTTCTGAAAAAAGGATAGCTCGGGTGATTCTAGAGAAATGTATGGGATTGAATGAAACTTTCCAAAATTTATCATAACTTCTTTATGGATGCACAATTGATTTGTGTGATAAAGGTGATGTCAAATGTATAATATCTATGCATATGTTATCTAGCCTACAAAAGAAAAGTCATTTTCACACAAATCTATAAAGTTGCATGACACATGCTAAGTTTCATGACACAACCGAGATGCATATAAATATGGAATCAGTCCCTCATTTTGGGGGAACACTAGGATTCAAGTATTGGAGATCTCTATCAAGAAACTTATGGTTGTACTCTTCATGCAACCCCCAATTCCATAACTTGTATGAAACTACCTCAGTAAAGTCCCTAAAAAACAGCCTCATGTTTAGGCATTTTCATGCAACATTATCCATTAGAAACACAATTTATCATAAATCTAAATATTTCATGAAACTCTATTTTCCTACAACTACAAAGTTAGGTGAAATAATGTTTTCCAAAATCATTCTCATAGGAAACACCTCGTTTCATGAGTTTACATTCTCCTCTAGCTCCCTCACTCATATCATAAGTTTATATTTTAATCTTGGATTTCCTAAATACCTTGAGTCAAAACCCCCCTCGATCAACTCAGAAAACTCATCACTTGAATCCTATGATAGGTCAATCTAGAAAGGAACTCTCTTGCATAAGTTCCAAACCATACATTTCTAGGAATGTTCCACCTAGTATTCCTCTCTACATGACATTAAATTGTAGTAAACCCAATATGAAAAACATATCATGCCTCCTGTGACACACACAAAATTCCTTATACATCAAGTATAATATTCCTCATTCCATGATCATGACAGTCCCCCCTTAGTCCTTGATACATGAAATTAAACCATAGTATACTATATATGAAAAACATAGGATGCCTCCTGTTAAAAGTATGATATTCTATATATGTCAAGTGTAAGATGCATCATGTAATGGGAATGAGATGACCACCAAACAACCACCATAGGCCTCTATCTCATGTGTAAGCCCTGATCATATACCTAGACCCATCAATAAGTTGATATTTGCTCATGAACCAACATGAGGAAGATGAGAATTCATCCCTAGAGTGCAAGCACCACATGTATCATTACTACTCCCAAGTAGCACCCATGAGATTCCTCATCAGTTGTAAGACCTAATCATATTTCTTTAACCCGTTGGTAGGTCAATATTCCCCCTTAAGAAGACATGTTGAAGAAAATATAGGTGGCTCAATGCTTAATCCCCACACATCACTACCTTTCACATGACATTAAATTGTTACCTTACCCTATATCAGGAACATGGGATGCCCTCTTAACGAAACATGAGGAAGAAAGGATGGGCATCTCAATGCATAATCTTTGAACATCACATCATTTCACATGATGTTAAAATGTAACCTTACCCTATGAAATGAACATGGTATGACCTAAGTTCTAAGTGAAGGATGCCTTATGGGAGAAGAATGAGATTAAAAATTTGATACACATTAGATGATACCCTATCACCCAGGAATCTCCCACATGTAGGCATCATTCACACCATTGTTTCTCCATAGTGGAACCAAGGTATCTCCCACATGTACACCTTATTCATATAATTGATTCTCCCTAGCATCACCCAGACATCACCCATGTGTTATACCAATTCACATCATCACTACTCCTAGAATCACCTAGTAATCTTCTACATGCAATCCCAACACCACCCCTCATTGAAACTCCTTTCATGACATGATCATCCTTTCCACATGAAGTTAAACTTTAAGGACTAGTCATGTCACAATACCTTAAACTACAACATCAAACTATGTGGGTTTTTATCCCTATATATTACACAAGGTATGTAGGACGCCTCTATGAGGTTCAATCCTAAAGATATCCAAATGTGAAATATTCCCCCTTGGGAGGACACAATCTATCATCCAAGTTTGAAATATCCCCCCTTGGTGTGACATACTATATCAAATCCAATTGTGAAATCTCCCCCCTCGGTGGGGAGGGGGGAAAATCCATAATCCAAGTGTGAAATCTTAACCCTTGGGGAGATACACTCCATAAAATCCATGTGTGAAAGATTACCCCTTAGGGGGAACACTCCATCAAATACACATGTGAAATATTCTCCCTTTTGGGGACACACTCCATAAAATCCAAGTGTGAAATATCCCCCTTGGGGGACACACTCTATCAAATCTAAGTGTGAAATATTCTCCATAGGGGAGGAAACAGTATTAAAAATCAAATTCTTAAATATTCACCCTTTGGGGGACACACTCCATTAAATCCTAATCATGAAAGCTTCCCCCCTAGTGAAACACTCAACCACCCCACCATTACCTATAGGATGTTAAACCTGCACCCAACATGTCCTCACACGATGTTAAACTCATGCCCAACTTATCCCCATAATATGTTAAACCTATGCCCAACCATCTCCAAAAGATGTTAAACTTGTGATGTGATCCAGAATCCATAACCCATGAAATTAATGTGGGTTGCATGAGGTAAAAAAACTTATAATACTTTCACCTCTAGTATCAGCTACCTCATGGTTGACATAGGATGCCTTATATTTTGTGCTTCTAATTCCTTATATGAGACACCTATGACTTCAAAAGGATAAGGATGTATTGGTTCCCAATACACCCAAAATCCATATATTCCTAGAAATGACCACCATTATCATATACTCTGACTAAATGTTTCTACCCTATTGAGAAATAATCATTTTAATTAATTGGAATCCACGTTTAAATGGAACTGGGAATGATTTTCATGAACACGACACAAATATAATAGGTAGACCCAGACTGGGTGATGAACTCCAAGTAGGAATCCATGGAAGGAGTAACTGATATCCCATAATTCCATTTTGATCAAGGATCCAACATCAACAACCATGGTGGAGGAGGCCTCCTGACTTTTAAAACCAGGAATGTGGGGTGAGAAATACTTGTCACTACAAGAATGCATGCCCTGACTATGAAGGAATTGGAAACAAAAATTTAGGGGAATATTTAATCAAAATATGAAATTAGTATGATGACATGATCTAAATTTATAATTTATCATTAGATCAATTCAATTTATTTCTTATTGAATTTTTAATTAAATGATAGTTGGGTAAATAGGAATAATTAGAGTAGTTACAATTGGTGTCACAAGTGGTATAAAAGTACAATTGAGGTGTTGGTGTCAATATCACATAATATAAATTGTAATTAGAACTTAAAGGTATAATATGTTATCTTTATGGAGGACTGGTAAAAAAATTATTTTCATGATTTATTTAGTTTATTCAAACATGTGATATCAACTAATTTATTTTATGATATCAAAGGTTATTATTGATGGATGAATCTCATTATGAATTTTAATTCTAAATTTAGGGATAAAGATGAGAAATTTTAGTGGATTTTTTAGATATATATCCAACTTTGGTATTCCCATTCATAAAGAAATCGACCTAGTAGATGAATGTACAAATCTATTTTGTTAAGTTATATCAGTTTTGACAATTTCTATCAAAATTAATGTCAATAGTTAATCTATAAATATGAGATCTAGTATGACTCATACACTGTGTAATTAATGATCTATTCACTAATGGTTTTTTGAAATAGTGGTTGAGATCATAATAATAGGACCTTATTAAGAAGATGAAAAATATGACTACATGATTAGTATAGAAGTAGTTGAGTAAAATGGATAATAGTGATGCTGTTAGCTTAATCCAAAATTTCCTAGATTAAGAATATAATCAAAAGTCATAGAGGTTTTTTTGAGGGTGTATTACTAAGTGGTAATACCATGAACTAAATAAATTTGATAATGTAGCCATAGTTAAATTATTTTCTTGATCATATAAGATAAATTTGAAATTACGATAATCAAGTGATTGAATAGTATAGATTAAGATAGAAATTATAGGAGTATTAAAGTGTACTTGAAAATTTGGAGCACAAACTCTCTAATTAGATGCTAGTGAAATATTTATAAAGGGAGATAATTTTTTTGATTATTCCACTATAGAAATCAAGAATAATAGATCCATGAAAATAATGGTATTAAATCTTTTTGGGTATTGTTGGAATAATTAATAGTGATAAAAGGTGGCATCATTTGGTTCTTTTATAATCCTAACAAGTGGTATCAATTGTTTCCAATAATAACCTCAATAGAGGTATTAATGATAGTTAACTGTTTTCTTTTTACCATCAAGAAGACATGGGTAGAATTATATTGAATCTTACTGTTAAGACCCCTGTCTTCCAAGAAAAATCTTTTTTCAATGAATCTTCCTCTGTTACTTATGGATGATATATTTCTTTGGATTATATGTAAAAGAGGGATAAGAAGTCATATTTAATCCATGAATATTATCATCCCTAAAATAGGATTTAGGAAGTTTCATGTTGACATAAATATTTTTTGGATTCATGATAGTGTTTCCAACAAATCCAAAGGGGGATATTGTTAGTATCTAATTGATGATAAAAAATTACTGGATTTATTTTCAACCCATTGGAGGTGTTGGTTTCTTTTCAAAATTGAGGAAACTAATGTTTTAAAAGTGTTTTGGTTCCATAATTTGTGGTTCTAGATTTGTTTTAGAAATATTTATAGAATATAATAGAGTTTTTAAAAATTTTAAGGGAATATATCTAGAATTAATACATAGTAGGAGTTGAGAATCTAGAAGTATTGACATTTGGGAAGTTACGTGGAATCTATAAGTTATCTAAAATTAGAACTATTTTTTCAAATAGGTTGTCCAAAAGTTATTTCTAAAGACCTTTATATGTTCAATAAGTTTACTGGAGTTCTTTGAAAATGGTAAAGGATCATGTAAGGGTAACTAGGAATGTCTAGACTAAGTAAATTTCAGAAAAGTGTTAGATATACACCTATATACAAAAAAGTATTCTTGTAAGAGGATAATTGGTAAATTCCTAAATCATAAACCTATATATATATATATATCACTATACCAATGCATAAAATTAACTTGATCACACTATCGAATAATTTGGTAAAGTAAAAAAGAACTCATCGGGATATGTTGGGGTCATAAGCTCACTATGTAAAAGTTTTCCATGTCACACTTTGATAAGTTAACAAATTCTTAGAACTATAATGTGTTGCATTAAAGTGTTGAATAGGTGAAGAGCATACATAGTCAGATTTCACATCACATTAATTAGTTTCACACTATGAAGGTATTTATATATAATATTATTTGATAAATATATAATTATTTAACATTTTATTTTTTAAAATGGAAGAGTTACCCATGAAATGGATTGTTAGAAATTCCATGATGGGTACTTGGTAAAGTTTACTGGTTCTAATAATATGAAGTTAACTACATCATGGAATAGAGGAAATATCATAGTGAGGTTTTATCACACATAAACAAAAGATATCACACTGTAAAGGGGCCCCCATTATTATTAGGATCTAGGTTGGTTGATTCTAGTTAGATAGTTAATAACATGATAAGGGGTATTGCACTATGGTGTTCCAGTGATATAATGATCCCCAAATATTTTTCCATGATATTATTTGCAAGTGTGAGCTAGTAAAATTAGAGGATATTGATTACATGCAACAATGAATGGAAACACAACATCAAGGTTATTAAGTTTAATTTCATGGTTTTTAAGAGTATGGATTTTACTTTGTGATGATTATTGACATTTTTTGATGATTTTGACCCATCAGGTTTCCTTATTATAAATATCAAATATTGAAGGAAGGAAATCAAGGAATTCAATGAATAAGTTTGAATCAATTTTAAATAAAATTAATATAAATATTTATCCATCATTCTTTTGGGTATTTAATTATCTTTAATAATGAAAATATATATAGCCTCTCTTAAGGTAAAGAGAAATAAATTACATAAAATATATAGAGAGAGATATTTATCTCTATAAATCATAGAGATTACTGTTTTTCAATTTAGCTAACTATTATTGATATATCTAATATCATGGAGAGTGTTAAATGATATATCTGATAGAGAGAGGTATTCTAGAAAGAAGATAAGAGTTCAAGAGAAAAGAGGATTGGAACTCATTAAATATAATAATAAAGAAGGAGAATGTGGAGTTTCAGTGATGACTCTTGGAAAGTTGAAGTTGTTGTATGTGGTGATGTTTATATATGATCTTTGATGGAGTATTTTGAAGATAAAAGGAACCCATTAATGATAGGTGAATAAAAAATAGTGAAGTTGGTTTTTATTGTATTTTATACAAAAATATTGATCATTTATTTAAGTGGTTAGAAACAAAGAGGAGTGAAGGGAAATTTTCTTGGGAGATAGTGATATACCCCCAAACCTTATATAGGAAGTGGCCCCTAGAATAGCTTAAACTCACCATTAAAAATTTTGTTTAATTGATTTCAATGCATCAGAACATTGGTGATTTCATTATCCTTGGATTAGCCTATTGTGGGTTAAATGAGTAAAATACTTTTGTCTTTTAATCATAATTTATTTGTATTATATAGGACATATAATAGTGAATGTGGATTGATAATTCATTGATTATTATTATATATGTGAAAAAGACAAGAGGGATAACAATCATATCATTATTAAAGAAATAACATAAGGATGGACCTACTAACAATGAGGTTATGATCATTTCGGTTAAAAAGGGTTTGAGGAATAAGTATTTACATTGAAATGAGTTACATAACCAAATTCACCCCACTTAGGGTATCTTTCACTTAAATACCCTGTGTTCCTAAAAACTGGTATCAGAGCATAGGTTCCTTTATGGATTTATTTTTCTTTCAATTGAACCAATTTTTTAAGTTAGTTATTATTTTTCCTTTAATTTTGTTGGTGACCTGGAAAAGTTAAATAATTTGAAGAAGAATCTAAACACTAATGGAATTATATATAATGGAATAGTTTTTTGTAAAAAATTAATTAATATGGAGGACTGAAATATATTTTGAAAGAAAATTATGAATGTTTTTTATTGTGAATCTATTAATGCTTCAAATTATTCCCTAGGATTGGCTGAGGATCCTGATATACTAAGTGATATTTAATATATTGTGGGAGGTTATAGATCAAGGAGTCCAAAATTGGAATCTATACACTTATCTAAATAGATATATTATAAGTTACATGAAGAAAACATGGAGTTAAAGTAGGAGAGTAAGTATCAAGAGACCCACATAGTTGCACTAGACATTTCTGTAGAAAAATTGAAAATCCTGAATAAGATACTGGATGAAGTGGCTACTTAACTAAGGAAAAATAATGATTCATATTCCATGAAATTGGAGTATATTTATTCAAAAGTTTATAATCTTGTAACCGGTTCCAAGAAGAAATCTCTTAACTCAAAATAAGGTTAAAACATGAATTCCAATAAGGATACATTTGTTATACACCTAGAAAAGTTATTCATGGTGGAAAAAAGGATGTAGTACGAAAAGGAACCTTAAAGATATAATTTATCAATTGAATCCCATAAATAAATAACAAAGAGATATGATTGATAAAATTCCCCATGCACTGGAAGATGAAATGTCTAAGATAAAGATACTTGTGTAATTCATGAATGCTCAACTTGAAAAAATAAGGTCAAACTACTTCAAAAAAAAATTAATCTTGGTGAAAACACAGGTGTAATAATCATGTTCCAAGGGTAGGCCAATTCTAAAATATTCTTTAAATTTATTATTTTATTAGTATTCTATTGGTGATAGTGATATTAAGAACAATTATTCCATATCAAAGGAGAATAATGGAATAATGTTTATGGAATAAAGGCTATGTTCCTTGTAGAAACTCATTCTTGGACACGTTGGAACCCCATAAATACATGAGATAAAGAGAACTATGGTATTTTCCAATAAAATGGAAAATATTGGAAGTTCTCTAAAATATTAAATAAGTTCCCTCTATGTAGTAAGGAAAAATTAATGAGTTCCACAAGAAGTTAGGGAGACTAGGGATTTTACTATAAATTAGTGGACATATTTCTAACTTATACTTTGAGACATTGGAATATATATTTTTATATGAAGTTGATGGATAGCTTTAAAAAAGGAGTTTTCATTCATAGTAACAATGGTATTAGTTGTATTCCAATAATTATTATCATGATAATCATGTATATAATATAGATCCCAGGATAAGTTTAGTGGGAATGAAAGGTGAAAACTAGCATGTATTTCATGATAAATTTATTATTTTTAGATATATATTTCTAGTGACTGTTTAAGACAATCACTATGCTAAAAGTAGTTTGAATATAATTTCCAAACAATTTTTTCATAAAAAAATTTCATAGAAAGAAAAGAATAATATTTGTAAAAGATAAATACATTCACATACTATTGAAACTAATAAGTCTCATGTAAAACAAGTATCCCAAGGTAATTTATGTGTTGAGAAATGTAATTATTCCTACAGGGATAAAAGAGGTAGTAAATAATTTTATAAAAGGAGAGTCTAAACAATGATGTGTCAAGATATCCTTATTAGTAAGAGTACCCAAGGAATAAGAGCTTCAAAATTAGGCCATGTAGGAAATAATAAGTCCAAGAAAAATCAAGAGAGGTTAATTCTATCAAAACTATTTTAGATCTAAATATATATTCAAAAATAATGGATCAAGAAAAACTAGTGGTCCACGGTGACTCTATATCTTTCTCAACTTTATGAAATTAAATGTTTCCCTCTCCCCATATATTTAATTAGAATAACTATTACTAAAGTGTTGTAGATTTTTGGGGAGAAACAATCCATTGGAAAATTGCATCTAAATATGCAAGTAGTATGGTGACATTTTTTGATGTTCAAATTGATTATTAGAGCCATGAAAGTGATATATTATTGAATATGGAATTATAAGAGATTTATTACAATATAAATCATCATATAAATTAAAATTAATATCATAAGTGGTATTAAACTGTAATTTGGGTGTTGGTGTCAAGATCACATACTCTCCATTGGAATCAAACCTTGAATATAGAAGATGATACATTTATGGATGATCATAAAAAAATAATTTTCATGGTTTTTTAATTATATTATAACATGTGATATAAAATATTATTTTTTAATATATTAAACGCTTCTATTGATGCATGACCATTATAGAAAGTATGAATTCAATATTTAGGGATGAATCTGAGAAAGAATGGGGGAGTTTGGATATACAAATCCAAAGGTTGTGTCCCCATTATCTAAGGAGACACTCGATGGATAAATGTCCACATTTTTTTCAAGTGATATCAGCTTTGAAAATTGGTATTAAAATTGGTGTCTCAAGATAACCTATAAAAATAAAATCTAGTATGGATCAAAAACTATGTAATTCAGGATTTATTCACTAAGTTTTATTTAGATTATAGGAGTAGTTACATGGTACGTAGCTAAATTTTGTGACTGTATGTATGAAATAAAAGTAGATGAGTATACCAGATAACAATGATGTTTCTCTATTAATCCAACATGTCTTACACCGAGTGTTAACTCAAAATTCAGAGAGGTTTTATTGACGGCGAATTGCTAAGTGGAAATACCACTCACTAATGATATTTTAAAATGTAGCCAAAACGAATGTGTTTAATGGAGTTTAAAAGAAAAAATCTAAAATTGTTATAAAAAGGTGGAAAACTAATAGAGATTAAGCAAGAAATTATTGGAGTCTTGAAGATTATTTCAAAATGGGAAACCTAGTATCCTTAATCTTATGCAAGGTTGATATTTAAAAAGGGATAAAATATTTTTTTAATTATTCCCCTATAGAAGTAAAATATATTTTTTCCATGAAAATGTTTTTATTGTACCTTTTTGGGAGTTACTAGAATAATTGAAAATTATAAAAAGTGGTATTATTTGGTACTATCATCATCCTGATAAGTGGTATCGAGTGTTTCTCACACGAACATCAGAATAAGTATCAAAGGAAGTGAAGATTGTATTTTTTGACATCAAGAAGATAGGGGTAATGAAATTGAAGCTGAATTATAAGACCCTTATCTACAAAGCTAACGTTTTTTCAAATACTATTCATCTATTAGATGGGGAGGTGTTATATATTCAGATTTGATATCAAAGGAGGATAAAGAAGCATCTTGAATCAATTAATATTCCCATCCCTAAATGGGGGGGTATGAAGTGTCATGATGACATGAATAATTTTTAGATTCATGGTACTGTTTTAAACATATCCAAAAGGGTATATTGTTATCATCTAGTTGAGAATTTGATTGTGTTGGATTTTTTTAATCCATTGGAGGTGTTGGTTTTTTTTCAACACTAAACAATATGATGTTCTAAAAGTTTTAGTTTTCTAAATTTGTGGTATTTTATTTATTTTAGAAATGATACAAGAAGAGATGATGGTTTTATAAAAGTGGATGTCAAGATATATGAAAGTTATCCAGTGTAAGATCTAAGAATTTGGAAGTCCTGACATTAAAAAAATATGAGGAATATAGAAGTTATCTGAAAGTTGAGAGGAGTAATTTTGGAATAATATCTCTAGAATTTATTTTTGAAGATTGGTATATGTTCTGTAAGTTACCTAGTATTGTATAAAAATGGAAAATATCACATAAGGGTGACCAAGGATGTCTATATTGAAAAAAAAATTAAACTATTAGAGCTACACCTATGTAAGTAAAAGTATTCTATGAAGAGGATAATCAATGAAGTCTTGAAGCTTATCCCCAACTCAGCTAATTTATAAAAGTAACTTGATCACACTCTTAAAGAATTTGGAAGTGGAAGGAACAAATCCTTGGGATATGTAAGGTTCATCATCCCAATATGTAAAAGTAGTCTAAGTCACACTCTTATTTGTTGGTGTAGTCTTAGAACTATATTATGTTACATAAGAGGTATGCAAAGGTGAAGAGCATACATTAGAGTATTTATCACCATAATAAGGAGTGACTCGATATAAAGGAATTAATATATAATAGTATCTAAAAATGTAAAACGATTCATCCTTTTATATTTTTAAATAGAATATATATCCATCCTGTGGAATTTTCTCCACACTGTGATAGGTATATAGTGGATTCCAATACTTATTATTATTTAGAGGTTAATACATAGTGGAATGGAGGCCATATAAAAGTGAGGTTTTTTCACACATAAATAATATATATCACACTGTGAACTGGACCCCGTTATTATTAGGTTCTAGTTTGGTTAGATCAGGTTGAATATTTCACTTCATGATAAGAGATGGTGTGTTATGGTGTTCTAATAAAAGAAATATCCCCCGGGATTTCATCGTGATATGTTTTGTGGTTGAGGGCCATGAAAATCAAACATTACTTATAACATGATATAATTAAGAGACAATATTGTAGAGGTGCTTAAGTTTGAGTTCATGGTTTCATAAGTGGATTGATTTCATTCCATGATGATGATATTCATGTTGATAAGATGTTAACCATACAGGTATCCTTATTTTAAATATAACATTTTCAAGAAGGCAGTTGTGGAATTGAATTGATGATTTTGAATTGAATTTTAAAAAAAATTATCGATGGATTTATCCATCATACTTGTGGATATTTAAAGATATTTAATGAGGGAAACATATATAATACCTCTTGAAATAATGAGAATGAAATTATTTAAAGAAGATATATAAGGATATTTATTTTTATAAATCATAGAGATTAAAATTATAAAATTTAGTTGATCATTTTTGATATATTTGATATCATAGAGATAATTGAATGAGATGTATGATAGAGATACCTATTCTAGAAATAATTAAATATTAGATGAAAATAATGGATTAGAACCCACTGAAAATATTTATAAATATAATGAGTAGGAGTTTCTATGATGAATCATGGAAATTCAAATCTACTATTTGAGGTGATGTTCACAACTAATTTTTTAAGAAGTGTGGAGAAAAAACTCACCCATAAATACTATGTACAACAAAAATAGTGTAGTTGTTTTTTATTATATTTCATTTCAAAATGGTAAACCTTTCTTAAAGTAATGAAAAAGAGAGAAGAGTGAAGGTAAAGTTCCTTGGGAGGCAGTGATTTTTCCTTAAACCTTATATGTGGAGTGACCATAGGCATAACCTAAACTCAATAACAAATAATTTTTGTAGTGGATTATATTATATCAGAAAATTGCTGATTAAATGATAAATGTATAATCCCATTGTGGTTAAACTAATTAAAATATGTGTTTCTGGTGTTATTGTTTAAGTTATATTCTTTATAACATAACTTTTTGAGTTTAGGTTGATTAATTGTGTATCATACCAATTTAAGGGCTAAATGAAAGAGGGATAACAACCAGATCATTTTTAATGGAAGAACTTAAAATTTTAATGACTAAAAATGAGTTTAAGATAAGTTAGGTTTGTGAGAGTTTAAGTAAAAAGTGTTTGTGTGTAAATGAGTTTCATACCCTGATTCACCCCCCATCAAGGTATCTCTCACTTAAATCCATTTTGGTCATAATATTATCTTGTATGTGTAATTATCTAAAGTCATTTAAACATGAATTATAACACTATAATAAATTCATGATTCTTGAGGATTTTCTATGAGGCTTATTTAAGGGTGGTTTCCATATAATGGGTATGGGTATGTCCTTGAGTGATACTCTCTCATTCACATAACTCTATTCATCTTCACCCTTAGCCTTCACAAGGCATCGACATTTCATATAATTAATAGAAGTTTTAATCATATGATGAGTGGTTTAGACAATTATTAGATACATCATAGAGTATGGACATCATTTTATTTTGTATTAGTGATATTCATCAAGATAATATAAAGATGAAAATAACAACAGACACTATGGTGTAAGATATACATACTATTTCTTCATTTTGGAGTTGCATGAATTAATTTATCAAGCATGGTGTTTCTAATTTATTGGTTTCCTTATGAATACACTTCTTACTTTAATCATTAAACTATACTATAAAACCTTATAGTGATATCAGATCCTTTCCATGTATTTTATTCATGAATTAATGCTTAAAATAAAGGTTTTTTGAATCCTAAAGTATGTCGTATTCTCTATCATCAATTATGATTGATAATTTTGTTCTATCTAATTGAGTCAGAGCTTATGATATGAGATATGATATCTAGGGACTCATTACTAATCCCTTGGTTTTGTGTAATTCCTAGTATATGGCATTAGTATATCATATTTGATGATGGCGTTGTGTCCTGGGTTCAAAAAAGAGAATCATATAGCCTTAGTGATATCAATGTGGATTGTAAAATATGATTGATGTGTGATGTTTTTTACCCTAATAAATAATATTTTTATCATTTATAGAAAAGTAAAAAAACACTATATAAAACATAATATTCTTACCCTTTATATATAAGTATAAAAACCTTATATATGCTATTTATCATAAGTGGTGATAGGGTTATATGTCATAGAATATGACTGATACAGCTTAAATAGTTTAAGTTTCACAAGATATCAATCATAGGTTATTTTACGATTCAATATATATTTTTGAATACAATTCAACTGAAAATTATGAATTTTATAATACCCAATCATGCATTTAATTATAAAATTTATAAATTGTTTATATATTAGAGTGAATGGTATTTTTTTATATTTATTTATTTAAAATAGTGTTTATAAATTAATTAATTATAAAGTGTTTATAATTAATTAATTAAATGTTTTTGAAAAATTTATTAATAAATATTACAAAATATTAAATATTTATATTGAAATACCTTTTTACCAATTATAAAGAATTATATTTAATTTAGAAATAAAATTTTTATTTAAAATTTACAAACAATATTTATAAAGTGTTTATAAATTTAAAAAATAATGAAAAATATAAAAGTGTTTATATTTAAATTATGTATTTATAATAATTAATAATTTTAATTGTTCAAATTAAAAACTTATTTGGATAAATTATTTAAACCATATCAAAATAAATTTCAATGATTGATTTGATGAAGGTTTAAATTATATGTGATATTTAGATTATGAAAAAAATTTACGTAATAGATATTAGAATATAATATATTTATATTTCATTTAATATCATATATTTAAAGTAAATTTCATTTAATGAATAATATAAAGGTGCTCATGTTATGAAATGATTATAAAGTGTTTATATTTATTTAAATTATGGAATGACCATACAAAATGGTAAATTAATAAAAATTTTATAATTATATTTATTTATGATTTGTCATTGATAGTTTATCGCATGTAAAAATTTATGAATTGATCATTTTTTTAGTTTATCCCCTTATTTATTGTTCATATTTTAATTCTTATATTATGAATTATTATGTATTTTCTTTAGTATAAAATTGTTAATTTAATTCTGTAAGTTATCATACATGCATTTAAGGTTTTAAATTCTATATGTGATAATATATTTAGTTTTATTTTAACCTTACTTATTATTTTATTTAGTTATGATCTTGAATTAATTAGTAAATTTTTATTTATACATATTAAGTGTTATAGTTATGATTTTATTGAAGTCTATTTTTAGAAAAGTATCCCTGGATAAATGGAATTTGGGTCAGACATCCCACTACCCATGAGGCATATTCTTTATTCATAAAAATTATGGGTGTAACGCTCTCATATTTTAAAAAAATAGCATTGTTTTCAATAGAATATGTGGAATGAAACACTGAGTTTAAACAACTCATGAAATGTATTTCTTTAAATTTAATCTCTTCGATATCTTGTGGAACGCACAACCCTGAGTCTAAAGGAACGGTAGTATAGAATAACATTATAACCAAGCTGTTAAATTGGTGGGAATTTATAAGGCCCCGACCTTAAATATTACTTATTATTGAATTAAATGAATAATTCACATTAAGGATATTTTCAGGTTTAGAGTTTCAGATAATTAGGACATAACTATTGCATCTCAAAGATTACAAAGTATACACTTCTACTAAGTTTCCATAAAATAAAAACTCTTAAAAAGAAACATGTCTAGTTACATGTTTTAGATAGCATGTCTTTCCTTGATCCCATCCTTGACCCTATTCATCTTTAAGTCATGTGGAAAACATTTCAAAAACTTGGGAAGAGCAAAAAAAGCCCAGTAAAGGATACACAAATAAGGAAAACTGTTAGTTTTTCAAAACAAAAAGTAAACCAAGAATACTTTACCAAAGTAATACTTCTCACCTTTATGAAGTAGTAAAAAAACTCTCCACTGAATAAAATATCATTACTTACCCCTTTTGTTACCAAAAGATTTCCATAAAAACCAATATAAAGAACACATAACATATAAAGGTAACTTGGGACATAAACATACTTAAATGGAATAACCATACGGTTGACTTCCACACATATCACTTAATGGAATAGCCATACGGCCAACTTCCATACCCAATGCATTGGAGGTTATATCGTAACCACATGTCCTGGTATTCACGGCACCACCCGTCATATGGTTTATCATGTAACCACCTGTAAAATGTCCAAGGACCATTATTACACATAAAATATTGAAAATATAAACATTTCAATAACAACATTTCATTTTCAATCACAATAAGTAATTCCAAGATATTGAATTAATCATTCCATCTTCAAAAATCATTTAAAAGAGATTTTTGAATCAAAGTGTCCCATACCACTTTGAAGCTTTTAATGGAATTATAATTTTAAAATATTTAATTTCCGTATAAATAAATACTGAAAACCATTTTGAAAACATGGACATTAAAGATAAAGATTTAGAATAATGAATCTTTAAAACATTTAAAATGATATTTTTGTTAGAGAGTTTTTAACAAAATGAGAGACTCTTGAATACAAATAATTGCGGAATAACATTTAATATGTACTTTATAATATCATGATAATAAAGGGATTCTTGATATAATATACCAAAGGACAGTATACACACCATATAAGAGTTAATTGGTGCATAACAACAATGAAGTCTCAATGGAAATGTAAATTGAGATGAAATCCATTATAAAGATGGTATCCTTAAATTAAAAATAAATCTATCACATAATTATGTGTGAGAAATATAAATACACCCAATATAAGTGGATATTAAGTGTGAAACAATCAGAGGTCATTCACATATAATTTTGGAAAAACAAAACCAATGACATAGATATTTAACTCAATGAAATGAGATTGAGTTATGATTTCCCATACAAGTTCGTAAGAATTTATCAATGACATGATTATGTGTAGAAATAGTATATCCACACAAAGGTTTGTGGAAATTACAACATAGAGATTCCACAAATAATCTTGGAATAATAAAATCAAGAAGTAGAGGTTTAACCCAAAGAAATAAAAGTGGGTTAAGAAGTTCACTTATAGAAATCTGACAGCCTAACAGCGTCACTTTAAAATTCAGAAAATGAGTTGATGAGAGAGAAAATGGTATCTAATCACTTGGAAATAAAATTTACATAAATAAGGATATATAAGAACATAACCCAACATAATAGTATGTGAATTAAAAGACATAACAAAATAAGTCTTTTAAAAATAGGAGGGTGAAAGGTCCCCTTACCGAGTTGGGTAACTTTCGAAACGTACACCCCATGGAAGAAGGGTCATACAATGAAGATGTAAATACCCATAAATGAAATTATACTACAAAAAGTGTATAATAATTTGCAGTACATACACCACTCAAAGGAAATAGTGGCAAACATATCATAAATGTCACGGGAATAAAAGTGAGATGAAAAATCCCTTACGAAAACTCGGCAGCCTAACGACACCACTTAAAACTTCCAAAAATGGATTTATGAGATCAAATAGGGTCTCTCATAATATGAACATAAAAATTTCAGTATGAGTAATATAAAATAACATCCCCAAACATAAGAAACATGATCTTAAAATAAATGACATAAAAGAGGGTACTTAAAAAGAAAGAGAGAGGTTGGATCCCTTACCTCGAGTCTGACATGACTCGATCGTTCTTTAATCTCCTGAATAATAAAATTTGGTCAATTTATAATTTCTTAAAGAAATACTTTAAATACTATTATTCATTTCATATCACATATTATAATGTTATAATAATTGGTTAATAAAGTGAGTTCATATCAGACGTTTTTGTAGATGTTCGGCACATGAGTAAAAATTGAACTTGTTGGAAAAGAATTTTCCATGTAGTTATATGTACATCATCTCCAGAATAGTATTAATGTTTTAAATATCATATATATCTAGTATATATTCATTTTTTACTATTCCATAACATTTGGAGATAAAAAATTAAAAGCACCGTTCATGGAGACAGTAAGTCGTACGTACGTAAGAACGCTACTTTCATTTTTTTGTCATATTAATGGAATTAAAGTTAAAAGAGAGATATTTATATTATAATTCCAGAATTATATCCATAATTTAGATGTAATATATGACATATATATCCATTATATATATGTACTTATAATATTACATAACATTTGGAGATAAGAAATGAAATGTACCGTTCATGGAGATGGTAAGTCGTACGTACGCATGAACGCTACTTTCATTTATTTGGCACGTTAATGGAATTAAAAATAGATGAGATATATATATATATATTACAATTACAGTATAATATATATGTTATATATATCACATAAGTTCATCAATTTCATTCTTTACACATTCCATGTATTGCATGAACGAGTCACATCACTTGAGGGGGTGGTAGTCCACACTTCCTCAAATGAAATTATCGCATTTTCACAACATGCAAAGCATAAAGTTATGTATTAAATATAAAATACAGAATCATAGAGAGGAAATAAATATAATATATGTCATAAATAAATATAGTTCCATCATAATGGCCACCATGATAGGTGGTATGAGAAGATAGAACAATCATCGTTTCGTGAGGCAGTAATTCATCATCCACAGAAACAGTATGTTCTTTAACCATTAGATAGAGGTGTGTGTTAGTGTAGCTAGAATACATCACATAACAACATCCTAGTATATTTAAGATACTGTTTATGCTACAAAATAAAGGAATAAAAATATTTTAGAGGGTTGGAGAAGCAAAATAAAACAAAAGAACACAAGGGAAGACATTACCTTTAAATCGGGTAACTCTTTTTGATTTGAGCTCAAAGGATTCCTTGGAAAGGATTATGCCCAAAGGTGAGGCTTCAATTATGAATATAGGGATGTGTATAGATGAAATGGGCATGTTTTGGACGAGCCAAAGGCTTGAGAGGTGTGGGTAAGGAGGTAGAGGTGGGGGCCTTTATAAGAGGAGAGGAGGGGCACACTTGGAAAGTTATAAAAGGTTACTTTATTATAAAATGCTTTTCGGATTTTAAAGGTCCCAAAATTATATATTTCTAGGATAAGGTGATAATAGTTCTAAATACACCCATCCAATAGGTTTTTTACATGTGTAGGTCTTATATTGTACATTATCTTTTCATTTTATTTAAATCGTTAAATAATGAGGTAATCGCTACATCATCATGGTGTCATAAATAATTTAATTTATTTAATGTCTAAAAATTTTAAAAAATATCATGATGTAATAAATCATTTTATATTTCTAATTAATATTTATAGTCAAAAATATGACTTGTATAACCCCATTTAAAAATTGTTTTAGTAAAACTACTCATGTTTGTGACATTTTTATTTTAACTTTAAAAAAAAGTTATTTATGTCATTTTCCTACCAAAGTGGCTCCATGGGGTCCCCAAGTTGACCCATGGATTTTCTTGATCGGCCATGAAACATCCAATGAGTTTAGAACATGTGTATAGGTCATTTCATATTATTAAAACATTATTTTTACCTTAAATTACACTAATTACCTTTAATCGCGATTAATAAAACTTAAAAGTTACTATTCATCAAAAATTATTTTAATCTCATTGAACCAAATTTTACTTCTTAATGATAACCATATATGTCTTATTTTCGAAAATCAAATCACTGAAGTGGCAAAGTTTCATTTAAATGAAAAAATCAGTTTCTTTAACTACCACTTAGAGGTTTCACTATTCATCAAAAATTGAAGTTTTTCATAAAAATACCAAAAATTCACCCTAAGATATATTTGATATTCTGAATTCAAAAATGATGTCTATTTTACAAAATTCAAAACATATATGTTGCATTAATTAATTTAATAATTAATTCCCGCTGTCAAAACAAATAGCGTGTTTTTAAGAAACAATATCAATTAAAAGATTGGCACTAGTTTAAGTCCAATTTCAAAGTGAAATTAATTCCAATGACCACAATTGGATTAAGTGGTAAAAATATATTCTAAATACACTTTAATATCAACTAAAAATATAATCTATCCATATAAATAAATCAGATTTAAATGAGGTTTTGAATTAAAATGCAACATTTTCACTAAAAATGATCTTTATCGGAAAAATAACAAAAATTTACACAAAGTAAATTTTGATGTCCAGATTCTAAAGAAGTATTTTATTTTGTCAAATAAAACATATAAAATTGTCAAAAGTATATTTAAAAATGGTTCTCCATCAAAAGGCGGTCAATCGACCTTTTAAAGAATATTAGAAGATTTATACTTAAAATTGGATTCATTTTCATTTTACGCCTCTAACATTTATTGGATAAAAGTAAAAATATTTGACAAACATATATATCATTTTGTATTTATTTCCGTTATTTCCCACCATTACAATGGCTAGGCGTTAACTATCATTTAAAATAATATTATTTTATTATTAGAGTGTAACGTAAGATTTCAAAGGAGCTCGTTGTCGCGTATTGGGTACTCCATCGAACATAGTGTTACCTTTATAGTAATATTAACATTTTATTCACAAATATTGATAAACATTATAATTTAATATTATTTATTTTCCTGGGATGTTACATCCTTCCCCCCTTTTGGGAATTGCTTCCTCGCAATTTCAAAATTGGTCTTGGAAACTACATTGAATGTCCCACATCAGAACAAGAGTCAGTAAAACTATCACTTAAAAATAATAGGAGAGATGTACAAAGGTCACCCGAGTTAACCCATACTAGGATTCCAAGTATGAAAATATGGATATGAAAGAAAAAAACAAAGGGTCATGTTCTGATGGAGAGTGATAGTAAACATGTCTAGGAGAAAGTTGACCATAAGAAAATCACAAACTTGTGATGGGTTAAACGGTATTGGATTCCCTAGTAGGAAAAGTTAACGGACAACATTTTTTTTAAGTTACTTTTAATTGAGGAATTTATTTTTTATCTTAACTAAAACATAAGGAAACATACTTACTTGTCATGTTGACTTTCAACTTTTACTAGATTTCTTACATGAACTCATATTTTCTCCAAAAGATGAGTATTTAGGATGACTTGTTTACATTAAGAGAGCTATAATCAACTTCTATAGAATCTCCTAATCCACAAAAGATAACTATATACTTTCCATGTATTTAGACCATAACCAAAACTAAAACCAAAAAGGTTAATATGAGATCAGATAATACCCAAAAAGGATAATCCTTTATAAAAAAATCTATTCTTAATCTCCAAAATATGTCAAACAATACCTAAAGTTCAACAAAGACCATTAAATAAACAATTTGTCCATAAAATGTTTCAATGTTAACCAAACTAATATTGAAAACCAAATATTTGAAGGATTTAATAACATAGTCTTCCAAGATAAAAAATTAACATTTATCTCCAAATAACACTAGTTTCTCTTAAAGTCTCATATTGAAAAGTAATTAACCTAATCACATATCCTCCATAATAGGTTAATCATTTCTATAGATAACCCAAAATAAACTTACTCTTGATTCCTAAAATCATCTAACTAAAAAGAATTAGTCAAACTAACCAGGGACATCACTTAGTCCAGTGGTAGGCGATAAATACCAGTCACACTTTGGTTGTGGGTTCGATTCCCACAGATTTGTCCGACACGACGGGTTTTCACACGGTCTGCGTGTTTTCCTTTTTCCAAAACTATATAATTATTATAAAATTCCCCAAAAAACAGTAAAATCTTCAAAAATAACCATAACATAATTTAACCTGAAGTTTATCTCATGTCGTTCATATTCCATCATAACATATAGTAACCCATAATTACCTCAAAAGTAAGGATCATATAAACCCTAATGGTTAGCTTTATAATTATTACCTGAACTTCCACATCGAGTTGTTCATCTCGTACATGATGCATTAGAGAACTCACCAAGGTTCAAGTGGTTGATCATGAATCCTTGATAGTTGGTTTAGAACAACCACGAGATTCTTCATTGAATCCCCCATGTCATCCAGTCTCTTAATCAGAGAACCACCACAGTTTCCTTCAAACCCATTGTCACTTTGGTTCCTACTAGATCCACCCATTTACTAAAAACAGAAATGTCAGTGTGAGTATATCAACAAAACCATCATGTACTAATGAGGAAGATAAACACTAAGATATACTTACTCATTCACTTTATCTAAAAACTATGACTCTTTCTGAAATCCTATCCATTATGGTAATGTCACTTATGCTTATAGAATACCCTAACCCCTAAAATTATCTAAACCGACCTCTGATACCAACTATAAGGCCTCGGCCTTAAACATTACTTATTATTGAATTAAATGAATAATTCACATTGAGGATCTTTTCAGGTTTAGAGTTTTAGAGAATCAGGACATAACTATTGCATCTCAAAGATTACAAAGTATACACTTCTACTAAGTTTCCATAAAATAGAAACTCTTAAAAAGAAACATGTTTAGTTCCATGTTTTAGATAGCATGTCTTTCCTTGATCCCATCCTTGACCCTTTTAATATTTAAGTCATGTGGAAAACATTTCAAAAACATGGGATGAGCATAAAAAGCCCAGTAAAGGATACACACAGAATGAAAACTGTTAGTTTTTCAAAACAACAAGTAAACCAAGAATAATTTACCAAAGTAATACTTTTCACCTTTATGAAGTAGTAAAAAAACTCTTCACTGAATAAAAGATCATTACTTAACCCTTTTGTAACCAAAATATTACCATAAAAACCCATATAAAGAACACATAACATATAAAGGTAACTTGGGACATAAACATACTTAAATGGAATAACCATATGGTCGACTTCTACACATATCACTTAATGGAATAGCCATACGGCCGACTTCCATACCCAATGCATTGGAGGTTATAACGTAACCACCCGTCCTGGTATTCATGGCACCACCAGTCATATGGTTTATCACGTAACCACATATAAAATGTCTAAGTAGCATCATTACACATAAAATATTGAAAATATAAACATTTCAATAACAACATTTCATTTGTAATCACAATAAGTAATTCCAAGATATTGAATTATTCAATCCATTTTCAAAAATCATTTAAAAGAGATTTTTGAATCAAATTGTCCCATACCACTTTGAAGCTTTTAATGGATTTATAATTTTAAAACATTAATGTCCATATAAATAAATACTGAAAACCATTTTGACAACATGGACATTAAAGATAAAGATTTAGAATAATGAATCTTTAAAACATTTAAAATGATATTTTTCTTAAAGAGTTTTTAACAAAATGAGAGACTATTGAATACAAATAATTGCGGAATAACATTTAATCCGAACTTTATAATATCATGAGAATAAAGAGATTCATGATATAATATTCCAAAGGACAGTATTCACACCATATAAGAGTGAATTGGTGCATAACAACAATGAAGTCTCAATCGAAATGTAAATTGAGATGAAATCCATTATAAAGATGGTATCCTTAAATTAAGGATAAATCTATCACATAATTATGTGTGAGAAATATAAATACACCCAATATAAGTGGATATTAAGTGTGAAACAATCATAGGTCATTCACACATAATCTTGGAAAAACAAAACCAGTGACATAGATATTTAACTCAATGAAATGAGATTGAGTTATGATTTCCCATACAAGTTCGTAAGAATTTATCAATGAGATGATTATGTGTAGAAATAGTATATCCACACAAAGGTTTATGGAAATTACAACATATAGATTACACACATAATCTTGGAATAATAAAATCATGAATTAGAGGTTTAACCCAAAGAATTGAAAGTGGGTTAAGAAGTTCCCTTACAGAAATCTGACAGCCTAACGGCGTCACTTTAAAATTCAGAAAATGAGTTGATGAGAGAGAAAATGGTATCTCATCACTTGGAAATAAAATTTACATAAATAAGGATATATAAGAAAATACCCCAACATAATAGTATGTGAATTAAAAATCATAACAAAAGAAGTCTTTTAAAAAGAGGAGGGTGAAAGGTCCCCTTACCGAGTTGGGTAACTTTCAAAACGTACACCCCATGGAAGAAGGGTCATACAATGAAGATGTAAATACCCATAAATGAAATTATACTACACAAAGTGTATAATAATGTTCAATGAATACACCACTCAAAGGAAATAGAGGCAAACTTAGCATAAATGTCACGAGAATAAAAGTGAGATGAAAAATCCCTTACAAAAACTCGGCAGCCTAACGGCGCCACTTAAAACTTCCAAAAATGGATTTATGAGATCAAATAGGGTCTCTCATAATATGAACATAAAAATTACAGTATGAGTAATATAAAATAACATCCCCAAACATAAGAAAGATGAGCTTAAAAGAAATTACATAAAAGAGAGTACTTAAAAAGAAAGAGAGAGGTTAGATCCCTTACCTCGTGTCCGACATGACTCGATCGTTCTTTAATCTCCTGAATAATAAAATTTGGACAATTTATAATTTCTTAAGGACCTACTTTAAATATTATTATTCATTTCATATCACATATTATAATTTTATAATAATTGGTTAATAAAGTGTGTTCATATCAGACGTTTTTGTCGATGTTCGGTACATGAGTAAAAATTGAACTTGTTGGAAAAGAATTTTCCATGTAGTTATATGTACATCATCCCCAGAATAGTATTAATGTTTTAAATATCATATATATCTAGTATATAATTATTTTTTACTATTCCATAACATTTGGAGATAAAAAATTAAAATCACCATTCATGGAGATGGTAGGCCGTACGTACGCATGAACGCTACTTTCATTTTTTTGTCATATAAATGGAATTAAAGTTAAAACAGAGATATATATATTATAATTCCAGAATTATATCTATCATTTAGATGTAATATATGACATATATATACATTATATATATGTACTTATAATAGTACATAACATTTGAAGATAAGAAATGAAATATATCGTTCATGGAGACGGTAAGCCGTACGTATGCATGAACGCTACTTTCATTTATTTGGCACATTAATGGAATTAAAACTAGATGAGATATATATATATATATATATTAAAATTAATGTATAATATATATGATATATATATCACATAAGTTCATCAATTTCATTCTTTATACATTCCATGTATTGCATGAACGAGTCACATCACTTGAGGGGGCGGTAGTCCACACTTCCTCAAATGAAATTATCGCATTTGCACAACATGAAAAGCATAAAGGTATATATTAAATATAAAATAGAGAAGAATATAGAGGAAATAAATATATTATATATCATAAATAAATATAGTTCCATCATAATGGCCACCATGAGAGGTGGTATGAGAAGATAGAACAATCATCGTTTCATGAGGCAGTAATTCACCATCCACAGAAATGGTATGTTCTTTAACCATTAGACGGTGGTGTGTGTTCGTGTAGCTCGAATCCTTAACATAAAAACATCCTAGTATATTGAAGATTCTGGTGTTGTTACAAAATAAAGGAATAAAAAGATTTTAGAGGGTTGGAGAAGCAAAATAAAACAAAAGAACACAAGGGAAGACATTACCTTTAAATTGGGTAACTCTTTTTGATTTGAGCTCAAAGGCTTCCTTGGAAAGGATTCTGCCCAAAGGTGAGGCTTCAATTATGAAGATAGGGATGTGGAGAGATGAAATGGGCAGGTTTTGGCTGAGCCAAAGTCTTGAGAGGTGTGGGTATGGAGGTAGAGGTCAGGGCCTTTATAAGAGGAGATGAGGGGCACACTTGGAAAGTTATAAAAGGTTACTTTATTATAAAATGCTTTTCGGATTTTAAAGGTCCCAAAATTATATATTTTGAGGATAAGGTGATAAGAGTTAGAAATCCACCCATCCAATAGGTTTTTTACATGTGTAGGTCTTATATTGTACATTATCCTTTCATTTTATTTAAATCGCTAAATAATGAGGTAATCGCTGCATCATCATGGTGTCATAAATAATTTAATTTATTTAATGTATAAAAATTATAAAACAAAAATCATGATGTATTAAATATTTTTATCTTTCTAATGAATATTTATAGTAAAAAATATTACTTGTATAACCCCATTTAAAAATTGTTTTAGTAAAATAACTCATGTTTGTAACATTTTTATTTTAGCTTTAAATAAAAAGTTATTTATGTCATTTTCCTACCAATGTGGCTCCATGGGGTCCCCAAGTTGACCCATGGATTGTATTGGTCGGCCATGACACATCCAATGAGGGTAGTACATGTTTCTAGGTCATTTCATATTATTAAAACATTATTTTTACCTTAAATTACACTAATTACAATTAATCGCGATTAATAAAACTTAAAAATTACTATTCACCAAAAATTATTTTAATCTCATTGAACCACATTTTACTTCTTAATGACAACCATATATGTAAAAATTTTTAAAATAAAATCACATAAGTGGCAAAGTTTCATTTAAACGAAAAAATCAGTTTATTTAACTACCACTTAGTGGTTTCACTATTCAACAAAAATTGAAGTTTTTCAGAAAAATACCAAAAATTCACCCTAAGATATATTTGATATTCCGAATTAAAAAATTATTTCTATTTTAAAAAATTCAAAACATATAAGTTTCATTAATTAATTTAATAATTAATTCCCGCTGTCCAAACAAATAGCGTGTTTTTAAGAAAAAATATCAATTAAAAGATTGACACTAGTTTAAGTCCAATTTAAAAGTGAAATTAATTACAATGACCACCACTGGATTAAATGGTAAAAATATATTATAAATACACTTTAATCTAAATTAAAAATTTAATCTATCCATATAAATAAATAATATTAAAAGTAGGTTTTGAATTAAAATGCAACATTTTCACTAAAAATGATCTTTATCGGAAAAATAACAAAAATTTACACAAAGTAAATTTTGATGTCTAGATTCTAAAGAAGGATTTTATTTTTTCAAATACAACATATAATATTGTAAAAAGTATATTTAAAAATTGTTCTCTATCAAAAGGCGGTTAATCGACCTTTTAAAGAATATTAGAATATTTATGCTTAAAATTGGATTCATTTTCATTTTACGCCTCTAACATTTATTGGATAAAAAAAAATATTTGACAAACATATATAATAATTTTGTAGTTAGTTCCATTCTTTCCCACCATTACAATGTCTAGGTGTTAACTATCATTTAAAATAATATTATTTAACTATTAGAGTGCAACGTAAGATTTCAAAGGAACTCGTTGTCGCGTATTGGGTACGCCATCGAACATACCGTTCCCTTTAAAGTAATATTAACATTTTATTCACAAATATTGATAAACATTATAATGTAATATTATTTATTTACCTGGGATGTTACAGTATTAATAGTTATAAATAAATTATGAAAATTATGGTTATATATTTATTATAAATAAAATAATAATCATTTTAAATAAGAAGAAATGGTTTCTCAAAAACTATATTTTTTATAAAAGACGGTTTAGTCACGCTTTGCACATATAATTTAAAATTAATTCTTACCACATGTAGAAAATTAATTTGATAAATTTAAATTAAATTTTAAAATCACAATATCAAAGTTATCTTAGGGTTAATTTTTGGGATTTTTCTGAAAGGATTCATTTTTTGAGGAATAGTGAAAAATACTACATTTTAATTAAAAAATGTCTTCCCATTTAAATTATAAATAATTTTAAATTATATTTTAAATTATTTTTAAAGTAATATATCTTCAATTCTATATAAATTAATCCAATTTAGGTCATTTTAATCACTTTCATATTGAATTCTGATATAAAACCATTGTAAACTATTGAACATTTTCTCTTTGAAAACCATCTTTCTCATCACGTCTAAAGGATTTTTTTTAAATTAAATTTTTTAAATTTTGTGAATTGAAGTTTGAAAATTTTATTTCATGTTTTAAATTAGCATAATTTATATTATATAATAAGTTTAAAAATTATTTATCGCGGTTAAGGTAAAAATAAATTTACTGGGGGTTTAACTAAAACGATAAGGGTTAAAATGACCTAAAAACATGTCTAAAATCTTTTTTATTGAAATATTTAGACCTTAAAATGTATAATTCTAGATAATATCTTTTTTTACCCTTTTTTCATGTGAAAAACATGGTTACACCTTTTTCATTTTAAAAAATTACAAGTGTTTCACTCACCTCACTTAGAGAAGGCCACCACCTATCCTCTCTTATTCACACAATCAATACCTTTTTTCATCCAATAACTACCTTAATAACTTCCCAACTTCCATACCATAATACTAGTGGCCATAGTTTTTTCAAAAACACAACCTAGTAAGGCTTTTGGTTCAAACCTAAGGAGGTTACTCGAAAAAGAGGTAATATTTTTCAACGAGCATTTTTATTATATTTCTTCATACACTCTCAATTATTATTAAACCATAACGATATAATAACCACAGTATCATAAATATAATAATATTTTTTTTATGATAATTTAATGACCTACAACCATCTCTACTACCATAAAATAGGTTATTAAATCATCATTCTTATGTACGACGGACTACCACCCCACAAATTGATATCATTCATTTTTCCATTACCACCTATCATGGTTTTGTATGATTATGAATATAAATTATATATATTATATTTATAAAATAGTTATATTTTTGGAGTTATTATATCATATTCAATTTGTTTTACTTTCCATTTCACACGGGATATGATAATGTCACTTGTGTGTATAATGGACTACCGCCTCGCGAAGCGATGTGATTCATATTTCACTAACACTTTATATGGAAGGTGATAAGGATAAATTTATTGAGTATATATGATATAAATGATATAATTATTATATTAATTATGTTTTTATTATTCTTAAAATATAATTCATTATTTTCGTTTTTATATTTCCACTCACTGAAACATGGAACATCATTCATGTATGTGTGGCTTACTACCTTCACGAAGCGATGTGAATCTCTTTTCATCACTGCACCACATGGATGATATGAATAATTATATTTAAATAAATAATAATATATTATTATCATTTTTTAAAGGTAAAATATTACTTACATCTTCTCCATGATGATCATTGAAAAATGGAAACGCTACTCATGTGTATGTACGACCTAACGTCTCCATGATCGTAACGTACATAATTTCTCAAAACCATATTTCATTATTAGTATTAAAATTATAATTGATGTATTAATATTATAATTATTTCATGATTATTATTTTTGAGATGATGGAACTATATAATATTCATAAGAACTGGAACATTCATGGAAAAGAATGAATGATAAAATAAGGAAATTAACACCCAAAACAATGAAAATAACAAAATATTATTAATAAATGGGTGATAATATGTTATAAAAGGAACACATATAATGTTATAAATATTAATATGGTTATTTTATAAGTTAAAAACATGTTTAGATGCACTATAAATGAGGTTAAATCACCTTCAACCAAAACAAAGTGTGAGGCAAGGGATTTCATCTCAATTTAAATTCCATTGAGAATTATTTGTTATTATGCACCTTTTCCCTTTTATATAGTGTATATAATTACCTTTGATAGGTAATATAATGATTCATTAATAGTTCATGTTATTTTAAGTTTCAATTTAAATCATTTTATCTAAGGGTATTTTTCTTGAAAATTACCATATGATAAAAATTATTTTACAATCTCACTTTATTTTGTAATTATTAACTTTCTATAGAAATAATCACTTTCTTGTAATGATTTTTCATTTCAAATTAAATTTCTCTTAAATATCCATATTCTTGTATGATGGATATGATTATTTTTTAAATTTTATACCATTTTTACATATGGATTTTACTTTGAAATTTATTTAATTAACTGGGGAAATATTGATAAATATGTATCCTTTACTCAATATGGATATTCGATGATAAGGAATATTGATTCATGAATTAAATTGATTATTAGACATATGATGAATTCTTTGGACATATAGTGATGGGTGGGGTATGGATTTTATATATCCCCTCGATGCATCGAAATTCTCATGATACAAATCAATTCTCCAAACTAGATGAGTTTCTACCCAGTTGTTTAAATCAGTTGGCCAACCAGATGATTTTGTACCCAGTAGTTTTATGTATTGTGAATTTTCTTGATGATAGAGGTATCATTTTCTTGAAATATAACTTCTAATAATTAATCATTTACTTCATTAAGAATTTAGTTATTATTATTATTTATGATATTTTCATAATGATATTATCTCTAGATTCATTTCATTCTCGGTTTATTGATTAAATGGAATCAGTTTTCAGTTATTTACCTTTACATATTGATTATGAATTATATTATCATGATATTTAATTTATTTAAATATAATTTATGTTTAGTTTTTTACCTTTCCATTTTGATTATTATTATTTATTAATGATATCTTCCGATGTACCTAACCCTTACTGAGCATTTGAGATCACTCTTATTTTGTTTCCTTTTCCCATGATATGAAATTCTTGGAATGAGTTCAAGAAAGACAAGTGCTTTCAATTTCTATGATTTTATTTTATATACCTATGTAAAATGGGTATAATGTGTGTATATATTTCTCTAAAACTATTAAATTGATCAGTTATTTTGGATTTGGCCCTTTGTATCAATGTTAGTGTAATAAAGCAGAAATTGGCTTTGGGTTACTAGGATAAAGGTCGTTACGGTTGTTATAAGAGGATGTTTAATAGAAACCTTGGGAAATTTTTTATTAAAACATAGATTATGGAACATAACACTGTGATATACATTGAGTATAATTATATAAGAAAATCCTAATATTTTGGTAAGGAAGAGATGATGTGGTTTTTCCTAGAAATACATCCCTATCTAGATACTAAAAGTGAATGTGGTTCTAGAACAAATATACCTAGGGGTAATAACTCTGAAAATGAATCATTAAGCTTGACCTGATCATCACCTGGTGGATTAGAAAGGGCCTTAATGTGCTCCTAGTTTGACACTCTTGGGGGATATTCTTATGATAATTCACTTTTTTTTATAATCCATTATGAAGGATTTGAAAATAAAGATATCCTCAAAGAAACCCTGTTTATGATAATGAGATTATATATGCATAAAAATTTTCAATTTATGTTAATTATTTCACTATTTTTGGGATTATACACTATATTTTATAATTATATGATCTAATCTAGTGTATAACAACATTTATAAATGGTGCCTAGTAGACGGAATAAGAATCATGCCAATGAACGTAATCCAAAGAGTAAGAATGGTCGTTTATTTGATGGGATTAAGAAAATATTTTGAAGGGAACCAATCTCCCAAACATTCTAATCATATTTTTAAATAGTATCATGTAATAACAATAATGAGAAACAATTATATAATTATTATGTCTTCTAAGGGAAGAAAGAGAAGAAGAGGACGAAAAAGAAAAAGATAGATATATAAATAGAATAATGGAAATAAGGGTTTTCCCACAAGTTATAATTATGGAAACAAAAACACTATAGCTTGATTGAAAGGAATGGAATTTTACTACAAGTGTGGAGAGAAAGGCCTCTGTTCTTATGATTTCAAGGGAAATAAAAAAATACAATGTAAAATTTTTTAACTATAAGGATATGGGGAACTATGAAAATCAATGTCTCAAGTGTCAAAGGAATATACCTCAAAAAACTAATTAATCATTATCAAGATTATTCTATTACCTCATAATAAGTATAATGATTAATGTGCTTGTGTTTGGATTAAATAATTATTTCATTTGAGTATTTTATCAATGATATCATATTTATAATAATTATAAAATGTATAGAGATTTTAATGCAATACTTTTTCATTAAGGATTTGAAATTTTATCTTGAAAAGTACTGATGACCAAGAAAAATGATTCAAATGAAAGTTGGAATTATTATAAAACACATGATTTAGGTAAATATAACACTTAATATGTTCCAAATATTTAGATAATGATGTTGGGATAAAGAGATAATTGATATGGATAATGTAAATTGGATAGTACTATCAACCTTATGACTGATTAATGATTTAATGACAAAATAGTTTATGATATCATTGATAGAATTTACAAAAAAAAATTGATTTAAGTAATATATCTAATAATATGTATTTTACATAAGGAATATGGAAGAATACATGTTTTCAAAATGGTTTTATAGTAATATAAGTTATTAACATATTTCAAGAGAATACATGATGATGGTATTCACATGTTTGGTATGTGACAATTAAGAGCTACTCCATGTTATTTTGGTGATTAATGATAAGTTCATTTTGGAAATTTATTGACCTTTATAAAGTTTTAGATATTAATTTTTCATAAGGTTCATAAGTTTATAAATTTATGAAATGGTTAAATTTAGGTTTGGATGAGGTTTTGGAGATTAATGTATTACTTCACCATACAAATATTTATTCATATTGGATAACCTATGATAACCATTATGTAATAATAATTTCTAGAGGTGAAAGGAATTAATTATAATCATATTATTGATATTACGATCTATTAAAAGTTAATTTTATTAAATCATATAAAAAATCATATTTTGATATTAATTTCTTGGGGTAAGTGAGGAATTGTAAATTTATCGAAGCACAACCAAAGGATGAAATTGTTATTATGAAATAGAAATTTATCAAGTGAGTATATTTTATAATATAATTGCGAGGTAAAATAATTCATAAAATTTTATTAAAGGATATTGAAAAAATAATTCTATCCTAATACCTTTATTTCTGATTAATCATATGGTCTTTTAAATCATTATATATTTATGGCTTTTAGGTCCTTAACATTCCAATAATCATTTACTTTCTTATGATCAATGATATCTATCATTCTATATAATTATTTATGTTTTTATAGAATGTCCACAAATTCAGTTTCCACCAATTTTCTCCTACATTGAATCCTAGTTATGTGTTATTCCATGTGAACTTTGTACATTAGTTTTCTCTCTTATTAATAGGATGTTTTATTAACCCCTTTTATGATGTGGATTTTTCAACAATGGTATTTCCAAATTCCAATCCATTCATTACTAAGAACAAGTTTAAATTATGTGGAAATAATTTATTTAAGGTGTGGGGAATGTAACACATCTATATTTTAAAATAAGAACATTATTTTCAATATCTTATGTGACGCACAATATCTATCTTAAGTAACCCACAAAATATATTTATTTAAATTTAATCTCTTTAATGGATTTTGGGACACATAACCCCGAGTCTAAAGGAACCATAATATAGTATATCATTATAACATGGAAATTAAATTAGAAGGTATTAATAGTACTAAATAAATTATAAAATTTATGGTTATATATTTATTATAAATAAAAATAAGATTCATTTAAAAGAAAAATACATGATTTCAAAAAAAATGTTATTTTTTTAAAAGAAAGTTTAGTAGCGCTTTGTAGCCATAATTTAAAATAACTTTTTAATAAATTTAGAAAATTATTTGAAAAAATTATATTCATTTTTTAAATCATAATATCAAAATTATATCAGGGTTATTTTTTTACTTTTCTGAAAAGTTTCATTTTTGATGAATAGTGAAAATACTGAATTTTAATTAAAACCTTCCATTTTGTTTAAATTTTTTATGAAGTTAAATTATATTTTAAATTTGTTTTAAAGTAAAATTATTTCAATTATATATCAATTAATCCAATTTATTTTATTTTATTCATTTTAATATAGGATTTTGATATAAAAACATTCTGAACTTTTGTTCATTTTCTCTTTGAACCCCCACTTTTTCATCGCATTTGTGGGATTATTTTTAAATTAAAATTTTCCAATTATGGGAATTGATGATTAAAAATGTATTAAAAATTTTTAATTAACATAATTGATATTATATAATAATTACTAATTAAGTTTTACTAGGATTAATAGTAAAAATAATAAAACATACTTCTCATGGTTAAGGTAAAAATGGATTTAATGAGGGATAAACTAAAAAGATAAGGGTTAAAATGACCTAAACCTTCTCTAATATACATTTTATGGACTTATTTTGAACATATAATGTCTAATTTTTTATAATAATCTATTTTTTTTACCATTTTGGCATGTGAAAAATGTGGGTACACCTTTTTCTTTTTCAGAAAATTACAAGTGTGTCACTCACCTCACTTGTAAAAGGCCACCCCCTCTTCTCTCTTATGAACACCTTCATTATCTATTGGTTATGAAAATACCTACCAATATCACTTCCCAAATTCCATAATCTCTTTTATAATGTCATATTTTGGTCACAAAGCCAACCTATTAATTCTTCTGGTGCAAACCTAATGAGGTTACCTGAAGAAAATGAAATATTCTTCAGTGGTCATTTTTTCTTTTATTTATTCCTTACCTCCTTAAATTTTTAATAAGACATTATGATATAATAACATAAATATATACCTTATAATGAGATGTTTTTATGTTAGTTTAATGACCTAAATCCATCTCCACTTCCATCAAATGGGTTATGAAAGCATCATTCGTATGTACGGAGGACTATCGCCTCGCAAACTGATATCATTCATTTTTCATTAAAACCTCTCATGGTTGGGTATTATGATGGTTATAAATTATATATATGATATTTATAACATAATTATACCTCTTTATTCATTATATAATATATAAATTTTTAATTTCCATTCCCTATAGTATATGATGGCGTCACTCGTGTGTATAGCGGACTACCACCTCGCGAAGCGATGTGATTCGTCTTTCACTAATTCAATAAATGTAAGGTTATAAGGATACATTTTATGAATATATGTGATATATATGATATAAATATTATATTAATGACTTATTTATCATTCTTAAAATATAACACGTAATTCTTTTATCTTTTCACTCGCTAAAAGATGATAACATCGTTCGTGTACGTGTGTACTATCACCTTCACAAAGCGATGTGACTCTCTTTGCATCACCACACCACATATATGATATGTATAAGTATATTTATATAAATAATATTATATTTTTATCATTATATAGAGGTAAAATATTACTTTAACTCCTTTCCATAATGATCATTGAAAATGGAGATGTTACTCATGCGTACATATTGCCTACCGTCTCCATGATCGTAATATACTTCATTTCTAAAAATCATATTTAATAATTGGTAATAAAATTATAATTTATGTATAAATATTATAATTATCTCATGATTATTATTCTGGATATGATGTAATTATATAATATGCACAGGAACTGTAACTTTTTTGAAAAATATTGAATGAGAAAACAAGGCAATTAATACCCAAAACAACAAAAATAATGAAAGATTATCAATGAATGGGTGATAGGATATTATAAAAGGATCATATATGAAATTATAAATATTAATATGTTTATTATATAAGTTAATAACATGTTTAAAATCACTATACATGATGTTAAATCTTTTCTAACCAATTTGAATTGTGAGGTAATGTATTTTGTCTCAATTTACATTCTATTAAAACTTATTTGTTATTATACACCAATTCACTTTTATCTGGTGTTTATGCTACCCCTTTGAAATGTAATATCATTTTTCATTCATAATTCATGGTATTTTAAGTTTTACTTTGAATCATTTCGTCTAATAGTATTTGACATGAAAATTACCAAGTGGTAAAAGTTATTGTACAATCTCACTTTCTTTTATTATTGTTAACTTTATCTTGAAACAATCACTTTCCTGTAAACATTTTCCATTTTAAATTACATTTATAATAAATATATATATTCTTTCCTAATGTACATAATTATTTCTTAGACTATATACCATTTTTAAATATGGTTTTTGCTTTGAAATTTATTGGATTAATTGTGGAAATATTGATATATTCGTATTCTTTATTGAATACAAATATTTGATAATAAGACGTATTGATTCATGAATTAAATTTATTAATAAATATACGAGGGATTATTTTTACATTTAGTGATGTTTGGGAATCTGATATTATATATCCTCTCGATGCATCAGTAGTCTCATGAGGTGGAATACTAGTGGTGTGGGTTGACTGTAAGGTGACTTGCAATCTGTAAACCCCCACATTGGCTCGCAAGGAAATTTTGATGCCTCTAATAGCTAACCCTAAGGGTGTACATGGGGGAGGAAATTTAACATCAATTGTCAATCCTTTTATATATATATAGTGCTTGTTTATACATGAATATGAAAAGGGTGAAATGAGTTTCCACCACCTACCACTACTTACGAGATCACCCATGATTATGGGAAGAGTTGGGAGAGTACATAACATGGAGAAATGTTAAGGCAGAGAAATACTTAGGACGATGAAGGATGGGTTACACAACCATGATGTTGAGGATGAGTGGTGGTTGGGGCACACTGTAGAGGCAGGTTCAGTCCAGAGAGTAGAGCATTATCTACAGAGTCAACAATCCCTGGCACAAAACAAGAAGAAGATGCAGGGATGTGCCCCTAGAATGTCCCTAGTGATGCTTTTTTTTACTCATGGAAGATCTAGGGGGTCTAAAAACAAATCCTCACTCTCCATGGGATATGAAATCACCTCAACTAATATGGGATATTCCTCACTAGGATGGTTCATTTTGGAGAAGTATTCCATATCCCCTAAGCTGAAGAGGTGGAGTGTATAATAGAGCTGGAGGAACTAGTCCACTCTCAGGGCAATACGCATCCCCAAACCAGTAGATTTAATGTGTTTTTTTGGAATAAATCTTCTCCAAATCTCTCAGAAAGTGATTTATCCACTCTATATCCTCTATAAGAGTAATTGGAGGATTATTAGGGAAGTAATGCCTATTTTGATTCCCCCATAGAGGGAGGTCCTTCCATTGATCAGGTAAATCCTCTGATATTTTATTCCTTTAATATTACTACACCTTTAGAACTGATTCCTAAATACCTTTTCACTTTTATAGGAATTGATGAGTATAGAGGATATATAGGTCCATTATGGACCTAAAACAGAGGGTCGGGAGCCTCAACCCTTAAATGGGAAAGCATGGGGAATTTCCTTGATGACACGCCCATAGGTGGATAATCATCAGCTGAAGTGGCACTAGCCAATGAGTTGACAACCATTGGGGAGGAACCATTTATAGGGGTATTTCCCTGGGATGTCTCCATTCTTCTCATCAATATATACTATTTTTGTAGGACACTTCCACTTTACTCCTTTTCATTCATGTTTTCCCTCTTATAAATCACTCTTGGATAACACTATTTTTTAAATGGAATTTCAAACCATATTTAGAGGTCAACTAGCTACGATGATGCATAAGCCTGGGGCTATAATAGAGGATGGTTCCATTTGTAACACCCCAGGTAAATAATGAATATGAAATTTTCATATTTATCCATATTTGTGAATAAAATATTAAGATGACTTTAAAGGGGAAGCTATGCTCGATGGCGTACCCAACACGCAACAACGAGTTTCTTGGGAATCTTACGTTGCACTCTAATAATAAAATAATATTATTTCAAATGGTAGTTAACATGTAGCCATTGTATTGGATGGAATGGATAGAAATAACTAAAATATGATTATATATGTTTTTTAAATGTTTTTAAATTTATCCAATAAAAGCTAAAAGGCTTAAAATACGGAAAGAATTCAATTTTAGGCGTATATGCCCTAGTTTTCACTAAAGGTTCACTTATCGCCTTTTAATGGAGAACTATCATTAAATATAGTTTTATTCACTCTTAAACATTCTTTTGGACCAAATAAAACTCTTATTATGAATCGGGACATCAAATTTTACTTTGTGTAATGTTTTGGTATCTTTCCGATAAAGTTCATTTTTTAATGAATAGTGTAAAATGTTGTATTTTAATTCAAAACCACTTTTTAATCTAATTTATTTATATGATTAGATTATATTTTTAATTGGTTTTAAAGTGAAATTAGAAAATATTTTTACCATTAAATCCAATAGTGGTCGTTGGAATCAATTTCACTTTGAAATCAGACTTAAACTAGTGTCAATCGTTTGATACTTTTGTTTCATAAAACACGCTATTTGTCATGACAGCGGGAATTAATTATTAAATTAATTAATGTGACTTATATGTTTTGAATTTTGTAAAACGGACTTCATTTTTGAATTCAGAATATCAAATATAGCTTAGGGTGAATTTTTGGGATTTTTCTGAAAAACTTCAATTTTTGATGAATAGTGAAACCACTAAGTGGTACTTATAAAAACTGATTTTCCGTTTAAATGAAATTTTTCCATCATTGTGTTTTGATTTTCAAAAATCTGACATACATGGTTGTCATTAAGAAGTAAAATGTGGTTCAATGAGATTAAAATAATTTTTTGGTGAATAGTAACTTATTAAGTTTTAATCGCGATTAGTGGTAATTAGTGTAGTTTAAGGTAAAAATAATGATTTAATAAAATGAGATGAGCTTGACACATGTCTTACCCTCATTGGTTGTATCATGGCCGACCAAGACAAGCCATGGGTCAACTTGGGGACCCCATGGATCCACTTTGGTTGGGAAATGACATAAATAACATTTTATTTAATGTAAAAGCAAAATTGACACAAACATGATATGTTTTACTAAAACAATTTTTAAGTGGGGTTATACAAGTTATATTTTTGATTATAAATATTCATTGGAAAGATAAAAAGATTTCCTACATCATAGTATTTTTTTATAATTTTTAGACATTAAATAAATTAAATTATTTATGACATAATAATGATGCAGCGATGACATCATTATTTGACGATTTAAATAAAATAGAAAGATAATGTAAAATCTAGGAACTACACATGTCCAAAACTTATTGTATGAGTGGAATTAAAAGCCTTATAACCTTATACAAGAATTATATCAATTTGGGACCTTTTCAAACCGAAACACATTTTCAAATAAAGTAATATTTCTTTACTTTCCAAAAGTGCCCCTCCTCTCCTCTTATAAAAGGCCCCCACCTCTACCTCATTTAACACACTCCTCAAGCCTTTGGCTCGGCCAACCCCTGCCCAATTACTCTCTCCACATCCCTCTACTCATCCTAGAGGATTCTCTTTGGGCATAATCCTTTCAAAGGAAGCCTTTAGGCTCAAATCAAATGGAGTTACACTTTTAAAGGTAATTCATTCTCTCATGTTCATTTGTTTTATTTTGCTTCTCCAACCCCCTAAAATCTTTTTATTTACTTCTTTTGTAACAACACCAGTATCTTCAATATACTAGGATGTTGTTATAATATTTATTCGAGTTACACTCTCACACAACTACATCAAATGGTTAAAGAACATACGGTTTCCGTGGATGGTGAAATTCTGCCTCCCGAAACAATGATTGTTCAATACTCATTTAACACCTTCAAAGGTGGCCATTATGATGTCACTATTTTTATATATGATATATAATATGTTTATGTTTTATTTATGCTTCTGTATTTTTTCATTTTTGTCTTACCTTTATGGCTTCCATTATGGGTATACGCGATATCTTCATTTAAGGAAGTGCGGACTACCGCCCCCTCAAAGTGATTTGATTCGTTAAATAACATATGTGGGATGTATAAAGGATGGAAATATGATATTATATATGATATTATACTGGAATTATAATATACCTTTATATCATTATTATTCCATTCTATAAAATACGAAACAGAAATGAAAGTAGCGTTCATGCGTACGTACGGCTTACCGTCTCCATGAACGGTGCATTTCATTTCTTACCTCTAAATGATTATGTAATGTTATAAATGCATGCATGTAATGGATATATATGACATATATGATATCTACATAATGAATACAATTCTGGATATAATAAACATTTGGCCACATGAACAACATGTAATTGTAAGAAGTCCACTTTCGACTTAAGAACCAAATATCGGAAAAACAAATATTATTAACTTAAATGATTACATAATGTTTATGACATGGTAATAAGTGGTATAAAAGTAATAATGAACTTGAAAAATGTTCTTAAGTAATTATAAATTAACTCCAGTTTATTATTCAGGAGATTAAAGAACGATCGAGTCAAGTCGGACCCGAGGTAAGGGATCCTACTCCTCTCTTTCTTTTTAAGTACACACTTTTATGTCATTCCTTTTAAAGCTCATCTTTCTTGTTATTGGGATGATCATTTATATTACACTTACTGTAATTTTTATTTTCATGTGATGAGAGACCCTATTCTATCTCATGAATCCATTTTGGAAGTTTTGAGTGGCGCCGTTAGGCTGCCAAACTTTCGTAAGAGATCTAACCTCTCTCTTCTTTTTAAGTACTCTCCTTTATATCACTTCTTTTAAGCTCCTCTTTGTAATGTTGGGAGATGTTATTTTATATTCCTCTTGCTGTACATTTTATTTTAATGTGATGAGATACCCTATTTGATCTCATCAATCCATATTCGGAAGTTTTATGTGGCGCCGTTAGGCTGCCGAGTTTTCGTAAGGGATTTTTCATCTCACTTTTATTCCCGTGAGATTTATGCTACATTTTCCACAAATTCCCTTGAGTGGTGTATGTACTGCAAATTATTCTACACTTTGTGTAATATAATTTCGTTTATGAGTATTTACATCAATTATCTTTTGTCCTTCTTTCATGGGGTGTATGTTTTGAAAGATACCCAAGTCGGTAAGGGAACCTTTCACCCTCCTCTTTTTTAAAAGACTTCTTTTGTTGGGTCTTTTAATTTACATATCGTTATGTTGGGATATGTTCTCATATATCCTTATTTATGTAAATTTTATGTCCAAGTGATGAGATGCTCTTTTTATCTCTCATCAACTCTTTTTGATGTGATGCCGTTAGGCTGTCAAGGGAACTTTTTAACCCAATTTCGATTTCTTTTGGTTCAACATGTAGTCATTGAATATGTTGTCCATTGAATATGTGTGAATGACCTTTTTACACTTAATATCCACTTATATTGGGTGTATTTATATTTGTCACACATATTTTTGAGATTGATTTGTCCTTAATTTAAGGATACCTTCTTTATAAGGGATTTCATCACATTTGACATTTCTATTGAGGGTTCATTGTTGTTATGCACCAATTCACTCTTATATGGTGTATATACTGTCCTTTGGAGTATTATATCATGAATCCATTTATTCTCATGATATTATAAAATTTTGACTAAATGTTATTCCTCAACTATTGTATTCAAGTGTCTCTAATTTTGGTAAAACCCCTTTAACCAAAATATCGTTTTAAATGTTTTAATTATTTGTTCTTATTAATATCCATGTTTTCAAAATGGTTTTAAGGATTTATTTATATGGATATTAATGGTTTAAAATTTTAAACTTCAAGGTGGTATGGGACACTTTGATTCAAAAATCTCTTTATTAAATGTTTTAAATGGTTTTGGAAATGGTTTCTTTTTGAATGGATTAAATATTTAAATATACTAAAATGTTATATTGTGATTGAAATGTGAAAATGTTATGTTTCCTTTATGCATGTTTTATGTGACACATTTATGTTATGGTTCTTGGGCATTGTTATGAAAATGGGTGGTTCCGTGATAAACTAAGGGCGGGTGAGCCCGTTATAGCTCTCCAATGCATTGGGTAACGCAAAGGAGTGAAACGTTAAGGTTTCTCCGAAGAGATTTAGGGAATATACTGTGATGGGTATTCCAAACGTAACCAAGAGGGTTACTCCCTACGTAAGAATGTTATGAATTCCTCAAGTTACCTTTATGTCTTATGTTTTCTATGATTTATTCATGATTTTATATGCCTATGTTTTGTGGGTAAAGTGTGATTTCATTCTAATGTATATATGAACTCATGTTTCATTTCCATATTTTTTATAACTCTTACTGAGCTTTTTATGCTCATCCCAAGTTTTTGAAATATTTTTCACAGGTCAAGGGAAAGGTACATGATGTGATGATAGTGTCAAGGATGTGTCAAGAAAGAATCCGTGTTATAATTTAAATATGATTCCGTTGATGGGAAGAATGAATGCTGTCTTTTATGTAACCACTTTGTTTAAATGTGGAATGTAATGCAAGTTTCATGATCTAATTCTCTAAAACTCTAAACCTGAAAAGATCATCAATGTGTAATCTTGTAATAACTCAAGATTAAGTAAGGTTATAAGGTTGGGGCCTTATAGTTGGTATCAAAGGTCAGTTTAGATAACTTTAGAGGTTAGGGTATTCTTTAAGCATAATTGACAATTACCATAATGGTTAGGATTTCAGAAAAAGTCCTAGTTTTAGATAAAGTGAATGAGTAAGAATATCATAGTGTTTATCTTCCTCATTAGTACATAATGTTTTTGTTGATATACTCACACTGACCTTTTTGGTTTTAGTAAATGGCTGGATCTAGCAGGCACCAAAGTGACAATGGGTTTGAAGGAAACTGTGGTGGTTCTCTGATTAAGATACTCGATGAGATGGGGGATTCAATGAGGAATCTCATGGTTTTTCTAAACCAACTATCAAGGAGTCATGATCAACCACTTGAACCTTGGTGAGTTCTCTAATGCATCATGTACGAGATGGCCAACTCGATGTGGAAATTCAGGTAATAATTATTAAGGTAACCATTAGGGTTTATATGATCCTTACTTTTTAGGTAATTATGGGTTACTCTATGATATGATGGAAAATGAAAGGAATGAGATAAACTTGAGGTGAAAATATGTTATGATTATTCTTGAAGATTTTATCTCATTTTGGGGAATGTTTTAAGAATTATATAGTTTTGAAAAAAGGACAACACGCAGACCGTGTGACAACCCGTCGCGTCGGAAAAAGCTGCGGGAATCAAACCCACAACCAAAGTGTGACTGGTATTTATTGCCTACCACTGGACTACGTGAATTCCCTGGTTAGTTTGACTGATTCTTTTTAGTTATATGATTTTATGAATTAAGAGTAAGTTGATTTTGGAGGATATGTGATTAGGATAATTACTTTTCAATGTGAGGCTTTAGGAGCGACTAATGTTGTTTGGAGATAAATGTTACGATTTAACTTGGAAGACTATGTGACTAAATCCTTAAAATATTTGGGTTTCAATCTTATATTGGTTTACTTTGAAGAATTTTATGGACAAATTGTTTATCGGATGGTCCTCGTTGAACTTTGGGTTTTGTTGGACAAATTTTGGAGATTAAGAATAGATTTTCTTTTTTATAAGGGGTTATCCTTTTCTGGATTATCTGATCTTGTACTAACCTTTTTGGTTTTGGTTTTTGTTAAAGCCTAAATACATGGGATTTATATAGTTCTATTTTGTGGATTAGGTTATTCTCTAGAAGTTGATTATAGTACTCTTAATGTGAACAAGTCTTCATAAATACTCGTCTTTTGAAGAAAATATGAGTTTGTGTAAGGAATCTAATAAAAGTTGAAAGTCAATATGATAAGTGATTATGTTTCCTTATGAATAAATTCCTCAATAAAAAGTAACTTAAAACAAAAATGTTGTCTATTAACTTTTCCTACTGGGGAATCGAAGACCGTTTAACCCATCACAAGTTTGTGATTTTCTCGTGGTTAACTTTCTCCTAAACATGTTTTCTATCACTCTCCATCAGAACATGACCCTTTGTTTTTTCCTCCATGTCCATATTTTCATACCTGGAATCCTAGTATGGGTTAACTCGGGTGACCTTTGTACTTATCTTTCTTTATTTTAAAGTGTTTGTTTTACCGACTTTTGTTCCGATGTGGGACTTTCAAGGATGTTTCCAAGCGCAATTTTAAAATTGCGAGGACGCAATTCCCAAAAGGAGGGAAGGATGTAACACCCCAGGTAAATAATGAATATGAAATTTTCATATTTATCTATATTTGTGAATAAAATATTAATATGACTTTAAAGGGGACGCTATGCTCGATGGCGTACCCAACACGCAACAACGAGTTTCTTGGGAATCTTACGTTGCACTCTAATAATAAAATAATATTATTTCAAATGGTAGTTAACATGTAGCCATTGTATTGGATGGAATGGATAGAAATAACTAAAATATGATTATATATGTTTTTTAAATGTTTTTACATTTATCCAATAAAAGCTAAAAGGCTTAAAATACGGAAAGAATTCAATTTTAGGCGTATATGCCCTAGTTTTCACTAAAGGTTCACTTATCGCCTTTTAATGGAGAACTATCATTAAATATAGTTTTATTCGATCTTAAACATTCTTTTGGACCAAATAAAACTCTTATTATGAATCGGGACATCAAATTTTACTTTGTGTAATTTTTTGGTATCTTTCCGATAAAGTTCATTTTTTAATGAATAGTATAAAATGTTGTATTTTAATTCAAAACCACTTTTTAATCTAATTTATTTATATGATTAGATTATATTTTGAATTGGTTTTAAAGTGAAATTAGAAAATATTTTTACCATTAAATCCAATAGTGGTCGTTGGAATCAATTTCACTTTGAAATCAGACTTAAACTAGTGTCAATCTTTTGATACTTTTGTTTCATAAAACACGCTATTTGTCATGACAGCGGGAATTAATTATTAAATTAATTAATGTGACTTATATGTTTTGAATTTTGTAAAACGGACGTCATTTTTGAATTCAGAATATCAAATATAGCTTAGGGTGAATTTTTGGGATTTTTCTGAAAAACTTCAATTTTTGATGAATAGTGAAACCACTAAGTGGTACTTATAAAAACTGATTTTCCGTTTAAATGAAATTTTTCCATCATTGTGTTTTGATTTACAAAAATACGACATACATGGTTGTCATTAAGAAGTAAAATGTGGTTCAATGAGATTAAAATAATTTTTTGGTGAATAGTAACTTATTAAGTTTTAATCGCGATTAGTGGTAATTAGTGTAGTTTAAGGTAAAAATAATGCTTTAATAAAATGAGATGAGCTTGACACATGTCTTACCCTCATTGTTTGTATCATGGCCGACCAAGACAACCCATGGGTCAACTTGGGGACCCCATGGATCCACTTTGGTTGGGAAATGACATAAATAACATTTTATTTAATGTAAAAGCAAAATTGACACAAACATGATATGTTTTACTAAAACAATTTTTAAGTGGGGTTATACAAGTCATCTTTTTTATTATAAATATTCATTGGAAATATAAAAAGATTTCATACATCATAGTATTTTTTTTATAATTTTTAGACATTAAATAAATTAAATTATTTATGACATAATAATGATGCAGCGATGACATCATTATTTGACGATTTAAATAAAATAGAAAGATAATGTAAAATATATGAACTACACATGTCCAAAACTTAATGGATGAGTGGATTTAGAAGCCTTATCACCTTATCCACGAATTATATCAATTTGGGACCTTTTGAAACCGAAACACATTTTCAAATAAAGTAATATTTCTTTACTTTCCAAAAGTGCCCCTCCTCTCCTCTTATAAAAGGCCCCCACCTCTACCTCATTTAACACACTCATCAAGCCTTTGTCTCGGCCAACCCCTGACCAATTAATCTCTCCACATCCCTCTCCTCATCCTAGAGGATTCCCTTTGGGCATAATCCTTTCAAAGGAATCCTTTAGGCTCAAATCAAATGGAGTTACACTTTTAAAGGTAATTCATTCTCTCATGTTCATTTGTTTTATTTTGCTTCTCCAACCCCCTAAACTCTTTTTATTTACTTCTTTTGTAACAACACCAGTATCTTCAATATACTAGGATGTTTTTATAAGATTTATTCGAGATAAACTCTCACACAACTACATCAAATGGTTAAAGAACATACGGTTTCCGTGGATGGTGAAATTCTGCCTCCCGAAACAATGATTGTTCAATACTCATTTAACACCTTCAAAGGTGGACATTATGATGTCACTATTTTTATATATGATATATAATATGTTTATGTTTTATTTATGCTTCTGTATTTTTTCATTTTTGTCTTACCTTTATGGCTTCCATTATGGGTATACGCGATATCTTCATTTAAGGAAGTGCGGACTACCGCCCCCTCAAAGTGATTTGATTCGTTAAATAACATATGTGGGATGTATAAAGGATGGAAATATGATATTATATATGATATTATACTGGAATTATAATATAACTTTATATCATTATTATTCCATTCTATAAAATACGAAATAGAAATGAAAGTAGCGTTCATGCGTACGTACGGCTTACCGTCTCCATGAACGGTGCATTTCATTTCTTACCTCTAAATGATTATGTAATGTTATAAATGCATGCATGTACTGGATATATATGACATATATGATATCTACATAATGAATACAATTCTGGATATAATAAAAATTTGGCCACATGAACAACATGTAATTGTAAGAAGTCCACTTTCGACTTAAGAACCAAATATCAGCAAAACAAATATTATTAACTTAAATGATTACATAATGTTTATGACATGGTAATAAGTGGTATAAAAGTAATAATGAACTTGAAAAATGTTCTTAAGTAATTAGAAATTAACTCCGGTTTATTATTCAGGAGATTAAAGAACGATCGAGTCAAGTCGGACCCGAGGTAAGGGATCCTACTCCTCTCTTTCTTTTTAAGTACACACTTTTATGTCATTCCTTTTAAAGCTCATCTTTCTTGTTATTGGGATGATCATTTATATTACACTTACTGTAATTTTTATTTTAATGTGATGAGAGACCCTATTCTATCTCATCAATCCATTTTGGAAGTTTTGAGTGGCGCCGTTAGGCTGCAAAACTTTCGTAAGAGATCTAACATCTCTCTTCTTTTTAAGTACTCTCCTTTATATCACTTCTTTTAAGCTCCTATTTGTAATGTTGGGGGATGTTATTTTATATTCCTCTTGCTGTACATTTTATTTTAATGTGATGAGATACCCTATTTTATCTCATCAATCCATATTCGGAAGTTTTATGTGGCGCTGTTAGGCTGCCGAGTTTTCGTAAGGGATTTTTCATCTCACTTTTATTCCTGTGAGATTTATGCTACATTTGCCACAAATTCCCTTGAGTGGTGTATGTACTGCCCATTATTCTACACTTTGTGTAATATACTTTCGTTTATGAGTATTTACATCAATTATATTTTGTCCTTCTTTCATGGGGTGTATGTTTTGAAAGATACCCAAGTCGGTAAGGGAACCTTTCACCCTCCTCTTTTTTAAAAGACTTATTTTGTTGGGTGTTTTAATTTACATATAATTATGTTGGGATATGTTCTCATATATCCTTATTGATGTAAATTTTATGTCCAAGTGATGAGATACTCTTTTTATCTCTCATCAACTCTTTTTTATGTGATGCCGTTAGGCTGTCAAGGGAACTTTTTAACCCAATTTCGATTTCTTTGGGTTCAACATGTAGTCATTGAATATGTCGTCCATTGAATATGTGTGAATGACCTTTTTACACTTAATATCCACTTATATTGGGTGTATTTATATTTGTCACACATATTTTTGAGATTGATTTGTCCTTAATTTAAGTATACCTTCTTTATAAGGGATTTCATCACATTTGACATTTCTATTGAGGGTTCATTGTTGTTATGCACCAATTCACTCTTATATGGTGTGTATACTGTCCTTTGGAGTATTATATCATGAATCCATTTATTCTCAGGATATTATAAAGTTTTGACTAAATGTTATTCCTCAACTATTGTATTCAAGTGTCTCTAATTTTGGTAAAACCCCTTTAACCAAAATATCGTTTTAAATGTTTTAATTATTTGTTCTTATTAATATCCATGTTTTCAAAATAGTTTTAAGGATTTATTTATATGGATATTAATGGTTTAAAATTTTAAGCTTCAAGGTGGTATGGGACACTTTGATTCAAAAATCTCTTTATTAAATGTTTTAAATGGTTTTGGAAATGGTTTCTTTTTGAATGGATTCAATATTTCAATATACTGAAATGTTATATTGTGATTGAAATGTGAAAATGTTATGTTTCCTTTATGCATGTTTTATGTGACACATTTATGTTATGGTTCTTGGGCATTGTTATGAAAATGGGTGGTTCCGTGATAAACTAAGGGCGGGTGAGCCCGTTATAGCTCTCCAATTCATTGGGTAATACGAAGGAGTGAAACGTTAAGGTTTCTCCGAAGAGATTTAGGGAATATACTGTGATGGGTATTCCAAACGTAACCAAGAGGGTTACTCCCTACGTAAGAATGTTATGAATTCCTCAAGTTACCTTTATGTCTTATGTTTTCTATGATTTATTCATGATTTGATATGCCTATGTTTTATGGGTAAAGTGTGATTTCATTCTAATGTATATATGAACTCATGTTTCCTTTCCATATTTTTTATAACTCTTACTGAGCTTTTTATGCTCATACCAAGTTTTTGAAATGTTTTTCACAGGTCAAGGGAAAGGTACATGATGTGATGATAGTGTCAAGGATGTGTCAAGAAAGAATCTGTGTTATAATTTAAATATGATTCCGTTGATGGGAAGAATGAATGTTGTCTTTTATGTAACCACTTTGTTTAAATGTGGAATGTAATGCAAGTTTCATGATCTAATTCTCTAAAACTCTAAACCTGAAAAGATCCTCAATGTGTAATCTTGTAATAACTCAAGATTAAGTAAGGTTATAAGGTTGGGGCCTTATACCATTCCTTCATCAAACTTGGTTGAGGAGGTCATGGAGGCTAAACCAACCAAGAAAGATCTACATGATTTTGATGCTATAGATAAATCCTTAATGGAGGAGGTTGATATCACATCAGCAACCGAGGAAATCTAGGAGGATACGGTGGTTTAACATTCCCCTAATGTAATATGAGAGGAAATTGTTGGAGTGGAGACCTCAATGAAGGTGGTTGAGATTATTCCATCGATGGAGGTGATCGAGGAGGCTATGATGGTTGAGCCTACCTTAGAGGTGTAGAAGGAGGTAGTTGAGGCTCCCACTATGGATGAGGGGTTTGGAGAGGATCTATTTTATATAGACCTTGGGTTCATCCATCCCAAGGTCATGCCTATGGATAACATATCCATTGATGTGTTGGTGTTCTTACCTTCATAAGAACCTACACTGCCTAAGGACTTTGATGATTCTGGATCTAACATTTCCTTAGATAACTAAGTCATTCTTAGAAATTCATGGAATTACGTGTAGATTTTCATCACCCACAACCTACTAGTTGACCAGTCGAACTGGGTACAATCTCTCCATAATTGTCTAGTCAAAAAGGGGACCGGTGGTCTAGGCTCTAGCAACCTCTATGCACTGGATTGGGAATTTCTCATTTTGTGGGAGAATGTTGAGTGGAAGGTATTCAATGTTTCATGGGTTAAAGTGAAGTCTGAAGTTTCCTAGGATCTACAGGTGGCTAAAGAGGAGATCACTCACCTAGAAGGGATGGCATAGGAGAATGTGGAAATCATAATTTCTCAATTAGAGATCATTGGAATGTTGAGGGACTAGTTATTAGTGGTTAAATACAATGCAAAAAAGGTTGAATATCCTGTGTAAAAGTGTTGATCCAATCCAGATTGGATGAAAATTAGGGCTGAATAAGTTATTCCTATTGTGGAGTAAGAGGCATCTGACTTGTAGGAGTGGCAGAAGACTATAGAGGATACTCAATAGAGGCTAGCCGAGCTCGAGTGCTTGATCACCAGGGTTTAACCTTAGGGAAGTTTTACCGTGTCTCATAATAAAATATATGCTTTAACATGTGGAAAATCATCCAAAACTTTGGATGTTTTTCTTTAAATTATTTAATTCTTTAAATTGTTTTCTTATTATTGCATCTCGATCACATTAACAAGAAACCAATATTGAATACCTAATCCCACATAATTCATTCTTTGTGTGGGAAATAGGGGGAAAATATATGAGTTATCATTTATTTGAGAGTATGATACAAGGGTCAAACACCTAGGGTATGAACTTATTTTTCAACCAATGAGAGTGTCTTGGTCAAGAATGTTCTGGATAGATTGTGAGTCTCTCTAAATAGATGAATTTCTTTCTCAATATGCATTAGTGCATGAATGGGGTAATGTTAAGGGTGTTTAATTATTCCCAAAAAAATGGGTGATTAAGACCATGAATCAAGACATCCAATATTTGAAAAACAAAGAGGGCATGATGATGTATGATAACTAAAGAACATGTTTGAAACATAGAATTCATTATTTTTTTACTAGGGATAGGGATAAAAAAATGAGGTTCAACCACTGTCCATGTTCAAAACATTGGACCTATCTCCAGATGTCATCAAAGGTGTGTTGGGGCATGTTCCCATGATGATAGGTAAGTAGTGTGGTATAGGACTATTCCATCAAGGTGGGCCTATTCAGACATGAAAGATGATGGGGATCCAGGTAAAGAGAAATGTAATGCATGAAGATAAAGTGATAGAATGTTTAAATGGGTTTTAAAACTCTTGGAATTATTCCACAATGGAACTTAAGTACATTGGTTAGGTGTATCATCTTGAAAAAAGGTCAGACTCATATTCCAAGGGGGTTGTTCTAGAATGCTAAGCCACGGTTGAAGAAGATGAATAATGCAGTAGATGATGACATTGATGGTAAGGAGGATTATTTGGAAAGGGAATAAGATACTTTATAGTTTAATGTCATTAAATGGATGATGGGAATGTGGTTTAACATCATATGGTTAGGATGATGCAATGCACAATTTAATGTCATGTGATTGTGATGTGTGAACTGACACGCATAACACCTACCCTACCAATGTAGAGGAGGTGTAAGAGGGTAACATAGTAGGATTATAATGCTCAGATCATGACTCCTAGTTTAAGGTCATAGTTAACTGACCAAAGGGTTTAAAATATTTTAAGGTCATAATGCTTGGACCTCAGGGTTTTGTTCCTCAATGGGGATGTGTGTGGAAGGGGAGATATAACCCACCATGAATGAGGAGCCTAGGAGGCCCCTCCACATTGAACATATTGAAGACATATCACACATAGTTAAAGGTCGTGATTCTTGGACCTCGGGGTTATGTTCCCAAAAGTGGATGTGTGAGGAATAGGGGAGAGATAACCTGACATGAATGTGGGTCCCAGGAGGCCCCACCCCATAGAATATCCCAGAGACATCTCACACACAGTTTAAGGTCATGATTCTTGAACCTAAGCTTCAATTTTATGGTCATAGAGTTCATACCATTAGATGAAACCCCAAAAGGTTAATTTGGAGTATGACATGGTGGAAACCCAATGTGAATGAGGGACAATGAGTCCCAATTTCACACAATACATTCCCAAAGTGACTTTTACATTGTTTACAATCATGATTCATGGACTTGGGCACCTAGTTTAAGGTTGTAGAGTTTGGACCATCGGATAAATAGCCCAAAAGGACTTATGTAGTAAATAATACTAGAAACCCAATGTGAAATAGGAAAAAAGAGGCCAAATTCCACATGAAGAATTCTTAGGGAGACTTGAACACACTTTAATGTCATAATTATAGGACTTGGGATCTTAGTTTAAGGTCTTAGAGTTTATACCATTGGGTGAACATCCCAAAAGGACATGTGTAGTATGAAAGAGTGGAAACCCATCGTGAATGAGGGTTAAGTAGGCCCAACACCAAAAAAACATTCCAAGGGTGACTTGAACATAGTTTAATGTCATGATGCTTGGACTTGGGATCCTAGTTTATGGTTGTAGAGTTTGTACCATCGGGTGAGCATCCCAAAAGGAGATGTGTAGTATGGAAGAGTGGAATCCCGATGTGAATGAGGGACAAGGATTCCCAAAACCACACAACACATTCCCATGGTGACTTTCACATATTTTAAAGTCATGATTCTTGTACTTGGGATTCTATTTTAAGGTTATAAATTTTGGACCATAGGGGCACTCATGCAGCTCAACCTTGCTTGAGGAAAAGTCTCTCCCAACTCCTAAGACAATGTGAGCCATCCTTAGTGCAAGAAACAATGAGAGGTACAGAGTTCCCATTTCTTTTATAGGAGAATACAAAAAGGGGAAAAAGTGACTATATTATACCATGAGGGAAATCATGACTTTCAATGCCTAGATAGTGCAAGGGGAATGACCTAAGAGCAAGGAACAACTGTTGTCCATGTTCAAAAATGGGCTCTATACCCATGTCGATTAATTATGTGGCGAATAAAAGATGGATCAATCATTAACTGAGTTTGAAACATAGAAGCCTATATCTATTACTGAACATCCTTCAAGGCTTGATCCTTGGATGGAAGTGGGTCTATTGTGGCCAATCACCATTTTCGTTAGAGAGAACATTCAGATTTAAGGATGATGACTATCTAAATTGAGGAAAGCACTAAGCATAGAAGTGGATATGGGGAATGTACATGGGATAATATTGAGTTCCCTATGAGATATTTCTCCACACGCTCAAATAATTTGTATGAATATATTTGTAGGTGATAGTCAAGCCTTTCCCAGAGGTTAAAGACAATGAAATGATTCAGTGGTAGGGATGGGCCCAGGATGAGATATTTGAGCATCAATATGTATACCATGAGGATGGGAATCAAGATAAACATAGTTTTGGGATGTGGCATGTTAGGACACTAACATGTGAGGGGTGATTTCATCTTAGGTGAGGATATTGAATCATCTCATATTATAAGGTATCCTAGTATTAAAAAAGGTATGGTTTTTTGGTCATCCCATATTTTTTATATGAGGAATTCTGATTTTGTATAGAGTAAGGATAAAATTTAACCTCATGTGCTAATGATGTTGGTTTGGTTAATCTTATATTTATCATATTAGGCATCCACATTTAATAAGGGGTATGGTTTTTTTGTCATCCCCTGTTTTTCATATCAAGCATCTAGGTTTTATATGGGGTAAGGTTGTAGTTTAACATCATATGTTGAGGATGTTGGTTTGGTTAATCCCATATTTATCATATAATGTGTCCCATCTTCATATGGGGTAAAGTTTTTATCCAAAATGTTTCATATAAGGAATCCCGGTTTTGTATGGGGTAAGGCTACAATTTAACATCGTGTGTTATGGATGTTTTTTTGGTTTAATTCATATTTATCATATGAGGAATCCCATTTTTTTATGGGGTAAGGCTACATTTTAACACATGTGATGAGGATGTTGGTTTGGTTCAGCTCATATTTATCATAGGAGGCATCTCAATTTCATATGGGGTATGGTTTTTTGGTCATCCCATATTTTTCATATGAGGAATCCTAGTTTTTTATGGGGTAAGGATATAGTTAAACATCATATACTGAGGATGATGGGATTTTTAGTTTGAATTCATACAACCTGAACTATGACTACTACTAGTTTAAGGTTATAAATCTTGGAATAGAGGGGTAGTTGCTGGTCTAAGGTCGTGTATCTTGGACCCAAGAGGGTAACATGTGTTCTTAGGAGGCTTCTGTGTCATGAAATACTGATAATACAATGTGAAAGTAGGGGAAAAGGGACCCTCTTCCATAAAGACTTGAAAAAAATCCTACCCTAGGTTGACATCATGTTACGGGGGAAAGAAATGCCTCATAAGGATTTGATAAAGGGGATAAACCCAGGATATGAGATTCAGGTGTCACTATATATCCCATGGAAATGGAAATCAATCCATACGTAGTTATGGAAATATATTGGGGAATATGCTTGCTAAAACACTAGGGATGAAGCATACCATGAAAATGAGTAGTGGATGCACATAGTTTAAGGTCATAATTCTTGTACCAGGGATCCTAGTGTATGGTCAAAGATCTTGGAGCATGGGTAGGTACTTTGAGGATATTAAAGTGGTTTTAAAGAGTTAAAACCTGAAATGAAAGGTTCCAAGTAGGTTCTTCATTGTTCTATGTAATCCTGAAACCAGCTACAAATAGTTTAAGTTCGTAAGGATTGGACTAGGGAATTTGGAAAATAGTTTAATATCATGATACTTGGACTAGGGTAATGTTTTTTAGGGTATTTATGTGGAATGAAAGAGGTAAAACCTAATGTGAAAGGAGGGAGATGAAATCCCACATGCAAAATAAATATTCACATATTTTAAGTACATAATTCTGTGAATATAAATGGGTCTAAAGGGACAATGGGTTTATGATGAACTAGTGGATGGGCCTAAAGATAAGGGGTCTAGATGTACTATGTATCCCATGGAAATTTAAATCAAGATACACATAGTTCTGGTATTTTTTATGGTATAATATTGTCACAAGAAATGGGGGAAACCCTCACTGATGAGGGAATTATGGCATTCCATGGTTGTCCTGGGTTATCCCATTATTATGAAATGGGGTAAGGCTAGAATTTACCATCATGTGATTGTTGGATAGACTTATATAGTACCAAAATATCATTGTTTTTATATGTTTTGATGATTTATAAAAGAACTATTTTTATTCTAAAAAGTTTATCTTAAGTGTTTCATATTATATTTATCAAAATAATTAATCTTATACTAATTCTCTAAGTGATTATCCTATGACATATGGATTATTTATCTTCCGTATAATCAGAATTAGAAAAATCCATGTTGAAAGTTTATCTTACTAATAAATATGTTATCTTAAAAAGATAATTATTGAGTTTCCACATACTCAAGCCAGATATTTCATATAGAATGAAGCTAATAAGAAAAAATTATCTTACAAAAAGGATATTCATAAAATATTATCTTAAGAAAGATAGAAGAAGATAAGTTTCACATCATAGTAAAATATTTTATCTTATGCTAAATAATTATCTTAAAAAATGTTGAAGTTGATTTATCTTATTCATTTAAGAAGAAAAATATTTGGCATGTCTTATAGTCTCTCGTGAAGTTATCTTATGATGAATAATTCTATCAGTTGAATATCTTATGAAAATATAGCCATTATGAATAATGTCATGATTACCTTTCTAATCTATTAATAAGTTATTTTATGATTTTGGAGTATATCATAAAATGTATTATCTATTTAAGGAAAGCTCAGTCAGTATAAGATATCACTTTTACCATGAATTGAAATATATGAAGAAAAAGAATATTTCTGAAATCACTAATGCAGAAGTAATTTCTATATTTGGAAAGAATAGACATGTGTTCTTAATATCCCATATTATCAATTTATAAATAAACGGTTCACTCAGACATTATGTTTATCTCCCTCTTAAGTTTAAAATGAGATATAAAAGTAATAATTAGTCACTTCATAGAAATATATAGATGGATGAAAAGATTGAGTAAAATGCATATACATACATATGAATACTCTAAATGTATATATATATAAATGATCAAACATAAACTCCCATGTCGTTCTTAAAAGTTTATCATTTGAAATGAAGATCGTGTTGAGATGAACCTTGAAGACTATCATTTTATCATAACACATCTTACACTATTGTCAGTTGCTTCTTACAACTATGTGTTTCAATTGTTATTTCAAAATTTTATTCATTCTTTTTTTACACTAATTGTAAGAGTGTGTGTTGAGACCGTGGATAGGCCTTGTAAAGGTAGAATGTGGTTAAAATCTCTTGGACCTTTGTATTAAGTGAAATATTCTTATACACACTTGGGATCCCCCAGTAAAGGGTCTGTTGTAGTAAAAATAACTAAACTCATGTAGTAGAGTATTTTTGGAGTAGACTAGGGGATTTCTCTTCCCCAATCAACTATGAATCTTTTATGTTCAAACCCTTTCCTTTAAGTTTTTATATTTCCAATACTTATTTTTATTAAGGAAAATATTTTATCTATTATACCTAAAGAGGGGGGTTTTTTGTAAAGAAAATATTATGAAATCAATTCACCCCCCTCTTGATTTTTCAGCTATCCATTTTCTAGGACAATAGTTGGTATCGGAGCTTATGACTCTTGAGTTCACAACTTTCAAAGGTTGAATTCCAAAGAAAAATTTTCAAATGGATATTATATTTGATAACCGAGACGACATGTCTATGGTTAGAGCTATGTACTTTAATGGAGAAAATTATGGTTTTGGGAGGATCCCATGACCATCTATCTGAATAATATTGGCTTGAAAGTTTATCTCAAAGTAGTAAATCGCTATGAATTTCCTAAGACAGAACCTCAAATGTGATATAATACAAAATTAGAATATGATCAAAATTAAAAATCTATTAATGCTATAATTTTTGTATCAGGATCATCAAAATTTAACAGAGTTTCTCAATGTCAAACACCTCACAAAATTTGAATCACTATAGTAGTTTCATTTTAAGGTATCAATAATGTAAATGATTTTAGATATGATATAACCAATATTAATGTTTACACATTCAAAATGGATGAAGGGGAATGCATTAATCAACTAAATAAAATTCTCACCATGATTGTTAATAATATTTATTTTCTCGGAATATCTATCATTTAACCTAAACAAGCATTTAATGTTCTTAGAGTATTACCACCCATGTGGAGTGGAATCTCAGTTGCTATCAGACAATCTATATAAGTTAATAACTTTAAAATAAAAATCTCATCAGAACTCTTAAGATGTAAGAAGCTGAAATGGAAGTTTAATATAGAGAGCATAAAATGATAAAAAAAGATAATGCTTCCTTGAAGGTTTCAACTTCTAAGGATTAAAGGAAGAACAAAATCATACAAATATCGGAAACATCTGAAGAATAAGACTCCTCAAGTAATTCTCAATCAAATGATGAGATTTCATAGTTTTCTTGAAATTTTAAAAAATTATATAGCAAGATAAGAGGATTCATAATACCTTTCAACAAATATAAGAAGTATGGAAATAAATCTAAAGAATAAAAATTCTATGAGTGAAATAATCTAATACACTTCAAGATCATTTTTTCATAGCTTGAGGATGATAAAAAACATATAATATATACTTTAAGAAATTTGGTTATAAAAATAATGATATGAAAGATATGAAGACCACCTGGAGTGCTTATAAAGATTCTAGAAAGTGAACATCATCATAATCATAAGTTGAAAATATTGATCAAAATGAAAACATATTATTTATGTCACAATCATATTAGGTTCATTATTATTATTCTTTTGAGCTTGATCATGAATCAAAAAATAAAAACTGCTTATATAAATAATTAAATGAATATTATACTATGTTGGAAACAAAGTATGAAATCTTAAAAAATAAAAATAAGGCCCTCATAAATTATTAAAATAACATTTTTAACATATATAAGGACCTAGATAAACAAATTTTAGAGTTAAAAACAATTTAAAAAGTCTACATCATTATGTACCAAAAAGGATAATACAATTGAAAATTTACAGAAGGAAGTTTAAATATTTAATAATGTTTCAAGTGTCTTTACTAAAGGAAAATATTATATATATAAAATTCTTGGTCAAAATCAACTTAAGAAAGAAAATTTTCTAATAGGAAGTCAAGGTGAAAAGCCCAAATTTTATAAAAACAATTTTGTGCCCAGTTCTAAAAACAAAAAAAAATTCTAATGTTACCTCTTTTCATTGTGGAAAAAATGGAAATTATGTTAATGTATGTAATTCAAAAGAAACCTCAATTATGTGGAATCAGAAATGTGTTTCTTACAAAATATTTTTCAAAACAAGTTGCTAAATTGTGTGGAAAACAAAAATAAATTTGGATCCCTAGGTCTATTTTAGCTAACATTTCTAGACCCAAAAGATTTTGGGTACCAAAGAGTTCAGTTGTTTGATTTTTCATTGTTTGGAACAAACCACATGAAAAAAATTAAAAATGTTTTATAAATAGTGGTTTTTCGATAAATATGAGTGTATATTTCTTAAATTTTCAGTCATTATCCAAGATTGATGGAGGCTATGTAACATTTGGTGACTATATAAATGGAAAATAGTTTGAATTGGATATATTTGAAATCCTCAAACAATTATCATCAAAAAAGTTCTTTATATTTAAGGCTTGAAGTACATCATGATAAGTATCTCTAAAATTTGTGATGATGGTTATTCAGTTTATTTTTATAAAAATTCATGTTCAGTTTTCAAAGATAATGTCTATACATTAAACCTCAATTCCTTGTGTAGAAAAAATTTAAATTTCATAAATTTTGAAATTGATGAGTCATTGATTTGGAATAGTAGGCTTGGACCTTACAATGTTCATTATCTAAAAATCTATCTAAAAGATGTTTGATTTTTTCCTTTCCTAGTCTTAAATTGGACAAAAAGAATCTATGTCATGCATGTAAAATGGGGAAGAAACAAAAGATGTCTTATAATCCAATTAAATATGGTTCTAACTCTAGACCTCTTAAGTTTATCCATATAGATTTGTTTGGACCTACTAGAACTGAAAGTCTTGTTGGAAAATCATTTTTTATGTGTTGGTTGATGGTTTTTTGAGACTTACATGGGTTTAATTTTTAAAACATCAAACTGAATCTTTTTCTGTTTTTATTAATTTCTATAATCTTTTAGAAAATGAAAATGATGTTAAATTATGACTATGAAAAGTGATCAAGGAGGTGCATTTAAGAATCGTGAATTTAATTCAAATTTCTCTTAGCAAATAATTAAACATACATTCTCATCCCCTATCACACCTCTATGGAATGGTGTTTTTGAGAGATGGAATATTACTTTTCAAAAAAAATCTAGGACTTTGTTATGTAAATATAACATTCCTACTCATTTCTAGGATAAATATATTAATACATCATGTTATTTTATTAACAAAGTTATAATAAGACCTATTTTAAAGAAAACACCCTATGAGTTATAGAATAATAGAAAACTAAAGGTATGATACTTAAAAGTATTTGGATGTAAGGTTTATATCTTAAAAACCAAATATAATCTTAGGAAATTTGATCCAAAGGAGGGTAAAGGTATATTCCAAGGTTACTCTACTACTTCTAAAGCCTATAGAGTTTTCAAAAAAAAGGTGAAGTATTGTTGAAGAATTAACTCATGTAAAGTTTGATGAAAGTGATCCTCTTGATTACAAAATGATTCAAACTAATGAACAAAGTGATTATCTCAAGGATATGAGACCTAAACCCCTATTTAACAAAAGACAAGGATGATGATTTGGAACATGATTACTTTAAACCAAGTCCAATAAAGGTCAATACTAGAGGACTAGAGAGTGTATTTCCAAGATTACCTAGAAATACTAAATCCCATCCTCTAAAATGGTTATAGGAATCTTAGATAAAGGAGTTAGAAATAGAAAAAATATAGGAAACCTAGTATAATTCTCTTCCTTTCTTTACAATCTATAACCTAAGCCAATATAAGAAGCTTTATATGATGAAATTTGGTTTTTGGCTATATAAGAAGAGTTAAACTAGTTCAAAAGAAACAAGGTAGGAGAATTGGTTGATAAACCCACTAATTATTCTATAATTGGAAAAAATGGATATTTAGAAGAATAAAATAAGATGATCATGGTGTTATAATTATAAATAATTCTATATTAGTTTCCAAAGGGTAAAATTAAGAATAAGGAATAGATTATGATGAAAAAATTTCTCTTGTAGCTAGATTAGAAGAAATTAAAATATTTTTAGCATATGTATCTTATATAAATATTAAATTATACCATATGGATGTTGAAAATTCATTTTTAAATGGATTTTTAATAGAGGAAGTTTATGTAGAACAACCTCCTAGTTTTGAGGACCTTCACTTTCAAAATTCAGTTTTTAAACATACTAAATATTTGTATGGACTTATACAAGCACCAAGAGCATGGTATTAAAGAAGTTAGATAGAGGAATATTTGGAAGTTTACTATATATTTCTGTAAGAATAACAGAAATTATTCTTTCAATATGTCTTTGTAAAATATTTCAATTTAATCCTGAAGAATCTCTTTTAAATGCTGCCATAATGATTTTAAGATATTTATAAGGAACTTTGTATCTTTACCTTATTTTTCTGAAAACTTCTGACTTTATTTTAACTTCATATCAAGATGCTGATTTGGTTGGACATAGAGTAGATAATAAGATCACCTCAGGAAATTATCATTTTCATAGAAAATCCCTAGTATCTTGGTCGAGTAAGAAACAATACTCTAGAGCATTATCAACTGCTAAAGCTGAATATATTACAGCATGATGTTTTTGTGTGAAATTTTTGTGAATGATACACACCTTAAGGGATTTTAGATTTAATTTCAAATGTGTTCCAATAAAATTTGATAACACTAGTGTTATCAACATTTCAAAGAATTTGATAAACCATTACAGAACAAAGAACAATGATTTATGATATCATTTCTTAATATATCATTAAAAAATAAATGATATCTATTTAGAAATAATTTTTATAGAAAAAAATTAGAATTTTTTTTTACTAAACCCTTTCTTTCTAAGAGGTTTTATTTTTTAAAATCAGAGTTTGTTTTGTTTAATTTTTATTCATATTATTTTGGAATTATTCTAAATTGAAAAATTTTGTATTTGAGTAAATAATTTATTTACTTTATTTTTTCAAATTTTTAGCATCACTATATTAAGTATTATTCATATCAAGTAGGACACATCACCTAGATTTTTTAATGATTATCCTACACATCACTGTGTGAACCTTCGATTATCATGAAATAAAAAGTGTGTTAATGCTATATGTGAAACCACATACAAACCTTTGAATTCTCTCTTCTCTATTATATATGAACCCTTATTGACCTAATCTTTCAAAACCTCCAAACCTACTATCAATAATGGAGAAAACAAAGAGATCTAATGGACCTTCCTCAAGGAAAGCTAAGCAGAAAAGAACATTAAGAAAAGTTATCAATGGACGAGTAATTGATTTTTCATGGATCGATGAAAATGGTATGATGCTTATGAAAGCAATTAATCATCAAGTATGGGAATATGTGTTTGAAAAAAATGAACATATTTCATGATTGAGAAATAATTTCATGAGTTCTACGACACTAGAGCTTTTTATTTCAGTGATAATGATGACCTCATCACCACAACCATGAACCAATAAATTTTTTCTTTAACCTCATTGGTTATGGATGAAACTTTAATGTTCCTACATGATAGATATGAATATTTCATCAATTTTTTTAATTACATAGATGAAGTTAGTCTTCTTGAGATTATAAAGTCTTTGTTCGTCTATACTGATGTAGAGAAGAAGCCAGTGAAGGATCTTGAACTAGAAACAAAATTCTTTATCCATTTTATTCAATCCTACATCACTCATCACAACGGTGAGTTTGAAAAAGTTATATTTCAATACATTAATTTGTTTTATTTGTTTATATTTTAAAATCCTATTAATTTATAATATTATGTTATGAGGTACATGTGGCTTGTAAAAAACAGGTCTATGCATTTATTTCCTTTTGGAAGAATGTTTTCCTTGGTATTTCGAAAAATGGGTATTTTTCTGGTGAGAATAATTCCACCCATTTTCATGGATTAACAACATTAAGTGAAATTATTTTGAAAAGAATTATTTTTTGTTGGAATTCCTATTTAAAAAGTTAGTGCCAGTAACTTTAGAAGCTGAATTTGATCCCGCTTCAACTCAAGGGGAGCCATCATACCTACAAGAAAGAACTATTTTAGTAGACAGACTACTTAGGAGTGTTGATGTTGGAGAAATTCCTAATAATGATGAGACTCTTTCCAAAAGTCAAAGGATGGTGAGAGTTTTTGTTGAATATGTAGAACAAACTACTCAAGAGATTTCACCTCCTGCTCCCATGTTTTGTTCTAGTTCTAGTCAATTGAGAAATAATAGCCTCTTTTGTAACTCAATTGTTTTATGTTGGTAAAGAAATAATCATCTAAATAAGACCAAGAAATTAACTTATTATTATTGATTCTAATTATGAGGAATTTGTTAAATTATTTGAAACAAGAATCAAATATGAATCTCATGAATCATGTCATGTTAAAGAAGTACCTTATAGTGCAGAAAGTCAACTGAATGGTGGTGAAATTATGGAAGCTCAAAAATACATATTCTATCCTATCAATAAATACTATAGAAATTTCAATATACCTGAATTCAGTAGATATTCTACCAAGAGAGATCAAGAGATCCATTCTAATTTTGTACTCAAGGTGCAATCCATGAAACACTACTGGAAATATGACTTTTACCAACGATTTTCGCCAAACCGTTGGTATGGTTCATTAATTTGGACATATACCAACGGTTTGGCCAAAACCGTTGGTATAGGTCACTTATATGTACCTATACCAACGGTTTTGGACAAACCGTTGGTATAGGGGGGGACCTGTAGGACCTATACCAATGGTTTTGGCCAAACCGTTGGTATAGGTCCCCCCTATACCAACGGTTTTGGACAAACCCTTGGTATAGGTCCTAAAATCAAAGGACCTATACCAACGGTTCTCAAAACCGTTGGTATAGGTCCTTCGATTTTTAATCGAATCTTCTTACCGAGAACATTATATAAATCAAAATTTAAAATTATTAAAACAATACATATACATATTTATGAAATTATGTTCACAAAAGTCATGTTAGGTTAGTGGTTAAGTCATTCAATTATAAACTAGAGGTCCTGGGATCAAATCCCACCGAATGTTTTTTTTTTGAAATACATATACCAACGGTTTTGAGAACCGTTGGTATAGGTTTTCATATTACTTATACCAACGGTTTTTCCAAAACCATTGGTATAGACCTATTGTCATGGATTACTTGCCAACGGTCCTCCAAACCGTTGGTATAGCCTATACCAATGGTTCCAAACTGTTGGTATGGGGTATTTTTCCAGTAGTGAAAGCCCAATTACTTGAATCAAGAAAAGAAATCTGAACTCTTTGTGACCATGTCAATTCATGACATGATGCTCAAAAATTGAAGATGTCAGTTCAATTTTTGGTTTAGAAAATGTTGGTAGAATCCTATGTGTAAATATTGAATCAAGAAGATTTTTTCTCAAGATTAGAAGGAGTTTCTATAGCGACAGACACAATGACTTCTACAATTACCTCTATGCTTTGTGACCTACTACCCAAGGAAGTAATTCAGGGTCTTAAAAGGGATATAATAGATAAAATCAGAAGGAATACTATGACTAATTAGAATTATTTTGTATCAATTTACCATTCTAAGAAAGAAATCAACACCCTATTATAATATAAGATTCTTGTAGTTCAACAATTGATGTCACAAGTTAAAAAAGATGTATGTTTCATCATTACTTGTTTACAAAAGATGGCTAGATCCATAGACAATAACTTTTAAGTATTAGAGAATAAATTTTAATATTTACATCAAATAATTATATTTAGTATAAATCTAAAATTTTTAAGAGATGAAGAATAAGATAAAGAGATGGATGCTTTTGTTTAGTCTCAAGAACATACAGTATCAGTGAAAGGAAAAGATATTGTTTCATTTGATCACTCGATAGGGATGTAAAATAATTATTTTGAGACCTTGAAGAAGTTGGTAGTCAACTTTTCAAAGAAATGAGACATTCAAAACCTTTTAGTAAATTTCTCACAGAGTATATAGAATGGGTTTACAACTCCTTTAGATTTTTTCAATCATGACATGGTGAAAAAGATTAACGATTTTGTAGATTACTTGTTTTAAATTAGAGGGAGACCCCTGCTCGGACCTCCCATCATCAATCACCATGTGTAGTCTTCGCAAAGTATTAAAGTAATCTTTTATCCTACTAATATTTATCAAATGGAAAATCAAAGGTTTTCTAAAGAAATGTCTTTCCCTGTACCTCAAACTTTTTCTAAACTATCCTTTTTACCTGCATATAAGTTTGAGTTGGAGAGAGATCAGAAAGTTGTTACCAACATTGAATCCACGTCTATAAGGATCGCTTGAGATGGTCGAGCAGGTCTTGGATCATCCTTACTTATATTAGGAGATTTTTTTAGAGGGACGACTGACAATATTATGCTTTTATCCTCTCTACCTATGGGAAAACCCTTATCATTCAAAAAGACACCCCCAAAAAAGTCATTTTAAATCAAAGGATTGAAAAACATTCACAGTTTGTGGTTTTCACGATGGTTTCTTGGTGGATGGGTAGTTTACAAACATTTGAATCTTTATTTCTTGAATTATTTTCTTTTATTTTAATGGTTTTTATAAACATTTGAATCTTTTTTGGTTAATTAGTCTTTTAAATTCTGATTTTTATCTTAATGCTTGGTTTACATGATTTTAAAGAATCTTATTTCATACTAAATTGTTGGTTTTTTATATGATTCTTTTTCTTTTATAGTTTTTCACTATTGTTATCTTATGATATTTTCCTTTTCATAATAAAGTGTTTTTTTATATAATTCTATTTCTTTTATATTTATTCACAATTCTTATCTTATGATATTTTTCTATATTTATTGTACACTTTTTTTAAAATCTTTTTATTCATATCTTTAATAAGTTTTTACTTATTTCCATGTTTTTAATTTTAATTTATGATTAATATGATTCCTTACTCATTAATCACTTAATAAATTTATATGATAAATTATATTAACAATCAATAGAATTAACTAATTACTATTGTTCATGTGAAATATTTATTGTATTCTGTGTTTTACTTCTTTTTTATATCAAAAAAAGGGGGAGAAGAAAAGGAGAATAAAAAATTTAAAAGTGTTAAAATTGTAATTTTATGAGAATACAAAAAAAATTATTATTTAAAAGGGGTAAAAGAAAATAAGAATACAAAAATTTATGTTATAAAATTTTTTATCTATGAAGAAGAAAATGAGAATGTAAAATAAAAAATGAATAATATATATTTTTTTTAAATATTATGGGAGAATATTTTTTAGGTTAAAAATATTATTTTGAGAAATTTTTATTTTAGATTTCATATATTTTGTGGTAATAATAAAGGTGGATATTTTTTGACATAATTATGTTGCTCAAAAATATCTTAGTTTGTATGTGTTTTTTTATTCAAAAAATAAATATTTTTATTCTAAAAATGTTATCTTAAGTGTTTCAAATTATATTTATCAAAATAATTTTTCTTATGCTAATTCTCTAAGTGATTAACCAATTATTTATGGAGTATTTATATCTCATCTACTCATAATTAGAAAAATATATATTGAAAGTTTATCTTACTAAGTAATAAATTATCTTATGAAGACAATGATTGATTTTCCACATACTCAAGTTAGATATTTTAGAAATAATGAAGCTAATAAGAAGAGGTTATCTTATGAAATTTATATTCATGAAATATTATCTTACAAATCCATACAAAGGATTAGAAGCTAAGTGTCACATCATAATCACATATTTTATCTTACACTAAATAATTTTCTTACGCAATGCTGAGGTTAGTTTATCTTATGCCTTGAAGAAGACAAATAAATTAATTATCTTACAAAGTCTCTTGGGAAGTTATCTTACAATGAAAAGTTCTACTAGTTGAATATCTTATAAAGATCTAGCTATTATTTTGAATGTCATGGTTACTTTTATAATATCTTGATAAGTTATTTCATTCTTTTGGAGAATATCAGAAAAGGGATTATCTATTTAATGCAATTTTGATCAGTATAGTATATCGCTTTTACCATGAATTGAAAGATATGAAGAACAAATCACTATTATAGAAGTAATTTATATATTTGGAAAGAATAGATGCAATTAATTAATATATTTTCTTATCAATTTATAAATGGATGGCTCACTCGACCATTATGATTATCTCATGCTTAAGTTCAAAATGATATATAAAAGGAACACTTATCAACTGTAAGGAAATATATATATATATATATATATGGATGATAAGAACAAGTAGAATATTTATAGATAAATATGAATACTATTAATGCATATACTTATAAAATATAAAACATAAATTCTCATTCTATTCTTAAAAGGTTTATAGTTTTCACTAAAGATCATTTTGAGCTAAACCTTGAAGACTATCATTTTCTTAGAATGCAAATTCCACTATTGTTAGTTACTGCTTGCAACTGTGTGTTGAAAATGTTCTTTCAAAATTTTATTTATTCTATTATTTTACACTCATTATAAGAGTGTTTGTTAAGACCATAGATAGGTCTTGTAAAGGGAGATCCTGGTTGAAATATTTTTGACCTTTGTATTAAGTGACAGCTTCTTGTACTTAGTTGGGATCCCCCAATAAATGGGCTTCTATAGTGAAAATCACCAAAACATGTGCAGTAAGAGTGTTGGTGGATTAGACTATAAGATTTTTGTTCCATGATCCACTATAAATATCATGTATTCAATCTCTTTCCTTTAATTTTTTATATTTTTGTTGCCTATTTTTATTAAATAAAAATTTATTTATTATACCTAAAGAGTGATATTTTCTATAAATAAAACTTTTGGAACTCAATTCACCCCCTCTTGAGTTTTCATATAGACATATTTTGAACAATAGTGTTGAGGATATTTTCCTTCTTTTTCATCCCACACTTTTCATATGAGGCATCATGTGTTCATTTTATAGGGTAATGTTGTAGTTTAATGTTGTGTACGAAGGTCATTGGGCTTTGTAGTTTAAATTCATACAACTCGGACTAGGGTTTCTACAATTTTAGGGTCATAGAGCTCAGACCATAGGGGTTCAAAATATTTTAAAGTCATAATTATTAGACCATGACTTCTAATTTAAGGTCATAGAGTTTGGGCCATGGTTGTTGTAATTTAAGGTTTTGTATCTTTGACCAAGTTTTTCATACAAAGTACTACTTAAGAAAATTTGTGTTGGTGGTAGGTGTGATACACTCTCTATTAATGATGATCAAAGATTATTCTCCATTGGAATAGACCTTATTGATAATTTAAGTGATGTCTCACTTGGTCTCCAACTTTGATAGGTTTTTTCCAGATATCATTGGAATTCCGAGAGCCAATACCATATCACCCTGGTAGAAGGATCAGAGGTGAACCATCTTATTAAACACTCTCATTATTCTATTCTAGTGCCTCTCCATGTTATGAAATGACTAAATCCTATTTTCTTAGAGGGATTCAAAATCAGCTAGATAAACTTTTTCCCTTCTCTCTGGTGTCTTCTGGTCATAAACAACCATTCAAAGTGATGGAAACTAAACCTTGATGGGTCATACTTCCTTTGTTCCACATATTAGGGAGTATGGGTTTGTATGGGTGGAATTTTGAATTTTCATATGATAGTCCCTTAGTGTTTTGGGGAGATTTTCATGCCAACACTTTTTGTTATGGTCTACCATTTTATGAAATAGGTTAGAGAGAGTTTTTTTGAACACCTCAATCTTCCCATTTACCTATGCATGGTAGTGAGAAGTATGGTATACCAAATGTTGTACTGGTCGTATAATTTCTTCAACTTGGTAGCCTGGAAGTTAGTGACATTTTCTATGAGAATAGAATGAGGAATTCCAAATCAACGAATGATATGGGAGCTCAAAAACTCTATCATGAATCAGATTTTGACTTCCTTTAGGGGAAGCACTTCTTACCACTTGGAAAAAAAGTTTATTACAATCAAAATAAAAATTAAGTCTCTAGTTGTCTCTATTGGGTATGGTCCCATAATATATATTCAACTTACTACAAAGGGATAAGAGTACTTGGTAGTGTGGAGAAGCTCCAACAGTTGATTCATGAAGTTGGCATGAATCTAACATGTGTGACATCTCTTTGTGAACTCAATACAATTGTGGACCATGGTGGTCCAGAAGTAGGCCAATCTTTGAATTTGGTCTGATAGATTCAATACCACTTGATGGGAGCTACAGGGTCTTGCATGGACCTCATGCGTAACCTGAGGTATCTCATCTCCTTGGATTCAACAGAGTATAATTCCATCAAACCTTGCATGTAGAGGGTTTTATCAAAATTATCCCCATTCTAGATGGTGAATTGTGTTTCACAATGAAGGATTCACTCATTCTCATCTCGGTCTGGTGGTATAATTTCATGCTAGAGATACTAGAAAAATGTATTCATCCAATCAGAAATTTCCTTAGCTATATGGGGGCCTAAGGGCCTCGCAACAGAAGTATCATTAACCATTTTATTTACTTGTTGCTTTCCATCGCCTAAGGTGGTGGGACCTATGACTCTCTGGTGTGCCACATGAATGACCATGTCATCTTGGTTGGGTTCTTTGAGGGATACGGTGAGATCTAATAAAGCATCCACTGGACTATTTTTTGACTGAGGAGCATAGGTCACATTTGGATGGGAAGGGAACTGATCCATCAGCTAATAGGTGCATTCCAATATGGGAACTAGCTCTTGATTTATGATGATGTAGTCACATTTTATCTGTTTGATGACCAACTCAGAGTCTCCATTAACATCTAAATAAGGGACATCAATCTTGAGTTCTAACTCAAGAGAAGTAATAAGGGCCTGATATTATAAATCATTTTTTTTAACTTTTTTAAAACATGAACGAGTATGGAAAAATGGAATTTTCCAGAGTGGTGAAAACAATTCCTAGGACTACCCTATTTAGCTTGGGGTCATTCACCCTTCTACCGGTTGGGCTCTAGGAGGAACAATCAAAATTAATCTTCTAACATGGAATATCCTGATCCACTGATATAATTGCTTCATCTAGGAAATCAACATCTAGGGGTAATTATTCCGGGGTTGGATGTGTATCCAGAAGGTTTTCTAGGGTTTGGCCTTTGACGACCATCTGTAAGAAAAAAATGAGGTCGAATTACTAGAGGATCGCCACCCATCATTCCAATCATCCCATTAGAATAGGGTGATTGAGGATATAATTTACAAGGTATGATTAAGACATTAGATATATCTCATGGTTTTGTAAATAATGTCATAACTTTTGCACTAAAAACTATTTCTAGGAAACTCTTCTCAATGGAGGAGTATCTGGTCTCTACATCGGGGAGCATGTGCCTGAGATAATATAGTTTTTACCCTGTACTTATTTTTTTTATATTCTCTAATGGCACTGATGGATCATTCTAGGGTAGTCACGGATAGGAACAAAGGATTTCCTAAGATGGGTGGCATCATAACTAGAGGTTGTAGAAGGTACTTCTTAATATCAACCAACATAGTCTGGCACTTCTCATCCCACTGGTAAATGATGAATTTCTTTATGATCCTTGATAAGGTCTTACACTTGTCGACCAGATTTGTGATAAATTTTTGTACGTAGGATAAGTGGCCTTGGAGGCCCCGTAACTCTCAAAGATTTCTTGGGGGAGGAATTTGATTTATGGCCTTGGTCTTATCTCAATCAATCTCATTGTTCTTATATCTTACAGAAAATCTAAGAAATTTCCCAGAGGTAACCCCAAATGTGCACTCCAATGGGTTCATCTTCAAGCATTGGGAGTGGAGGAAGTCAAAAACTTTCTCAAGATCCTTAAGATGGTCCCGATGCCAGTGGTATTTAACCACAAAATCATCTATGTAGAATTATAGTCATGTTAAGATAATTGGTTTTAAGATTTGGTGCATGGAACACTGATAAGTGGATCTGGAATTTTTCATGATGAAAGGCATAACTTGATAGTATAAAGTCTCTTGGGGTTTCCTAAAGGTGGTGGAATCATCATCCTCAGGGTTCTTTTAGATTTGATTATTCATATAATATTATTTCACAAAGGATAGAGCTTGGAACCCACCCATACCTTCAATCAACATATATGTCACTAGAAGGGGAAAATCATCCTTTGGACAATGGAGATTGAGATCCCGAAAGTCGATACAAACTCTGATCTACCAATTTTTCTTCCTCATTGGGACAATGTTGGCTAGCCTCTTGGGGTAAAGGACATCCCTAAAAACATTTTATCTAATATAATTGTCAACTTTATCAATGACCATTTCACCATGATAAGGTTTCATCTTTCTATGAGGTTTTTTAAACCTGTGATGACCCACTGGGAGGACAAGGTAATGAATGGAGACCTGAGGGTCTAGCCATGGAATCTCATCATAGCTACAGATGAATAAATCATGGATATGTTTCAAAATGGTAACATAATTCTACTTCCCCTCTGAGACTATGGATACATTGATCAGTGCCGACCTCAAATATTTCTTAGTACCAAGGTTCGCCTAGGTTTACTTATCAATAGTGGTGGATACACCCTCTTTAAATGCTAAAGGGGGATCTTCCAAATACTCTTAATCATCTAAGATAGAAGAATCATAGGTAGGAGGCGTCTCTTCTTGGTCGTTCAATCCATGTGGAGCACCGGTATCTTTTATGGTGGATATTGAATCCTTAATGAGAGGTTCTCATTCTATAGAGACTGTGGTGATAGAAGATGCTAATCCAATTCTATCTGGTTTCTGACTATTAGGTTCACTCTTGATATTGAAGAAATGGAGATGATTTGACCTCCATCGAGTTATCCCTGTTCTTTGGAACATTCAATAATGTCAAGGATCATTGATAATGGGGATAAATTATCATTACTTCATAATAGTATGGGATTCTTGTACAAACTGGGCCTACCTGGTGTAAGAGTATGAGGTAATCTGTAAGTGTTCCTTTTTCGTGGAGACAAAAAAACCCCCAGGTCCTACACCGTGGGTTATAACCAATGAATTGGGAGGGAAAAAATTTCTTTTATGTCTAACGAAGGATCAGTTGTAGAGTAAGTTAGATCATTGGGATCATTTATGTGTTCAACCCCATCATCTTGGACCTACTTTCTCTCCCTTTTTTAGTATTCGACATCTAGATAATGGGCCTTAGAGGATTCAATGGGGGGAAATATCTCCCTAAAGTAACCCTACTAACACATTGAGGTAGTATTTGAGGCATCGGTGATATGAAGAGGGAACCTTTAAATGAACATGAATTAAGGGTCTTCCCAATAGCTTATTGTAAGTAGTATCATATGCATCTTCCATGAATTTAGTTCTTGATACCAGACAGCCAAACTGATTCTTCATCTGAATTTCTCCACATGACTTACTCTCCCTCTTATCATACCCCAGAATCATCAAGTTGGAGGGAGTCAGGTTTTCTTCTATAAGTCCTAGCTCATGGAATATCCATTTTGGGATGAGGTTTCTCTCAGAGCTAGTATCCACTAGGTAATGGTGGATCTCCATGACTTTGAAATGGTCGGTGATGTATAGTGGGTGTATTTTTCCTAAATGATGACACCATTTTCTTCTAAATAAAACAAGATGATGGATTTAAATTCCCCTTTCATTACCTCTTCCATGTAGTAGACCACAACAGAATCTACCTCAACCTCAAACTGTAGGGGGAATTTCAAATCTTCAATAAGGGGATCACACAATTCATTTAACAAATGTAGAACCTTCAAGATCAAAATCATTGTGGTTATTTTGGAAAGGTGCTTAAACACATAATATTTTCATGCCAATGGAATATTTTTTTCTATGGTGGGTCTCTATTTAGCAAGGATCATAGCGGATATTGTTGGTTGAACTATTGGGTCTTGGCTAGTACAGGAAATATTCTGCTACTGATTAGCTGGTCTTCTCTAAGAATATGTCAGCTGACTGTTGGTCAGCTGAGCTTGGGCTCTATCTAGACATGGTTGATCATGACATGGTCACGACTGACCTACATGGTATACTATCATAGTCATCTATAGAATAATAAATTATGGTGCGGACCGGGAGGGATATGATTATTAAGCTCTGAACAATTTTTGTTGTCCATTTTTAGTATCATGGGCAACCTATTTTGAAGCGCTAGCCTGATCATTCTGATGGCTCACATGTCATCTACCTCTCCTTCAATGACATTTTTTGAGCATACCCAAGGGATTTACATGGTATTACTCACTATCAAAAATTTTAAAGTGGTATACTAGTTCGACAACATTTAAGGAGGTGTACTCATGCTCATAATCAGTGTGATAGTTTGAGGTTGGGAAAACTCTGGGTGCATCTCCTAACTCATAAGTCATGAATCCTCTAGAATTGTGAGTTAGATTTGGAACTGATATAGGACTCTGATTTCCCTTGTGACATCTCTATCTTTTCTTAAAATACTTTGAAGGATACAGTTCAGATGTTGATGCAGCGATCGAAGGGGGTAAAGAAACCATATAAGGTTCTAGCCTACTCAAGTGGGAACATATGGCACCATGAGAACAATGGAATGCCTCATGATCTAACCAATCATCATAATTTTGTTTCTTGTGGTTGGGTACTTGTTTCTACTCACTGGATTATTCATTATCACTATCAGGATTAGAAGATACATGTGTCACCTATGTTGGAACATCACCCAACTTGACTATGCCCTGATATACATGATCCTGACACCAATATTTGAACAAAAATAATTCTTTGGTGGTTTTTCCAAGGATATTATGATATAGGCAATGATCGGTGTAGCCAGTGAGTCTGACTCATAGGGTCTATTTCATTTTGTAAACTTTATAATTCCTTTTTCGAGGGTTCATATGAAGTATCCTAATACCTACAAATCTCTGAAGTAATATTTCATGTTTCTTATTTTGAGAAAAGGAACCCTGGGAGACTAGACTTGATTAGGGTTGAAGGCACATCATCTCATCAAGGAGGCTATTATTGGGGATTATATTCCTAGTGGTGCATTTTTTGGTGAGGCTGTGCTTGGAGAGGCTCATTCAATAGAGGGGCTAGCAGTTGTACCAGTTATGGGGCCTCTGCATGTATGGAGGTGGTTGTCTATGCTTTCTTAGATCTTCTTGCAGGAGTTGGAAGGGTAAATGGGAGTGACTATTGTTTAGTCCACTGTAAGTATTCCTCTAGATACATATACTTTTCAAAAAAATCTTGAAATACACCCAATTAGTTCAGAGAGATGATGGTAGGAACCAACTCATTCCTGATATTCCCTACACATATCATGAGAATTTGTTCCTAGGTGTCAAGTGAGTATGTGAGTCTATTCCACAAGGTGAAAAAGTTGAGGACTCACGGATATTTCCTCTTCTTTCATTTGAAGAGGTCATCTATACGTGTCTTCTACGTGGTGGAGCTGAACTGGTGGATGAATTATCGTCATAGATCCTCTTAACCAATAATATACCCTATGGGAAGCTAGCTATACCTAATGAACAATGTCCCATCCAAAGTCTGAACTAATCATCTATGCTTGGAAACCTATTTCTATTCTAGAGTTCCTAATATTAGACCACGCCTTAAGGTTAAGTGGTCTAGATGTTGTAGCGGGTCACCCATTTTATTAAATGGGGTGAAGCTGGGATTACCAAAAGTTGGGGGTTCTTGGAATGATCCACCCATACTGGGTATGAATTTCCTTCAAGAGGAACTATCATCTGTTGTGTTTCCAGAGACTCAAGTAATGAAACAATATCATCCATCATGTCATCTTGGATGGGTTTTTTTCACCAAGGTGTTGATAGTCTCATCGAATTCAGGAGAATCACTACCTTGATCTCGAGGTAGATAATCACACTTCTCGGTAGGGTAGGTGACTCATATCTTGGTTTCCTGTTATAACCTCTAGATTTTTCCCTAATCAAGTGCATGGGACCACCAAATTCAAATTGGTTTGACTGACTAAGGAGGAATGATTTCCCATTAGAGGAGAGACAAGGTCCCTTATGCAATTGTTAGGTTCCAGAAACCACTCAACAATGTGATCGATGATGATCCAATTATAATCCTCAGTCTATTGAAGGAAAGAGGCTATCAGGGGTCTGACTTTGCTTTTAGTGCAAACTTGTTTGGTTCATATGGTTGGTCATATCCCTTTACTTTTCAATGTACCGATGAGCATGAAGTAACATCTCATTGGGGGGACTCCCGAGACCCAGTCCTGTCTCTAATGACGAGTACGAACACCTACCGAGGGGTTTTTCTAATGTTTTTCCACCCCTTAAGGTGGGTTTTCTAAATCATTCCCTATATTGGTGACCATATTCCTCTAATACTCTAACGAGTCAGGGGTTACCAAATTTATCATGGTGGTTGTCATATTGGAACCCTCGCTATTGGAAATTGTTCCAGAGTGTCATTCATATTGTTTTCATAGGATATTGATGAAATAGAGGACGGAATATTACCCCTGGCCTCTGATATGCATATATAGAGATTCATCTTCCATAAACTGATATAGCACAATGAGGATCTTAATGAATGTTTCTAGAGAGTCTAGTGACATCTATATGATTCTAAGCACTAATCCACTGAGGGCGTTGTTATCTCAACCTTCTTGTACTATTGGTTGATGGCATTGAGGGGATCAGGGATCATTGGGTAAGTTGGCTTATGGTCATAATGCCAGTGAAGTTTCACCTAGACAATCTGTTATAAACACACTGCCTCTTCCTCATTGAGAAACTTCATGATGACAAAGACTAAATATTTAGGTAGTTAGAACATAACTAATAGATGGTCAGTTTCCAAAAGCTCCCATAGGTTCTCTTTCTCATTAGAGGATTCCTGGTCTTGATCGAACCAAGACCTGATTGGAACAATGCAAGATAAGGGTGGAGGCACCGATGTAGGCCTTCTTTGTGGTTCCTCTATTGGAATAGGGGGAAGAAAATAGATCAAATATCCAATACATGATGGGACATATCTTGGCGGTGGAGGTAGCTTCAAGGTCATGTCTATGTAGGACGGTGTGTTTACCACCACCTCATGTGTAAGTCCGGAAGTATCCATCTGAGGCCTAGTAGAGTGATCATCATCATGTGACGGTATTATACCAGATGTTGAAATCTCTCTAGCTTCTTGTGTAGTTGTATAGAGGAGGGAAATTGGTGGCGATGGATACGGTTACACTGTGATTACTTGGAAGGAATCCAGCACATCTTCCACCTGTAGGTATCTGCAGATGGATATGGGGATCTTGTGGACCTCATCTTCTGGTATTGTAATCCTCAATTGCTGGGATTATTTCCTAGGATCTGGAATCAAGGGTTAAGTATCCCTCATTGAGTCTTCTATCACCTTAGAATATGAGAGGTCAATGATGACATGATGCTTCCCATGGTTTTTTCTCTAATGGCATGGTACTTATCCAAGTAAGGATTTTTGAGATCCACTTGGGTTCTCCTCTTTTGGGTTGTGGCCTACATTTCAGGCATATCCCCCATGGAGGGTGTTTGTCCTACTTCACTAGTATGGTTCTTTTTGAGTAGGGAATACCTTCATCATGGGAGGGACCTCCATGTTGGTTTGTGATATTGTAGGGAGGACCTTTGTACTAGCTAGTGGTATCACGAGGAGGACCTTCGTGATTGTTGATGTTAGAATAGGGAGGACATCTGTATTGGATGGTGGTTTCACAAGGAGGACCTTCATGATGGTTGATGGTGGCGTGGATATGACCTCTGCACTGGATGTTGGTAGAATAGGGAGGACCTTCATGTTGGTTTATGGTGGTGTGAGGAGGACCTACACACTGGCTGGTGGTATCATAAAGAGGTCCTTTGAGCTGGTTGATGGTGGTGTATGAAGTAGGTACACACTAGTTTTCCTCATCATGTGATGGAATATAACAACTATTGGTGGGTCCAACTACTGAGAGAGCCAACATGGCTTGTCTAAAAGGCAATTGGGGTCTTGATCCTAGGAAGGTGAAGATGGATCCCCATTCACCTATTGTAGGGATTTGATGGGATGCGCCAGTAGTGGCTGGGTCCACTAGATCCACAGAAGATTCTACTTGTTGGGAAATATTATGGGTCTTCCCCTGGCATCGACTTTGGGTGTTCTGGGTTAGGGATAGTGGAGTTGGGATGAATTCACCCCATTAGTCATCCTGTAGGACCGGTCAGTTCTAGATATGGGGTGGACTAGTGGGAGATCTCATAGGAATATCCCTAGAATTGTTCTTTGTGGAAAGGATCCAACATCCCCTACCTCCTCGATGCAGGGGAGTGAGAAATCAGTCTACTCTAGGGAAAGGCTCTCGAAGCAGTTTTCTATTAGAACTGGGGATGGTTTTCACCTATTCATCCCTAAGGTGCAGTTTTGTTGCTGAGGTGATAATGCCTCAAGATATTTTTTGATCATCTTCCTTATAGGAATGACCCCATCCTGCTCATACAAGAGAACCAAGGTTTTGATCACCATCATCGGGATGATCTCAGAGGGTGAGATGGAGCATGGGTGTCGGTCAAATGAAGGCAAGGTGGAAGTCATAATAGAGACTTAATTTTTTGGGATTTCTGCAACAACATTACCCCTTCCCCTGCACCCATTGGCACTAAATCACTGATTTACAATATCTTGAGTCTAACAGGGCATGTGGATTTATCCATCAATACAGATACATTAAAGTAAATTCCCAATTCTCTAATGTCATCCATTCTTCCTAAAGCATAGGAGGATCCACACTAATGATGTCGTAGAACGAGGAAGCCCAATGTTATCTGCCCCAAGTCATAGGTGAATTTCATATTGGTCCCACTATTTTCTTAGAGGGACCTATCACTAAATATCTAGATTTGGTGATATGAAAATATGTTGGTCCCCCAAATTCTACTAGTCCCATACTTTAAGAGAATAGTTTCACATCAAGTTCACTATTTTTTTCGACACATTCATTGGGGTCGATGCACCACTCTATTTCCATGCATTCCCACTTTCTAAATGTGGGAGGATTTCATCACTTTAATCAGTGATGTCTTCTCCTTGATTGAAATGGGATGATGGGATTTTGGTTCCTCCTTCCATGGATTAATCCTAGGAGCATGTTTCCTAGTTTAGGTCTCCCTCGTAGATTTAATTCATGTCCTTTAAACTCATTCCCATATCCATATTGAGGTGGACGCCAATTAATTACACTGCTTCTATCTTGATAGGGAATAAACCTTTGGTCGAGGTAGGTAGTAACATTGGGCATGTATGGGCATTGGGTAGGTTGAGAACTTGTAAAGTATTAATTTTTTGAGGTCGTATCTTGTGTGAGGAATATTAGGTGTGGAATACAAGACATCTCATGTTAGTCATGAGGTAATTTATGTTAAGAGAGTAAGTCTTCTAGGGATTTTTACCTCAGTCATCCCATATTTACTTTATGAGGTAGGGATTCTTGATCAGTTAAAAAGTTTATCCTCTTATACAGACGATCATGGGTTTAATGTCTTGTGGGGACAAATCAGGTGGTATATCATGTCCCGTGGGGGAATATTTCACACCCAAGATTTTATGGAGTGTGTCCCCCCATGGAGGATAATTTCAAAATTGGATGATGGAGTGTTTCCCCAAGGGGAATATTTCGCACTTGGGATGTGGTGGAGTGTATCCCTTGGGGGGATTTCACACTTGGAGGTTCTATGGATGGTGTCCCCCAAGGGGGATAATTTCACACTTGATGATGGAGTGTTTCCCCCCAAGGGGTTGATTTTACACTTGAATGTTGCGAGTATTGATCATTAAGGAGGCATCCTAAGTACCCTATTTAAGAGGCATGGATCAAAACCCACATAGTTGTTGCCACACATTAAGTTCATGTGATGCGACCAGTCCATTTAGTTTAATGTCATGTGGTAAGGATGCTTTTTTCATGAAAGGAGTGTCAATGAGGGATAGTTTGGGGATTATGCATGGAATCTACCCAACATTAGAGTCACATCCGATGGTGAGGAAAGATGGTGTGGGGTTTATGTGTATAAGTTTCCCGATATGGGAGTCACATCTGATGTTTGGGGGAGAGTGTCATCCCATGTGTTCCATACATGGGTCATTAGGTGTTTATTACATAGGGTAAGAGTCAGTTTAACATCATTTTATGAGGGCGTTCACATGCAGTTTAACAGTGTATGACTAGGACATAAATATGGGAAGTGCTATGTCTTGCGGCTTGAATGTGGATGGTGCTTACACCCCAAGGGGGGCCATGTCAATTCAATAGGAATATTCATCATAAATAATCTCTAAAAAGATAGGTAATCTATTTCCATCATTGATTCTAACTCTATGGATTATGTGTCTACTACTCATGCACCTTTGGGTGGGGCATGTAGTTGGCACTTCCATGGAAGAGTTTAAATCAGTAGTCCCAATGTTAGGGTACCTATGATTAATATAAATAGGAATTAAGGTACCTATTATTAGTAGAAACATTTTTTATGAAGGCCTAGTCCACACTTGTATCAAAGTGGGAGGACACAAGAGTAAGTGGTACCAGTTTCACAGAGACTTAGGGTGTGGTTGAACCAGTCCTCAATTGGTATGGGCTCCCTAGGCTCTCAACTTTCATTAAAGGGTTTTTGATAAAAGGAGTAACCATAAAGAAGCTTGGAGGATGGGTTTCATGAAGGTTTGTGCTTTCTGAAAGTTTGTAGCATCACGAAGGCTATGGGTATCATGGAACTTAGGGGTCTTATGAAGGGGTATGTTTTAAAAAATATAGTAACCCTACATTGAGGTTAAGTATTGGTCCCCGTGTGGTTGGTTTTGTGAAGGATAGTTATCTCATGAAACCCTAAGAGCCTAAAATAGATTTCTTCTTACTTGAAGGCCTTGGACTTTCATGAAAGGCATCTACACCATGGGTTGAGGTTCTCAAAAACCCATGGGAGGTGGTTTCAAGAATGATGGATACATTTGGAAATCTATCTGCTCTCTTGATCACGATGATTCGAAGTATCACAAACTCAATGATTTTCTTAGAAGCTGAAAGGTCACATCTCCCCCCCCCCACCCAAAGTTAGACATAAGGGGGTTTTATAGACCCATCAAAGGAAATGGTGTTGGTTTCACAAAATATAGAGGATTTCATGAAAATTTATGAGCTTCGTGAACCGATGGGTTTTCTCAAAACAGAGTTACGATGCATATAGGTCATCATAAATTCTTTACATAGCTGAGGACATCCGCAAAATGGTGCTCTGCGAACCGGACTTATGTTGCACAAAGTCTATTATCAAATCTCTATATGGTCGAGGTCTTTCACAAGCCTCGTTCATTTGTGAAGGTGTATACCTTTGTAAATATACCCCCTTAAGTGGATTTTTAGAACGTTTTAGCCCAAATTCACTCTGAAGTGTTTGTTCCTTCCTCAAACTCTCATGTGACATGCGTATTTTAGTATCAACAATAATCTTAATGTAAGCAATTCCTAAAGAATAGTAACTTAAGAAAATATCTTAAGTGAGAACTAAATTTTTCATGTTAGAGTAACACATTCCTAAATAAATAAAGTGTTGATGTTGTTCAAATTGTTGAATCAATATTCTTATGAGAATCATAAAATGATTCAATTGATATTTTAAAGTCATTAAATGGAAAAATGACATAATGAATTTTAGTCATCGCTTATATACTCAATATTATTGGGTATGTTAATGACTTAGTGAGACTGAAGATATCCATTTAAGGCTTGTTTCGGTTGAGGAATTCATTATATTTTCATCTATGGAAATTTTATGACAATGTGAATGAGTTAAAGAAATTTTTAACCTATTTTCTTAGATATTGGATAAAATATGAACTAGGTATGTGATTTCTAGGATTTAGTGATTTATAGACAGTACAAGTGGTTAAAAGATCTAATTCAAATAAGAAATGTTAGTTGGAAAGTCAAAAATTTTTACTTGAAAATACAACTAAGGTCATTGAAATATAAGGGAGTTATCAAGAAAGATATATATGATTCCATGGGATGGAATTATCCATAATATATGAATGGGTTTGAGAAACTCCATGGAAGGTCCATGTCAGGTATCGTTGTTATAAAAATTACTTTTATGGTTCTGAAGTGCATGTGATACCAAGTGTGTACTTTATAAGTGTTTCAAATATACAGGAGTTCATAATCAAAGGAATAATTGATAGAGGTTTTAGTTTTAATTCAAGTAATGAATCAAAGTTTTGATACATCAAAGTTTTGAATGTAAATGAATATATCATGCTCAGATGGATCTTAGTAAAGGATGTGTATAGTTATCTCTTTTCTCTTATATGACAAGATAATTTTTTTACTAACAAAGAGTAGTTATGAATAATATGAGATAATGGATTCAATACACATGGTTTATGATTAATAGGATACTATAACATACTTAAGAAGAAGATAAGGGTAAAACTATTTTATTGTGGATAAAAGTGTATCCAAATATTTATTAAAACTGAGGAATTCAAATTCCAACATCATTAGTGGAATATTTTAAAGAATAATCTTATTTTTAATAAAATGATCCAAACACATAGAATACCATATATGATATGGATATAATAGTTTATTTGGTTAATATTCGAAATAAAAGTAAATATGAGACCATTCATAACATAAAGAAGATTGTGTATCTTAACAATATATTTTAAAGATAATATATTATCTAAGAGGCTAGTGAAAGTATGATTAAACATAGTGATGTTAAAAGTTGACAGATAAGTTATTATGCTAGTCAAAATTCAAAGTGAATTTCACTTGATATCTTAAAAGAGTTTAGGATATGGTGGTAAAGATAAATGTAAATATTTACATTTAGTTGTTGTAACAAAGTGAATGTTTCTTTATCATAAAGGTGTATACAATGTGTTGGTATGAGATAATGTAAACAGTTATATTAGTTTCAACATATTTCAATGAATATTTTGATATAACATGTTCCATGAATGATGATGATATACTTAGAAAGATGTCTAAGTAGACAACTGAAGTTGACATTATAACATTTAATGTAGTAAAGTTAAAGAGTTTGAATATTTTTAAGGATTTTAACATTATGAATATAATCCATTACACTTGTTGTTACTAAAACTGGATTGCTTCATATATATTACTCACTAAATAGCTTAGTGGGGTGGTTTTATTAGGTGGTCTCATAGATACATGATAGGAATTGAATATAGATGTTATGAGTTAACAAATCCCCAAAAAGTGAAAAAAAAAATATAAGGTTGGTTTAGAAGTATATCTTATATTGTATGTTAAACATGGTTGTATGTATGGTTTTGTTAAGTATCATTAAAGCAATTTAAGAATATAAAAAGTATCATGTAATACAAAAAGTCAATCTCCACTTTATCATTCTTTCACATTGGTTGTATATATGAATATATTGATATACATTTGTTGAACTGTAATGATAATTGACCATTCAAAGTATGACTTTGACTAATCCATTATCAATGACATCATTGATTATTATAGGTTATGATTAAATATAAAGGTTAATGTGTGCATAATTCTGGTATCGAGATATGGAATATTATAATGAAGCACAAAATGGGTTATGTGTGTTAGATGACCCATAAATTATACCACATGGAGTGTTATAAACTATGTATTTGGTATATTAGGGGTGCATGAATCATATTTTGAGTCCTCGTTACCTAAGGTTAGTGCGATACCTAGTGCGAGAACCTTCATAATTTATTACCTTTCTAACATAAGCCTTGAGGATTATCTAATCAGGGGGTAGTTGGTTATGTTTCTAATGATGTTGTCAGTTTGAGCTCAACTAAGATGGGATTTTTACTCTCATATGGCAGGTTTGAAATTTAAGCCCTTGATTGAGATATAATGAGGAAGCGTGCAACCACACATCGATGGTACATATGATGTGCATGTCTATTCGGGTGAGGGACATGTGATGTGTTCATCCATAAAGGGAAATGACATGTGATTTATTCATCAACCTAGTCGATCTATACTCAAAGAATCATGAATTTTTGGGTTGGCTGTATGGGATTGACATACTTCATATCTTGTGGTGGCTGGATGTTTTGGAAAAAGGGGTCATATGATAATTCGCACTTTCATATGATGCAACTGGTGGACAGAAGTATAGAGAAAGATGTGTTTGATGAAGATCATGTCAGATCCCTCTACTATAGGCTACACATTGCATACATCTATGGATTTGGTTATTTATATTTTTTATCAACACTACAAAGGCTTGTGGTGTGACACTTTTTGGTTGACTAAATGTGGATTGATTTTGACTAACGTGGTGTTTTAGATTAAACCCAAAAGAGTTTTGGATGAGGATTTTACAAGGTATTGCATACAATATGATACAAGGTGATGTTAATAATATCTTTCTATAAGTGTTATGGAAGATATCTAAAAGGATTTTTGGACATGATTTCACAAGTTTTTGAATATGATATAATATAAGGTGAAATGGAAAAGTCCACATATCATAATGTATGATATATGCATGTCCTAAAGTATGGTATCCATGGCTATCAAGGTATATTATGAATGAAATATAGATTTTAGATAACTGGAATTTCTAGTCGTATTGTACGATTGGGTAATATTGTATGGTATGATATATACATGTTAGTTGAATGATAATTGTTATCATTTGATAATTTCTCATGATGAGATATCATTATCAAGTGTTTGATAATATGAAACACGTAGGGAAGTAAGTTTTGTTCATATCTTGTATGTGTAACCGGCCAAAGTCATTTATTCATGTGTTGTAATGCATGATGCTCAAGGAGTGTCCTCGAGTCTTATTTATGTATGGATGACCATACGATGGGTGTGTCTGTGTGTGTCCCTAGCCAACACTCTCTCATTCATGTAGCTCTCTTTCTTTTCACCCTTAGCCTTCATGTGGCACTAGCATACATTGGTGAGAAGAGAAGTCCAACTTGTGCAACGAGTGATTTAGCCAAGTCATGGATACACCACAAAGGAGGGATGTCATTTAGTCGCCTCTTAGTGATCTTCATTAAGCTCATATGAAGATGAAGATCACAATAGCAACGCTATGGTGTAAGGTACGCATACTGTTTCATCATTTTAACATAAAATGATTTTGTTTATCAAGCATGATGTTCTTGATTCATTGGTTTTTTTATGCTTTCGTTACATAGTTTAATCATTAAAGTATCTTGAGAAACTTTACATGTTCACACAAAACATATGTTCTGTGTCTGTTTACATTTTTTTCCTAAAAAAATCATTTTGTGAAATTTATTAAGTTATATGCTCATTGTTTAAATATTTCATTTTTTGTATATTGTTTTCACTACATTTTTATGTTATGAGTCGTGTAAAGTTATATATTATACTTTTGACTTTAATTTAATAATATTATAATAAATATATTTTGAATTTGAAAGTTATGCACTCAACACAAAAATATATGTTTGGTGTTCATTAAGAGTTTTTTGTGCCTTTATTTATAAATGTTATGCGATGATTTTTTTCAATGATCCTTTATGCTAGGTGATAAAAGTTAAGAGATTACTTTATGTACAAATTATCACCATGATTCTAATTAAAAACATTATTTTATGATACATATACATATAAATATATACATATATACATACATATAGAGATTTTTGGACCCAATAGTAATCTGAAAATTTTGAACTTAGCCGTCAATATATCATTTGAATTGGATTTATCTTGAGATTTATATTTAATTAACTATCATGTATAATTATTTCACATAAACATTCATCATATATGAAATTCATCTAAAAATATATTTTTTAGATTAAGTATGATAGTTGATTAAAATAATCGTCATATTTGGATCATTATAGGATTTTTTTTTACGTTTTTAAAAAAATATATATTTTCCAGAAAACGCTTCCGGTAAAAAAAAAATTAAAAATGCACCTTAAAGGCGGCATCTGGGATGCCGCCTTTGCATTTCGGGGGCAAGGCGGCATCCGCGATGCCGCCTTTCTCCTAAAAAAATATTTTTTTTGAAATTTTTTATTTTTATTTTTATTTTTTTTGTTTTTTTTTTGTTTATATATATATATATATATAAACAAAACAAAAAAATTCAGCAGAATTTCTCTGCTATTAAAGATCCAGCGCTACCGCCATTACAGCAGTCTGGATTCTGACAGAAACTCTTACCCAGGCCTCCCTTTTATAAGAGGGTTTGCCCTGAAAATCATTCTGCATTTTCGATGTGGGATTCAGGTTCTACCTTTACTGTGCAGTATATTCTGCATTTCCGATGTGGGATTCTGTTACAAGTACGTGACTTTGAAATACAATAAAATATAAACTATAAGGCCAATATAAATGAAATTTTAAACATTGATTAAACATATAATAAATAGTTGAAAACAAAAAGAATTTCCTCAAAAATGTTGATGAAAAATAATCTATAACCTTTCAAAACCGCCTACTTGAAACATAAAAATGTTTCAAATAAGTTAATTTGAAAGACTGTAAAATATAAACTATAAAACGAATATAATTAAAACTTTAAAAATTGATTAAACATATAATAAATAGTTGAAAACAAATGAAATTTCCAAAAAAATGTTGATAAAAAGTAATTTATAAGCTTTCAAAACCGCATACTTGAAACTTAAAATTTTTCAAGTACGTGACTTTGAAAAACCATAAAACATAAAATAGAAGACCAATATAAATGAAACGTTAAACATTGATTAAACATATAAGAAATAGTTGAAAACAAAATAAATTTCCAAAAAAATGTTAATGAAAAATAATCTATAACCTTTCAAAACCGCCTACTTGAAACTTAAAAATGTTTCAAGTACGTGAATTTGAAAGACTGTAAAATATAAACTATAAAACGAATATAATTGAAACTTTAAAAATTGATTAAACATATAATAAATAGTTGAAAAAAATGAAATTTCCAAAAAAATGTTGATGAAAAGTAATTTATAAGTTTTCAAAACCGCATACTTGAAACTTAAAATTTTTCAAGTACGTGACTTTGAAAGACCATAAAACATAAAATAGAAGACCAATATAAATGAAACATAAAACATGGATTAAACATATAAAAAATAGTTGAAAACAAAAGCAATTTACAAAAAAATGATGATAAAAAATAATTTATAAGCTTTCAAAACCACTTACTAATTATTAGTAATTAGTAATTAGTAATTAGTAATTAGTAATTAGTAATTATTAATTAGTTAATTAGTAATATAAATATTAATTATAATTAGTCATTATAATTATTAATTATTAATTATTAATTATTAATTATATAATAGTTAGTTAGTTCATTAGTTATATAATTATTAATTATATAACAATTAATTAGTAAATTAGTAATATAATTTTTAATTACATTTATTCATTATAATTTTTAATTATTAATTAGTAATTATTAATAATTAAATATTTCATAATTAATTAGTTAATTAGTAATATTATCATTAATTATATAATAATTAATTAGTAATATAATTATTACATATATAATAAATATTTAGTTAATTAGAAATACAATTAATAATTATAACTAATTAATTAGTAATTATTAATTATTAATTAGTTAATTAGTAATATAAATATTTATTATAATTATTCATTATAATTAGTAATTAGTAATTAATAATTATTAATAAGTAATTAGTAATTATTAATTAGTTAATTAGTAATATAAATATTAATTATAGCTATTCATTAAATTATTAATTATTAATTATTACTCATTAATTATTACTTATATAATAAATAATTAGTTAATTATTAATATAACTATTAATTATATAATAATTAATTAGTTAATTAGTAATATAATTATAATCTTTCAAAGTCACGTACTTGAAACATTTTTAAGTTTCAAGTAGGCGGTTTTGAAAGCTTATAAATTATTTTTCATTAACATTTTTTTGTAAATTGATTTTGTTTTAAACTATTTTTTATATGTTTAATCCATGTTTTAAGTTTCATTTATATTGGTCTTCTATTTTATATTTTATGGTCTTTCAAAGTCACGTACTTGAAAATTTTTAAGTTTCAAGTATGCGGTTTTGAAAGCTTATAAATTACTTTTCATCAACATTTTTTTGGAAATTTCTTTTTTTTCAACTATTTATTATATGTTTAATCAATTTTTAAAGTTTCAATTATATTCGTTTTATAGTTTATATTTTACAGTCTTTCAAATTCACGTACTTGAAATATTTTTAAGTTTCAAGTAGGTGGTTTTGAAAGGTTATAGATTATTTTTCATCAACATTTTTGAGGAAATTATTTTTGTTTTCAACTATTTATTATATGTTTAATAAATTTTTAAAATTTCATTTATATTGGCCTTATAGTTTATATTTTATTGTATTTCAAAGTCACGTACTTGAAACAGAATCCCACATCGGAAATGCAGAATGTACTGCGCAGTAAAGGTAGAACCTGAATCCCACATCAAAAATGCAGAATGATTTTCAGGGAAAACCCTCTTATAATGAATAATTATAATAAATATTTATATTACTGATTAACTAATTAATAATTACCAATTACTAATTAATTCGTTATAATTATTAATTATATTTCTAATTAACTAAATATTTATTATATATGTAATAATTAAGTATTATATAATTGATAATTTTATTACTAATTAACTAATTAGTTATTATATAATTAATTCTTAATAAACACTAATTACCAAATTACAAATTATATACTAATTAATTAGTTATTTCGTAATATAAATATTAATTATATACTAATTAAATAGTTAATTGGTAATAGAATTATTAATTATATAATTTTTAATTAGGTAATTAGTAATTATTAATGTTTTATTATTATGTTCGTATGGTTATATAAATATATATAAATAAAACCTAATTTACCCCCTCCTGAGATTCCACTCTGACCAACAAGTAAAAATAGTATTTTGATTTCAGTACACATAAAACATGTAAACAATAATGTACAATCAATGCATATGTCTGTGGCGAGGAGATTCCGTCCCACATGGTGGTCTGTGAATAGGACGTCCGTGTCGAGTGAGCAGTGGAGTCTGATGACCTGGAGAAGGTTGATCCTCGGGCACTGAAACGTCGACCGTCGCATCCTCTATCTGTGTGTCAGTTGGAGGAGCTGTCAACTGCATCTCGTACTGCCATTCGGATCCTTCTCCCACTAGGGTGGTAGAATGACCTGCCTCCATCACAGAGGGGAACGAAGCCTGTGATGGAGCTATACCCCAAGACGACGACGGCTCTAGAATCCAAGGTTGTGAAGGATCTGGAACCCAAGATGGAGAGAACTGCGGATATCCTGTCAGGAAAGACGGATCTCATGCCACCTGAGGCACATCCTGAATAGGCTGATCCTGGACTACTAGAGGCTCGACCTCTGCCTGTGGAATAGGCGAGGCCTCACGTGCATCACGACGCTGTCTACGTCGTCGTGGTCGTGGCTCCTCAGCACCAGCAGCAGCTGCAGGATGTTCCTTTGGGGCAGGAACCTCCTGTCTCCGAGCCAGACGAGTGAAGATGCTCTCGGAAAGCGCATGAAAAGATGCCCTCGCCTCCAGCGTTGTAGCATGGACGGCTGCCCGGCTAAAGACCCCCTCCTCCTCTTCATCGCTCATGCGAACAAGCTGCTCTGTGTGACTTCCCTGTAAGTATATTCCAATGGAATTAGAAAATAATTCAATAAACAAACTAATAGGAATTTATTAACTTACCATCCTCTGCATCTCTATGCCAGCTTGGGTAAGATATAGTATAGACTTCAGTCTATACCATGGCGCATAGTCAACCTGCTCTGAAAGAGAGAATCGATTTGTAGGAACACCTTGAATACGTAACTTTGCACATCTGTGCCAGCAGTCAATAAAAATCGCATGTACTTGGGACCAGTCATCATCCTGCCTCCTTGTCAGCTTCATCCCATGAAGATTGTCTGTCTGTCTAGATGGTAATGGAATCGGCTGAGTACGAAAAAATTGGCGCATGACCCTGTCAGGCTGCTGCCACTCAATAATATGAAAGTGAATGAGGGGCACTACAGCCATAGCATCCTCAAGCCCAACAGTGCAGTATGCTGGCAACTGGTCCATAATACTCCATTATGGAAGCCATGAAATCTGAAATGATAAGTGATTTTGTCAAAAAAAACACCCAACTAAAAACCAAAATTGATGTTATTATTAAAAATGTTAGACAGTGATAGATTGTATATACATACCTGATCAGGTAAGAGACAGTCCAACTGTAGCCGATATACGCCCAAATGTTGTCTTGGAACCACGTCAAAATTGTGTCGCTGACACCACCTGTAAAATACAACGATAATGACAAATAATGAGAAATTATAGTCAATAACTCATAGTAGAATAAAAAACCAATAGAAATGACTTATCATACCAGCGTCCACGCGGAGCGTCATGCAGCACCTCCATCTCGACCGGTGGACCAGAAAGGTCAGGGCGGAATGCTGGGATGCGCTCCCATGCCCACATCTGAATAAGGATGACGCATCCTCCAAGACCTGTACGGTCCCTATGGGATTGTCTGCATAATGATCTGTACGTGTATGCCAAGCAGGCTGATCCCCAACTGTACATCCCAGCCCAATCAAAGTCCTCTAGTAGGGGTAGATACATCATATGCACGTGCATCCCCGAGTGATCAGTACACATGGTCCCACCAATGAGTCGTAAGATATATGCACGGGCGTAACGCATGACGGTCTGCTCATCATCATCATCCTGTAAATGTGGAATCTGCGACTCCAACCAACGCATAGATATGGACGATCCATCTGTAGCCCTACGGTCGGACAAAATATCAACGCCTAACAAGCGTTGAGCAAGGTCTGGCCAAGCTTCACGAGTGGGTCCAATAACGGGTCTCCCCTGGATAGGAAGACCGAGAAGAACTGCGACATCCTCGAGGGTGATGGTCATCTCCCCCTCAGGCAAGTGGAATGTGTGTGTCTCTGGTCTCCATCTCTCAACAAGGGCAGCAAGTAGGTAATGATCTACAAATGTGAAATCTGATACGGCAAGGCCATAGAAGCCATCACGGCGCAAGTAAGGTCTAATGGCATGTGGAGGCTCCATGTGATGAAAATGGTGCGCTCGACGCACCTTCACAAATCGATCTGGATGACCCTCTAACACGGCCTGCGAAATATGGGTAGGCTGTTGAGTGAGTAGTATGGTATCATCCATCTGCATATAAACAAAGAAAATGAGTCGTAAGTGTAAAATGTAAATATAACATTAATGGGTTAACTGACATACACATTTCAATATGGGTTAAGTGTTCCACTTTCGGAGTTTTGAAATAAATTCTATTATTTCATATTTAAAGTTATTTCTTGAAAGCATAAATATTAATATGAAATAAGTTATGTTATCTAAAATATTGAGTCTTGAATTTGGTTACACATATTTTGGGGGAGCTTTGTGATTAACTACTTATGGATTGGATTAAGATAAACCATGTCAATTAGTAATGATGTTTTTAGAATTTATCTAATTGTATGTATTCAATATCTTATGCTAATTATTATGATACTATAAATTTTTTATAGAACAGTTTGCTAAAATATCCTGCATGTTTAGATTGGGGTTTAGGTTGGAGGGTTTAGGGTTAAAATTTTTAATATTAACGTCCAGGAAACATGTTAATGGGTTAACTGACATACACATTTCAATATGGGTTAAGTGTTCCGCTTTCGGAGTTTTGAAATAAATTCTATTATTTCATATTTAAAGTTATTTCTTGAATGCATGAATATTAATATGAAATAAGTTATGTTATCTAAAATATTGAGTCTTGAATTTGGTTACACATATTTTGGGGGAGCTTTGTGATTAACTACTTATGGATTGGATTAAGATAAACCATGTCAATTAGTAGTGATGTTTTTAGAATTTATCTAATTGTATGTATTCAATATCTTATTCTAATTATTATGATACTATAAATTTGTTATAGAACAGTTTTCTAAAATATCCTGCATGTTTAGATTGGGGTTTAGGTTGGAGGGTTTAGGGTTAAAATTTTTAATATTAACGTCCAGGAAACATGTTAATGGGTTAACTGACATACACTTTTCAATATGGGTTAAGTGTTCCGCTTTCAGAGTTTTGAAATAAATTCTATTATTTCATATTTAAAGTTATTTCTTGAAAGCATGAATATTAATATGAAAACTTATCTCAGATGTTTGGGGTTTAGAAAACCAAGGAATAAAAAATAGATAACAACATTTAGTTTACAATATGGGAATGTCACAATGAAGACAATACATCATTATGAATGAGACTGTGAAGTCGACCCAACAACGTTAGGGCATCTCTTCCGGTTATGACCTTCTTTATGACATATTGTGCATTGCAAACTCTGCCCTTGTTCTTGAGGCCAGTCCATCTCATTACGCATCCTACTCGCCTTTGGTCTCCCACGAGGACGTAACCGATTCATGTCAGGTATCACTATCGGCTGGCCTTCAGGCATTGGGAAATAACGATACTCCCCAATAGGTGTCCATGGTGCAGCATAACAGTTGGCAATGATATCCATCCGGTACACTGGATCAACATATGCTTCCAATGAGATGTTCACAGAGGCACATGCTGCGATGACGTGTGTACATGGAAACCGTAAGGCCTGAAATTTTCCACATTGGCATTGCCTTGTTTCCAGTAATACCACCATTTTTTCACCGACGTGATTTGTGATGGGGTCTGAACGCTCTTGAACTTCAAATCGGGAGTCTTCTCTTCGAAAGAGACATACGTGATAACCAGAAGCTTCTTCAATATTTTTTTCAATCTCTCGTTGAAAGTGTCTTCCATATCTTATCCCTTGATGTATTCTGTCTGATGCTAGTTTTTGTCTATCCACAAAGTACTTCGCGTATCGATATAATGTCTCCTGAACTAATGTGGTTATAGGTAGCTTGCGAAGTCCTTTGAAGATACCATTGATGCACTCCACAATGTTTGTCGTCATGTGTCCGTACCTCTTTCCCCCGTCGTATGCCAATGTCCATTTCTCTTTTGGAATCCGCATCATATAATCATAAACTTCTTGATTAGCCTGACGAATTTGTTCAAAACGTTCTTCAAATCGTCGTTGGTCTGACTCATATGCTATAAAACGTAGATGATATTTCACATAAATTGATTTTATATTTATATTGAAACAATAAAACAGAATGAATAAAATACGTACCAAGCCTCGTGATTGCCTTCTTCATCGGTTCGTTGTGGAATTTTTTTTTTACATTGCTAGCAATGTGTCTAATGCAGAACCGATGATGTGCATTTGGGTATCTCCATGTATCAGGATCTGTATTGATTGCCTCATTAATTGCTCGATGGCAATCAGATATCAAACAAACTCCCTGAATGTTGGTGAAATGGTTGCTGATACATGCCAGAAACCAACTCCATGATTCATAGTTTTCTTTCTCTACAATGGCAAAGGCAAGCGGAAGAGGTGAACGGTTTCCATCTTGGTTTGTCACAATCAACAATACGCCCTTGTATTTTCCATACAGAAATGTTCCATCAATCTGAATAAATTGTTTGCAAAAATGAAATGCAGAGATACAAGGAAGGAATGCCCAGAACAACCGATGATATTGAACACGAGATGGATCAAGTCGATTATCAGGAGACACATGTTCGTTTGTATCCAGATGGAAGACAACTTGGTTATGATGCCTCAGTATGGCTCGCAATTGCGGCAATACTCGATATGAGTCATCCCAATCACCATATACCTTCACAATTGCCTTCTGTTTCACCATCCATGCCTTATTATAGGAAAGCTTATAACCGAATGTCTGTAGAATCCTCTCTTGCACAAGGGATATTGGAACATTTTGGCATGTCCTAATCATCTCAACAACAATAGATGACACAAATTCTGCATCCAATGAAGTATGATCTTGTGTGAGACTTGGCTGAACGCAAGTATGAGCCACCTCAATCCTTGAGATTCTCCAACCTCCAAATGTAATGTCTGGAATAGCCCTTAAGTGAAATCTACAATCATCCACATACTTCACGCACCGTATAACATATTTACTACGGCATGATTTGTGAACTACATAGTTGAAGTTTCTCTCAATATGAAATCTATTTAACGTGCTTTTTAAGGCATCTTTACTGGGAAAATTACTTCCAATATATAAGGTTTTGTCCACCTCACTAAACCTATCTGGTACAACTCCAGGGAACTCAGTTGTCGGTGTGAGAACAGTATTATCGAATTCAGGCACGCATGTCACTGCTTCTGACCAAGATGAAAATAATGGTGGATGATTTATTGACCGAGGTTGATGTACAACAATTGCATTTCTCAAAACCTCCTCTCTATCTTCTGTTGGTCCCTCCTCATCAGCACTGTTGTCGCCATCTGATCCATCATTATGAAACTCCTCATCAGAAGTCGGATTGACATGTATATCCGGAAGATCATCTAGGTTGTCCTCTTCTGCTGCATCATTTGGAATAGGCTCAATGTCATGGGGTAGACTGTCTTCAACCACTCTTGTATTTCTACGACTTTGTACAAGTGGACGTTGTTGTTGTACAGTAGCACCAACAACGTATAACTCCATCATGGTACCATCTAACCGTTGAGAAAATAAATTAATTGCTTGGACCCACTGTGCATCAGCAACCAATGGACAAGCTATATGCCACAGTGTTGTTGGAAATTGCAAATGTCTATAGCTCATAGACATTATCTCTTGATCGGGTCCCAGATTTAAGGAAACACGAATTCTCTCTTGAAGGTCACTTATGGTAACACAATCAACTGTACTAACCACCGTAATTGGTTGTGTGCTATAAGAAGCTCCTTGCTCAGTTTGAATAATCTCCCCATAACAGTACACACAGGCAAACATGGCTCTCTACGTCAAAAATGTTTCTTTCATCAAAATTATGATAGTGTAACAAAATATTAACAATTATGTTTGACGATATGATGTTTATTATAATGTAATTTTATTGCGCCTTTCTATACCATAAACTATGCTACTGATGTTTGATCATATGATATTTATTAGAATGTAATTTTAGAGCGCCTTTTTATTTAGTTTGTTTGTTCTTCTTCATTTCACTTTATATGTTCATTAGTATCGTTAGCTAATCATTATATGAATTCATGTTTTAATCCTATGTTATTTATTAATTATTCTAAAATTAACTAATAATAACTAATCGTTAATTATTCTATTATTCTATAATTAACTAATAATAACTTTAATTTGTTAATTCTTATGTCCTTATTTGATTCTATAACATTATATTTATCATTTATCATTGATAAATATACTGATCATTAGTATCGTTAGCTAATCATTATATGAATTCATGTTTTAATCCTATGTTATTTATTAATTATTCTAAAATTAACTAATAACAAATAATCGTTAATTATTCTATTATTTTATAATTAACTAATAATAACTTTAATTCGTTAATTCTTATGTCCTTATTTGATTCTATAACATTATATTTATCATTTATCATTGATAAATATACTGATTTTCTTTTTCTTCTCTTAGAAACTTTAGTAGTTTATAAAGAAAATATGAATCATCTTAAGCATATTCCCCGGGAGTGTCAAACCAGGATGCAGCAAGGCCCGTTATCGTGCACCAGTTCCCGTTCGAGTCTAGCTCGAAGCGGTGTTTTCGGGTTTTACCCCTATGTACATCTGTGCCAGAGCCACATCCACTTGTTTGTATCCAGACAGGAATTTAATTGCGTAGATAACCACATAATCTTTAAGCTACCAAAATTTCTAAGTACTTAATCTTAAATTAATCTATACTTAATCTATACTACCTAACAGTAATTATTTAAAACTATATATAACTAATTACAAAAACTAAATAACCAAATATTAAGAACTACCTAAACTTCTTAACAAATGAAAGATTTAAAACTAAACAAAATTAAATTAATTAAATAAAAACATTAAATTAAATAAAGAAACATACCTCTAAATGAAGCTTCGTAAAAGCTCTCACAGCAAAGGAATTTTTTAGAGAGAGAGAGAAATTCGGAGAGATGAAGTGAGCAATGCAATGAGCAAGTGAGGAGGGGGGGGGGGTGGCCGCCCTTTTATAAGGAGTTCAGGCGAAGGCGGCATCGCGGAAGCCGCCTTTCGCCTCTGCGTATGGCCAAAGGCGGCTTCCGCGATGCCGCCTTTCGCCTTACCCTGAGGCGAAAGGCGGCCTCCCCCCGGCCGCCTTTGCCATGTCATCGATCCGGGCCAAAGGCGGCGCGGGGGAGCAAAGGCGGCATCGCAGATGCCGCCTTTGTAGCGTATTTTAAAAAAAATGACCTAGGCCATTTTTCAGAAATATTTTTTAAGAAAAACGTATTTAAAAAAAAATCCGATCATTATAAGATGGAGTAGTGAGGCAATCACAAGATAAATAATGTGTTGGTAAATCAATTAGAAAAATAACAATTATCCAAAATTAATCAAGAGTGAATATCCCGTGCTAAATGGGCTGTAAATTTTGGGAAAGTTTTGTGAAGCGGAAGGCCAGCCTCTATCAGCAACTGCTTTTCTCTATCCATTGGAGAGGCCCCCCAAAAGCAGGTTTGATGCAATGCAACTAAAAAATATATCATGCAAAGTCGGATCACACAGCCTCTATCAGCAACTGCTTTTCTCTATCCATTGGAGAGGCCCCCCAAAAGCTGGGTTTGGTTTCACCGTCAGCTTCCATTTTGTCAACCCCATACTGTGCGGCTGTGTGATCCGACTTTGCATGATATATTTTTTTTTACATCGGTCAGGGAGAGGGAGGGAAATTACTAAAACCTATCTAAATGCAAGCAGGGAGTCTCGAAACCAAGACTTCCAGAACAGGACCCAACCAATAGGCTGCGCAAAGTGGGATCACACATTTTGCATGATATTGTTTTGTCCTTATATTACTGTTTGTTTTATTTTATTTTATTTTCCCTTTTTTAAAATATTACTGTTTTTTTTATAACCATCAATAAATTGCAACATTATAGGGGCAACCAACTCAAGCAGGACTTGGGGAGTCGTTTGCCGGTCTCTCCGGCCACCGAGAATTGCGTCGACCCGAAATTTTTATTCGAGGAAAGGGAGGATTGGGTTACAGAATAGATCTGTACAATTGTGAGTCGCAGCCGCTGTGGATTATCCCAACAAACATAAAATCATCGATGCACTGCATTTGTAATTACGGAGCAAGCCTTGGGGCTCCGGTGGGGTGATTGCAATGACGGTTTCCCGTGACGGCAGCCCGGCCGGCGGGAGCGGTGCCGATGAACTGGCCAGCCCGACGATCTTCCGGAACGTCTGAATCAGGCACTGCCTGCAGGTGGGGCAGGAGGAGTGGGTCTTCAGCCACCGGTCAATGCACCGCGCGTGGAAGTCGTGGTTTCACCCGGGCAGCAGCCTGACCCGCTCGCCCGCGCCGAACTCCGACAGGCATATGGCGCACTCCGCGTCCAGCCCCGCCACCCTCAGCTCAACCGTGTAGCTCACCGTGGGGAAGGTCTTCAGCGCCTTCTTCTTCACGCCCGTGTTGGCCAGCCTCGCCGATGCTGCGTCCCCCTCACCTGGCGCCGCCACGGCGGAGAACCGCAGCGCGCAGCGGATGATGGAGTTGATCCCCAGGGAGCAGATGAGGGGGCAGAGCAACAGCGACAGCGCAGCCACCACATTGGCATCGAAGCTGCTGCCCCCAGCAAACGGGTCCGACGACGACGAACCGCCGGCCGCGGCTGCAGGGGGAGCGGCGGTGGAAACCAGGTCGCGGTGGAAGGGGGCGTGGAAGAACAGAATCCTCCGCGAGGGGAGGGCCGCTGAGGCATGTTGGAAGCGCCTAGGGGTTGTATACATGTTTGGGTTGCCCGTTGTCGACGCTGCTGCAGCAGCCACTTTATATATACTGATACCCAAAGGGTTGTGAAATGAATCGGGAGCAGCCATCCCCAATTGAGGTTTTTACTCTAGAAACTACATAAAACATGTCGGTGTGGGATGTTTGGACCCATCGCCCGGTCCCGGAACGTTAAACGGAAAAATTTATTTATTTATTTATTCGTTTAATGGTTAAACTCGAGTATATCTTAAACGGTGGGTTATATTGAAAAATCGAGGGCACCGTTGAGTTCGGAATGTGCCGTTTACCCTAGAAGAGGTATAAGTTTTGCGGGCGCGAGCCGTTTGTGAAAAATGGCCCCAGGGGCGTTTTCGTAATTTGGCGACTTTGGGCGTTCGACTTTATAGCTTTCAAACGGAAGCTCAGAATCAAATTCTGAGACCACCGTTGTACTCGGGAGGTGGTGTTTACCCTATGGAAGGTTTAACCTTGACCGCGCCGGAGGTTTCAGATGCGGGTCTTTTTTGGGGGGGTTTTAAATTAATTAATCTTTTTGAGTAATTTTCTTTACTTAAGTAAAGCCCCACCCCTTCTTCCTCACCTCTCCATTTCTCTAGCGGAGGAACTCCCAAGCAACCAAGGAAGCTCTCCACCACCGTCAAGCTCTCCTCTCCAAGGTGGTGCACGACCGGCAGATCGTCGCGAAACGACGGGCTTAGTCCCACGAGGTAGGTTCATTGCGGTTTTTAATTTTTATTTTCGCATCTTCTTCGAGCACAAATTTTTTGTATCAAACCTCTGTCGAGTCTTCGATCAAAGCCCATATATGCGTAGTAGAAATTATAATCTGCCCAACGCATTTTTCGGTTCTAAAATCCGAGACCCGACGCGCTCGCAGTCACCCGCCGAAGGTTGCGGGTTTTGGTTGTTTTTCTGGCCGGTTTGGAGAGTCTGGCCGGTTCACGGCGGCAGGACCGAGCGTCGGAGGCGGCGGTCCATGGAGGCGGCGGGCGAGTCAGTGGTTCACGGCTGCGAGGGGGCGGCGAGAGCGCCAGACGGCGGCGGCGGCGTGAGGCCGAGCAGAGGAGGCCGGGGGCGTCAGCAATAAGGCAGAGGGTGAGCGGCGCAGGCGGCTGCGGGGCGTCGCGGTGAGCGGCACGGTGGGTCGGCGAGGGCGCTGGCTGCAGGCGGAGCGGAGCACGGCGGTGCGGATCCAGCGGGGGACGGCGGCGTCTGCGGGCGGGGGCGCCGGCGAGGCGAGGTCCAGGGCCGACCGGCTTTTGCCGGTCGGTGCACATGGGGAAGACCAGGGTCGTCGGACCCCGGCTGGCCAACAAGGACCCGCACGCGACGGGTCCTGCTGGAAAACAGAGACCGGACGAATAGCCGGTCTGGCTTTAAAAAAAAAAGAAAGAAAATAAATAAAAATATTATTTAAGTTTAAAATAATAATAATAATAATAATAATAATAATAATAATAATAATATTATTATTATTATTATTATTATTATTATTATTATTATTATTATTATTATTATTATTATTATTATTATTATTATCATTATTAGCGGAAATGATTTATTATTTATAAATCATAGACCTGGCGTCGGATTCGGGCGCCGTCTGCAGCGACGCACTCCTTAAATTGCGAAGAATATTTTGAGATGGTATCGGGAATTTTTAATTCCCGAAACGAGGGGCCTCGGAGGCGTGACGCGTCTTTAAGCGAATTGCCGTTTTTTCGAGGAATTTGTTTTGGACGGCGCGGACGCGTCCAAAGTCCGTTTTAAGTGCCGTAAGTGGCGTTGGGACCCTGGCACCGAGGCGGAGATTTCCAGGGTAGTTTCAGGCATCGAAACCAGAGTTGAGGCGTGGGCCCCACGCCCGTCTTTTGAGCTGTGTGCAGCGTTTTGTAACTTTTTCATCGGACATCTGTTCGGGGCGTGCGAGCAGTCGATGTTGGGTGTTTTTCCGAGGGAATCGCTTTGGTGCAGTCTTCCCGCTCTAATTCCGCACGCTGGTGCGGGCCCCGCGAGGGTCGTTTCGGGAGTTGACGGTGGTTTTCAGCATTATCACCGGGTGTCTGTTTTGGACAAGTGATTAGTTCATCTTGTGTACTTTTTCAAGAGGATCGCAATGGTGTAATCCATTCATTGTGTTTCGGGACCGGGATGTGGGTCCCACGAAGCACCGCCCGTGTGCGGTGCGCTGAAATGCACCTTTTTCTCCGGATATATGTTGCACTCAAGTGAGTAGCGCTTTTGACGTGTTTTCCCGAGGGGATCGCAATGGTGCAATGCGCCCGACTGTTTTCGGGGCTGAGGCTCGGGATCACGGGACGTCGTTCGGGCGTGAGGCAGTGTTGGTGACTTTTCAATCAGATATTCGTTTGAGGCGAGTAAGTAGTCTAACTCGCGTGTTTTTTCGTGAGGATTACAACGGTGCGATCCATTTGGTTGTGCGGAGCCTCTTGCGTGATCTTATTAAATGTGGAAATGTGAAAGGCGCTCTGATGGTGGTTCTCGCCGTGTTTGCAGAGAACCCTTGGCGTGTGATCGCGTGCACTCATGTGTGAGTGAAGAGATGTGGTTGGCTGTGCCTCAGCCGATGATGTGGCAGGTTGTAGTTGTTACGTCACGCCTTCGCGTTGACGTTGGGTGCCATGTGCACGATAGCCTTTGGGCTGGAACGTGGTATACTCTGGGAGTATACGGGAACGCTTGGAGGTACATGTGGTTATTTGTACCTGAGGACGGTTGTGCGCTCAGTTGGGGTTGACTTGGGGCCACATGTCGTGTGGGACCCATGTGCGTGCTATGTCCTGCTTTACGTACTTTTGACCTCTCGCGACGTAGAGGGTTCTTTTGTTCTTGTTTGTTAACCAGCAGGGTTGAGTCTTCCCCTAGCTTGGTGCTCGTTTGTTTGGCCAGCAGGGTTGAGTTTTCCCCTGGTCCTGTTCTCGTTTGGACGATATAGATGGTTTGTTCCTCTCTATCTTCAGCTATGAGGGGTTTCAGTACTATGCCCTTTCACCGGACTGCGACACCGTTTGCGACTACGTGTGCTCGTACTGCGTGGGTGTTTTCCCACTTTCAGGGCTGAGGTTGTTTCGAGCAGGGCTCGCCAGTTGTACCATCCAGTAGGGATGGCCAGTACAGCGGTGTTCACCGAGCAGTACCATCCAACAGGGATAACCAGAGTAGTTCTGGGCTTACCTCCAGTGGGGCTGGGCAGTGGTCCCTGATGCCGGGCTTACCTCCAGCTGGGCTGGGCAGTGGTCCCCGATGTCGGGCTTACCTCTAGCTGGGCTGGGCAGTGGTCCCGTCGCCGACTTTAGCCAGGTCGCCCTCCAGTGGATTACCCTGTTACGGGACTGGGCAGTGTGGCACCCGTCGACTCTCACCGGGTCTCTCTGTAGTGGGAACCCATTGACTTCCAGGGACCCTCCAGCGGGGCTGGGCAGGGGGTCGCCTGTCGACTTTGAGGAGACCTCTCGACTGCGGGGCAGTGACGAGTTGTGGTTTGACGTTCCCCCAAAATTCTCAAGTACGAGGAGCGCTTTCCCCACTGAGACACGTCCTTGTGGAACGACCTAAAACAGTGCGGGCGAGTCAGTGCCGCCCAAAGAGGATAGTATCGAGGAGCGGTGATTGAGCCCTTGACTTGTAGTTCGGGGCAGACGTGCGGGATGCTGGGCATCAATGGTGTTACTTTTGGGACTGTTTGCGACTCTCTTTTCTTGGGATGAGCTACGGGATGGAGATCCCCTTACGATCTTGTTTGGGATTCTTGATTGAGCATATGGACTTGTATATACCCTGTTCCAGTACCCACTTCTTGGGTTTGGTTACTTTCCTTCCAGGAGAGGCGAAGACGCACGGGGTATGGCACGTGCTTTCCGTGTCTAGCTTCTCATGGTTGGACGAGTCTACTCTCCTGCTATAGGTAGCGAAGACTCGACGAGAAGTTCATCTTCTCACTGTTTCCAGCTCCTTATGTCTGGATGATTCTACCTCCTTTCTCTTGTTGGGTTGAGCTGGACTCCCTACTGTTACTCTTTACTGCACTTTCAGTTGTACTCCTCTACTATTCCCTGTTCGCTCTACTTCTCACCCTTCAGTACCTCATTTATTTCTCCCTCGAGCCTTCGGGGTATCCTACTGAGTATTTTTATTCTCACCCCTCCTTGGGATTTTCCCTCACTTGGTGTGCCCTTGCAGACAACGGACAGGTTGGTCGTGACATCAGAGGAGCTTAGGAGCTTGGGAGCTTGGACCGCGTGCGGTGGTCGGAGTCGGGTTCCAGGTGGGGGGCCCTACCAGTGGTTTTCTTTTTGTTCACCTGTTGCCGGGTTGTGGCACTTTTCTGATTGGGTGTGTGTTTTTTCCCTTTTCTTTTTATCTTTTACTTTGTACTGTTTAGAGGTCGATGCACTCTTGTGGTTATTTATAGCAGTTTCCCCTTTGCTTTTCTTTTTACTCTGCACTTTTGCATTAAGTGTGCTGCGTGTGTGTGTACAGGTACTTAGGCAAAGGTCTCCCTGAGTTATTGTGCCTTCGGCGCTGGTCTCCAGCCCCTGGCCTATGGAGGCGGGCTTGGGGTAGTTTCGGCTCGAGCCCGGGTAGGGTCGGGTCGTGACAGTGGGGGTAATCTTCCACCTCATCATTGTTCCATCAAATTTCCAACTGGGTCCCTCCCTTCAATCCAACTCAGAAACATGGATTTTTACCAGGTTAATTGATTTAAGACTCGAGCATGACTAAACCGACAGGGCATTATTGTGTGCCATTATGCAGCCACGCACTATACCCACCAAGCAAAGAATTTTCAATTTACATGCAATTATGTCTTGCTGGAATATTATTGTCATTCTGTGTTCCCGAAAAACATCTTTATTGCAACATGAATTATATTCTGTGAAATTATGTTTTCAAATATTAAAATCTTAATTTTTGGTTTTTCCATGCAAAATTCGAATTGTTTTCCTTTTATTATTATTATGCATTTGGGCTTGTGAACTGTGGTCTGTTTGTTCCTTGGGTTGCTTGTTCGCTGGGCTGGTTCTATGCTATGGCCCGTTTATCGTCTGGCCTTTCTGTTGTTTGCCTGGACCGCTTGGGTACTGTCTTTCCACCGTGGCGATCATGTTGCTCCGTTTCATTCTGACCGTTGATGAATGCGGATCCTACGGCGCTGGTTCTGCCATTTGTGTTTCTTCAGTGATCCTATTTGTGCCGCCTGTTCGTCGTAGACGCCCACGTGTGTCGGTTTGTTCAGGATCCGTTTGAGCCGCCGTTGCTTTAAGACTCTTCCACCCATCCGATGTGTGTCGCGTGGCCTCATCTGTTTCTCCTATCAGGGCGTCGCTTTGGTTCTGCTCGCCTTTACATCATTCGGTTGTTTTGGTTTCCAAGGTGAGCCTGGTTCTTCATCTTCGAGAGAGCTCTTTGAGGAGGTGAACCTCTGCTGGTTCTTTGACCCATCGCCTGTATGCCGCCATCTCGATGTCGCTCCGGTGATTTCCGGTGGAGAACTCTCTTGCGAGTTATGTGGAGACTACCTTGGAGATCAGAACCCTTACCTAGGCAGAGATCCATGGCCTTCAGTGCTTCTTTTTTTGTGAGACTGTTTCTTTTTTTCTTGAGATCTATGTGTTGTATGTTATGGTTTCCTTTTTCGGTCTTGTTCTTGAGTCGGGGTTGCGTGCGTGAGTCCGTCCAGTTCGGAAGAGAACTGTGCTATCTCCGAGCCAGATTTCACCACTGGCTCTTGGGGTGCAGAGATCTTCATTCTCGGATAGTTTTCATGGTCCACATGCGTGGTCTGTTTTCTTTATTGCTTCTCTGATTGTATGCTCTGTTTCTGTTTTCGTTTTGCATAATAATAATGGATCTGTGGTGGTGTTCTTCCCATGGAGTAGGACCAAGTGGTCCGAACTGTTGGATATTAAACCCATATTCCATGGACGGTGCCAAACATCCACTGTAGCGATGGAGGCTTGGAGATCTTCAACGAAGGCTGCTTCAACATGCTTGGCGTTGAAAGCTTGGACGAAACCTACTGAAACCTACCGTGGACATTTATTATCAATGTTTTATTTTTGTTGTATGGATGTATCCCTATAAATAGGGAGGGTCGTGTGTGTTGTATTTCATTAGAAGAGACAAGAAATAAAACACCTGCTGGTATATTGTTCTTCTTGCGATCACCTCCAGTGATTCGCATCCGTGATTCTGCTGGCCACAATCCTCCATCAGTGGTATCAGAGGAAGAATATAGAGGTTTAAGGTGACCTACGTCGTGAGATCTGCTACCCATTTGTTGCAGCACGGGAGCAGAGAAGAAGAAGATGAATAGTATTTCTAACTATTCATAATCCGCGTGAGATTATTTTATTCTCCACTTTTGTTTTTTATTTATCCAAATTGAGTTCTCCATTTTCAATATTCAAATCACTTTTGCATTAGTCAAAAGTCGGTTTTCCCATTTCCCATTTGTTTTCCCCCTCTCTCCTACCTTTCCCCATGTTACTTTTTTGTCTCCATTTTGCCTCCCCTTTCTAATTTGGAAATCTCAATTGCCTCACAAAGTCCAAGTGGATTTCTTATCCCAATATCTCATGCCCCACCTATATTTTATCTTATCAATTCACAAAAACAAATTCCTTCATTCAATTGTATTTCCACAAAAAAGGGGTGTCTTTGATAAAAAAAATTTTGTAGTGTGCAATTAAAAAAAAGTGATCAAAAAATTGTTTCGCTCCACTAATCAAACGAAAAAAAATACTCCGCCCTTCTAGATATCTGCATTTGTTTTTTCATCAAAAAATAATAATGTATCACCATGGTGAATGCATTTGTAAATGTTGTGATCCCGAAGCTGACGAAGAAAAATTATGATAACTGGTGCATCCAAATGCGCACGGTACTTGGCACCTTAGATGTCATGGACATCGTGGAGGATGGATACACCGAGTTGGAATCCAAAGCAGCGGAAGCTGCTCTATCGGATGATCAAAAGGCTACTCTTCGAGCGGAACGAAAGCAGGATTGCAAGGCGAAATTTAATATTTATCAAGGCCTTGACGAAGCGACTTTCAAAATAATTGCTTCGTCGAAATCATCGAAGGAGATCTGGGATACTCTTCGCAAAGCATTCCAAGGCGCCGACAAAGTGAAGCGGATTTGACTTCAATCTCTGCGAGGTGAGTTGGAATCCCTATTTATGAAAACTTCTGAAACTATTGCCGAGTATCATTCTCGTGTAATGGTTGTGGTGAACCAACTGCGAAGAAATGGAGAAGATATTACTGACATGCGGGTATGTGAGAAAATTTTTCGATCCCTTGATCCGAAATTTGATTACATAGTCGTTTCCCTAGAAGGAACAAAGGACCTGGAAATGATCTCCATCGAAGAACTCGTGGGGTCTCTCCAAGCCCACAAATTGAAGGCGAACCGTCAGAGCGATTTCAATGGAGTGGAGCATGCCCTGCAATCAAAGTTGTACAACAAAAACTCTGAAAAGGAGCAAGGGGGGACATCTCGAAGAACCCGGGGAAGGGGATTCCGTGGACAACAATTTGATCCAAGAAGAGGAGGACGAGGGGGGCATGGTGGAAGAAGCCCAACATGAGGAGGCCGTGAATATCAAACCTATGCTCCATGAGAACGTGGACGAGGAAGAAGGGGTGGATTCAACAATTGGTAACCAGACAAAAGAAACATTCAATGCTATAATTGTCAAAAATATGGACATTATAGCAATGAATGTTGGTATAAGCAACCCATGGAGAATGACACCAAGGAGGCACATATCGTCGAAGCATAAGATTTTTTAGACAAGTCCCATGTGTTGATGGCAGAAACATCGACACAAAATCAAGGTATGTGGTATCTTGACTCTGGAGCTAGAAATCACATGACAGGGAACAAACACTTGTTTACGAACCTGGATGAGTGGGTTTGAGGAGAAATTTCATTTGGCGATCTCTCGATAGTATTTTTCTATGGAAGAGGTGATATTCTGATCAAGAAAAAAGACGGCAATCATGATTTCATCTTCGACGTCTACTATGTACCCGACATGAAGACCAACATCTTGAGTGTCGGACAATTGGTGGAAAAAGGCTTTCACATAAGCCTGCAAAATATTCAAATGGTGATTGTCGATGATAGAGGAAGGTTGATCACAAAAGTACCAATGGTGAAGAACCGCATGTTTCCACTCATGATCCAACCCGACGTACCACGATGTTTGGCAATGATACGTGATGATAAAGACTGGATATGGCATCTTAGGTTTGGGCATTTAAACTTTGAAATTTTAAGATTATTAGGAAGCAATAAGATGGTGAATGGTCTTCCTATCATCCGACACCCGAATCAAATTTGTGAAGGCTGTGTTCTAAGAAAACAACATAGAAACAACTTTGCAACGAAGGCCAAATGGAAAGCCACAACACCACTGGAGCTAGTTCACACCGACATGTGTGGTCTATTGAATCCAAAATCAGATGGACAAATGAGGTATTTTCTGACATTTATCGATGATTATAGCTGAAAAACATGGATATATTTCCTCAAAATGAAGTCAGAAGTGTTTAGCATCTTCAAATAATTTAAGGCGCTGGTTGAAAATCAAAGCAAACATTGCATACAAACTTTGCGATCTGATCGAGGTGGGGAGTACACCTCCGATGTTTTTCAAGAGTACCTCAAGCAGCATGGAATTCAACATCAGCTGACACCGGCTTACACACCCCAACTCAATGGAGTAGCCGAAAGGAAAAATCGCACCATTCTCAACATGGCTAGAAGCATGTTGAAAGACAAAGGAGTGCCCATGACTTTCTGGGATGAAGCTGCCCTATGTGCGGTATATCTACTCAATAGATGCCCAACAAAAAAACATGAAGCAATGACGCCGCATGAAGCCTAGAGTACTTGTTGGAGTTGGTGGTCTAGAACCAACTACTTTGTACTTTATTCATTAAATAAAAGCCTTATCACATCTTGATTGTTCTTCTGCGTGACATGTCATGTGATAATGTCCTAAGGACAGCTGTTTCATTAAAGGGTCGTAGCGGATCCCTACTATGATGAAAACCCGGAAGTTCCATAACACTGTTCTTGAATGTATGTTCTATGGCTGGATGATATTATTTGAGGGACACAAATAATACAAGTCATTAGGGGTGAGGACTCATAAAACTTTGAGGCACCTTCTCATGGTGTGCGCCCTTGGTAATATCCAGGAGGATATTATGAGAACGAGACCCGCCAGTAGGAAATCCACATTTCATAGTGTCATGGGATGTTCCTATCTACGGACGTGTGTATTGATCCTTAGACTTTAAGATTATTATTAATGGGTATTACAACTCGCGCACTTAGATGTATTGACGAAAACTATGACGACACACTGTTCGCAGCGAGGTAGGATACGTTAGGTGCGTCATGAGTAATACCGCATTAATAGATAATGCGAGAAAGGATTTGTCCCTTCCATTCCATAACGGAAGTAGATATCTCAGGCCCTTTGATGGAATTGATATATCCTAAATAAATCCATGGCCATGGTAAGGTATGGGAAAGTTCAATTCCGGGAAGTCAAAGAAAGAATAATCAAGCACATGGGTTGATGGCACTAGCATGCAACCCGCTTGATTAGAGATATCGAGACAAAGGGATTATATTACACGGTAAGCGTTCGTAGGAGGTAACACGTCATTGCGGCGTTAACTTCTTTCTCTATGGGTGCCTTCGCGTGTTGCTAGACGCTAACCTTGGACTTTAGGCAGGCTCAGCCTAATGCCACTGAGAAAGAGGCCTAGAGGGTCACACACTAAGTGTGTCCATGTATCTCAGTTAAATATTAATTTAACAAGTTAAATAAATATTATTCCCGACTCTGGTTTAATAATTATTTAAGGATGTCTGATCACATTTATTTTGACACTAGTTATTCGAGAGAATATATTTTGGATGAAATAATATATTTATTAGCGAGTAATGCAGTTAAATTTATTTAAGAAATAAATAGTCATTACTCAAGGTCTAATAAATGTGGTGGAGAAAAAAATGAAAAATAAAAGTACATGCCGTGTATATTAAATATACACGCCGTGTAGTTTTTCCAGTTGGGATTTTGAGGATTTAATATTATTTTATTAAATGATATTTATTATAATCAGCGTGGGCGCATGTCAAGGAATTAATAATTCGACATGGGGGGGGGTTCAATAAGAGTTAATGAAATAAATAAAACGTGTAACGCGTTTATTTATTGTCATAACTCTATTAACCTCAAACATGATTTTAAATATCCTCACAACCCCAACATTTTGAAGAGCCATTGTTGTGAACAACGGATTTGGAAATACTCTCAAGCCAAGAGAGAATTCCCTTTCCACGAAGAACGCCCTCAAGTTACGAGAGCAAGATCCTCCACCGGATCAAGGCGGTCGAAGGCGGACATCGCAAGCGAAGGTTCTTCCGCACTAGCACCCGGAGATCTCTTCGGCGACGTCCAGAGATATGTGACATACATGTGGATCACTGCTAGAGGAATCCTACACTTGGATTCTACGACGCAACGACGGATCACCGAATCGTGACCAGACACATCAACGAAGAAAGCATTCCAATGAGGTAATTCTTATGCATTAATTAAATTAATTATAATCAATATATGATGATCCTCCTCAAGGGTTCCGGGACTCTTCTTTTCTTTTCGTTCTTCATTCTATTCCGAAGATTCGGCATTTTATATCGTGACGGATCTCGGATTGAACATTGTTTAACGTTAAAATTAAAGTTGGGCAAACCCACCAACGTGCTTCCGCTGCGCCCGGAACCTTCAGTACTCACAAGCCAAGTGAGAGTCATCTTAGAGTTTTTGGTTCTATTGCCTACGTTAGGATCTCGGAGGCAAAACAGACAAAGCTCGAGGATAAAGGAATGAAGTGTGTCCTTATGGGATACAGAGATCGAGCAATGGGATATCGTTTGTATAATAGCATCAAAAAGAAGATTATATTCAGCAGAGACGTTATATTTGATGAAAAGGAGTCATGGAAGTGGAATCAAGATGATGATTCCAGAGAGGTACGAGTCACTTTAGAGGATGACGAAATAGTTGAAGAAGTACCATTAGAGGAACGAAGAACTGAAGAACCACTGACACCGTTATCACATACTCCGACATCTGAAGACATCGAACGAGAACCCTCTCATATACATCCTCAAAACATTCGAAGCCTTGCAGATATATATGAGAGAACAAAACCAATGGAAGAGTATGTTAATTTGTACTGTCTCTCAACAACTTCCAATCTAGTTAGCTTTGAGAAAGCTAAAATCGGTGACATGTGGAAGAAAGTGATGAATGAGGAGATTCATTCCATCGATACCATTGAAGGTTACAAGAAAAAGGAAGGCTTTGACTTTGGTGAAGTCATTGCACCGGTTAGACAACCACTCGGATATGATGCAAAATCCTGGGTCATGAGGAATATGAGTTTAAGGGGGGATGTTGGATATTAAACCCATACACTACAGGAAAAACCGATTATTGCGACGGGGTATTTGCGACGGACTTTATTCCCGTCAGAAAAACTCCTACGGAAAGCGTATTTGCGACGAGAATATATTCCCATCGCAAATGGTCAGTTATTTGTGACAGTGATACAGGACTCGTCGCAATAGATATGGCGCGGTTTGCGCACCAAGACGCAGGAAGCCTATTTGCGACGGTCGCCTTCTACCCATCGCAACTACCCGACGGTGGTAAATACTATTTGCGATGGGTAATTGTCCTGTCGCAAAAAAATAATTAGCAGGTGTTATTTGCGACGGGGCCCGTCACCAATACCGGCGGCAGTAAATAGGAATTTGCGACGGGGATATCCGCCCGTAATTAATGCGGGTGAAGGTATTTGCAACGGGATACTGTCGCAAATACTAGTATTTGCGACGGTATCCCGTCACAAATAAGACCGTCACAAATATTCTAACCTATATATACCCCCCATCCGTTTTTTTAAATCATTCAGATCTCTCTTCCTCTCTCTCTTTAACTCCCTGTTCTAAGTAGAAAATTTCTTTCGTTTTAATTTTTTCTTACGAGAAGAGGAGAGAAGGAGTTAGGAGGCGCAAACTGCTTCAAAAAATCGAAGGTAATTATATTTTTTTAATTGTTAAATTATTTTTAATTTTTAATTTTATTTTTAATTGTTAATTTTAATTTTTTTAATAGAATGTTTAGTAGCTATATAGTATAATTAGATTAAGTGGTTGTACCAAATAATCCTTGTCTGGATACGAACAAGTAGAGGCGGCTCTGGCACAAATGTACCTAGGAGTGAAAACTCTGACAAGGTGTTTCGAGCTTGACTCGGGGTAACCTGGTACACGACAATGAGCCTTGCTGCACTCTTGGTTCGACACTCCTGGAGGATGTTTTGGTAATAACTAGAAATAAATATATTTAATTAGAAATAATTATAAATAGTTATATTTAATTAGGAATAATTATATAATTATCAAATAATTAAGAAATAATTCGATTTAATTAAAATAATCATCAAATAATTTGGAAATAATTAGATTTAATTGATTAGAAATAATTAGAATAATTAAAATAATTCGAAAACAATTAAAATAATTAAGAAACAATTAAAAATAATTAGAAAATAATTAAAAATAATTAGGAAATAATTAAAAATAACGAGGAAACAATTAAAAATAATTAGGAAACAATTAAAAATAATTAGGAAACAATTAAAAATAATTAGGAAACAATTAAAAATAAACAATTAAAAATAATTAGAAAACAATTAAAAATAAACAATTAAAAATAAAATAATTAGGAAACAATTAAAAATAACGAGGAAATAATTAAAAATAATTAAGAAACAATTAGAAATAATTAGGAAACAATTAAAAATAATTCGGAAACAATTAAAATAATTAGGAAATAATTAAAAATAATTAGGAAACAATTAAAAATAATTAGGAAACAATTAAAAATAATTAGTAGGAAACAATTAAAAATAATTAAGAAACAATTAAAAATAAAATAATTAGGAAACAGTTGAAAATAAAATAATTAGGAAACAGTTAAAAATAAAATAATTAGGAAACAGTTAAAAATAAAATAGTTAAGAAATAGTTAAAAATAAAATAATTAGGAAACAGTTAAAAATAAAATAATTAGGAAACAGTTAAAAATAAAATAATTAGGAAAAAATTAAAAATAAAATAATTAGAAAAAAGTTAAAAATAAAATAATTAGGAAACAGTTAAAAATAAAATAATTAGGAAAAAGTTAAAAATAAAATAATCATGAAACAATTAAAAATAAAATAATTAGGAAACAGTTAAAAATAAAATAATTAGGAAATAGTTAAAAATAAAATAATTAGGAAACAGTTAAAAATAAAATAATTTGGAAATAGTTAAAAATAAAATAATTAGGAAACAGTTAAAAATAAAATAATTAGGAAAAAGTTAAAAATAAAATAATTAGGAAACAGTTAAAGATAAAATAATTAGGAAACAGTTAAAAATAAAATAATTAGAAAACAGTTAAAAATAATTAGAAAAATTAGTAAGCGTGATTGACCGCTCATCTACCTCAATTTTCTTTTCATTTGTGTGTTGAGGCTTGACCGGAAACTTCTACCTTCAGAAGTAATATTTTCTTTTACTGTCAAAATTATCAACCTCCTCGCCAGCATAGAGGTGAGGAGGTTTATAATTTTGACAGTAAAAGCAAATATTACGTGTGGAGGTAGAAGTTTCCTGTCAACCTCAACACACAAATGAAAAGAAAATTGAGGTAGATGAGTGGTCAATCACGTTTGTTTTTCTATTCAATGATTGATTAACCACCCGTCCTATATGCATATCTTCGTGTTACTAATTAGTAACATAATTAGTAATATAATTAGTAACATAAATAGTAACATAATATAAAATATTATATTAATCTAATATTAATAATTAAATAATACTAATAATATAATTATTTTATTATTATATGTTTAATATTTATAAAAAAATATTAATATTATTAAAATTATAAAAAATTTATAAAATATTACAATTAAACAGGTTTTGCTCTATTCTTAACATGTTCAAATCTTAAAGGGTCGCCAATTTTCAGGTCATGCCCAATAAAAAGTTTGCGTCAACCGTGTCCAATGTAAACTCTATCATTGTTCTTGCTTGGTTGATCACCTTGCAAGTAGCATTGTAATAGGACAACCCAAGTCATGTCTTTCTCATCTATAAGAATCATATCACATGACTTTTTACATAGACCATTCTTTCTTGAAAAATTAAGGGAAAGATACTGAAGTTCTCTTAATTTTTCAAGGAATAATGATCTATGTAAAGGGTCATGAGAAATGATTCTTAAAGACGAGAATGACATTACTTGTGTCGTCTTATTACAACACTACTTGCGAGGTGATCAACCATGTAAGGACAATTATAGAGTTTACATTGGACATGGCTGACACAAACTTTTTATTGGGCATGACCTGAAAATTGACGACCCTTTAAGATTTGAACATGTTAAGAATAGAGAAAAATATTTGGAAATATTGAGATTTGTAATAATTAGTAATAATTAGTAATAATTAGTAATAATTAATCAAAAATCAAATAAATTCGAGTACATGGTTATAAATTGGCACAATTTCCAGCGGATTGACGACTACCTTTTGTTCATCGTTTCATATCTTTGTTACTTTCTCCCACAGAAATCAGTATGAAAAATGTTCTCTAACGTATGTCAGAGCAAGTTTTTCATACTGATTTTAGTCGGGAGAAAGTTAAAAATAGATGAGCCATTGGACAAAAGAGGATCTTTTCCCTGACGACTCAACTCCTTGCAAGGAGATGAGTCGTCAGGTAAAAGAGCTGCCTCCAATCCGCTGGAAAAAAATAAGAATAAGTAGTAATATAATCTCCACAACGATGATTACAAAATTTTATTTCATTATTCAAGCATATTTCATTTTTCCAAGTATTGCTAAGTATTTATAAATTAATAATAATTAGTGGGGATGATTACAAACTAACTGTGTCGCCTATAATTATTGGTAATTATTAAGAAATAATTGTAATTATGTATCTTCTCTTTTTAGGATATTGTTTTTCTTATATCAAATTATTTAACAACAGTAATGGTTTTAAATTTTATAGAAACATATATATGAATATGGAAAAAGGAAATCAATATCAATCATTATTAGATGATCGTGCTTAGATAAATCAGAACCGAAATCTGAACGGTTCTAGTTTAAATCATATATATGTTGATGGTGTTGAAGCTTTCTTATCATTTGCATCATCAAACCCAGAATTTGTTTCATAAGGGAAAATTAAGTGTCCTTGTAAAAAATGTGCTTTGAGAACATTTGAGACATTTGAAATCGTTGGGAAACATCTCTTGCGTTATGGTTTTCAATCAGATTATATTTTTTGGTATCAACACGGTGAACGCAGTTCCAGAGAAGATACTAATAATTTGATTATGGATCCATCACGGTTTCAGAATTTAGTACATGATGTTGCAGGGTCATCTGTTCAATAAACTGAAATCAAGGATGATGTTGATTTACCTCCCGAGTTGGCACCATCTGAATTTGCTGAGTTGTTTAGGTCTGCTGAGGATGCATTATATCCTGGTTGCAAGATAAACAAATTAGAAGAAGTTACAAAATTTATGGCTATTAAATCAGATAATGGAATGTCAAATAACTGTTTTGATCAGATATTTTCTTTGGTTAAAGCACTGTTACCTGAAGGAAATGTGCTTCCTGCTAATTATTATGAGAGTAAGAGACTGGTTCGTAATCTGAGCCTTAGTTATCAGAAGATCCATGCATGTTCAAACGATTGAATCTTATATTCTGGTGAAAATGAGTCATTGGATATTTTTCCCACATGTGGACAATCGAGGTATAAAGAAGCTCAATTAGGGAAGTCTGGATTGATCCCTGTAAAACAGTTGAGATATTTCTCGCTTACACCAAGGTTGCAGCATTTATTTATGTCTCAGAACACAATGATAATGATGTCATGGCACAAAACCAATATTTCAAATGGTAAAAGCAATATTCATCCATCTGATGGTGATTCATGGAAAAATTTTGATCAATTTCATCTATATTTTTCTTTATAATCCCTGAACGTGCGATTGGGTCTTTCTACTGATGGTTTTTGTCCATTTGGATCTTTTGGTAGTCAGTATTCCTGTTGGCCTGTCTTTATAACTCCGTACAATTTTCCTCCATGGATGTTTATGAAAGAGCCTTATATCTTTTTGACATTATTAATCCCAGGACATCCGAAAAAGAATATTGATGTTTATTTGAAACCATTGATTGATGAGTTAAATTTATTGTGGAGTCATGGTGTTCGTACATATGATGCTACTGCGAAACAGAATTTTGTAATGAAAGCTGCTTTGATGTGGACAATTAGTGACTTCCCGACATATGGCATGTTATCTGGCTGGAGTACACATGGTCCAAAATCATGTACTTACCGTATGGGAGACAACAAATCATTTATGCTCATGAATGGAAAAAAACCTTGCTATATTGACTGTCATTGCAGATTTCTTCCAATCGATCATCATTTTAGGAGGAATAAATATCATTTCAGAAAAGTCATAATTGAAAGAGATGAACCTCCAAAAATGATCTCAGGTACAGAGTTACAATCAGTTGTATTTTCATTACCTTCCATCACTTTTGGACCGACAATAAACCAACAGAAAATTCATGGCTTTGGGAAAGAACACAATTGGACAAAACGGAGCATTTTTGGGAATCTGCCATATTGGTCTTATTTGTTGGTCTGACACATGTTGGATTTCATTCATATTGAGAAGAACTATTTTGATAATTTATTTCATACAGTTTTGGATACACCGGGTAAAACCAAAGATAATGTAAATGCATGATTAGATCTTGCCCAAATTTGCAGGCGACCAGAACTTGAATTGTTTGAAAATTTCAGATCATATAGATTAATGAAGCCAAAATCATCTTATACATTGAACAAAGAGATTCACTTATTATTTGGTCAGTGGATTGCAGATTTGAGACTTCCAGATGGCTATGCTTCCAACTTGGGAAGTTGTGTTAAAAATGGTCATATTACCAGATTAAAAAGTCATGACTGTCATGTTATAATGGAAAGACTTATGCCTATAGGATTAAGAGGTTTGTTGAATTCTAAGATTTGGGATTCGATAACAGATATATCATATTTTTTCTGAGACATGTGTGTGGCGACAACAGACTACGATACACTAAGCAAACTGGAAGAATCTGTTGTTGTAATTATATGGAAACTGGAAAAAATCATTCCACCGTATTTATTTGACTCAATGAAACATTTGATATTACATTTTCCACATGAAGCAAAATGTGGAGGTCCGGTTCAGTTTCGGTGGATGTACCCATTTGATAGATGCATGTAGAAATTGAAGAAAAAAGTACGTAACAAAGCATCAGTTGAAGGCTCAATTGCTGAAGCTTATTTGCAAGAAGAAATTGCTTTATTCTGCTCTCATTATTTTGAATCTGAATATCCCTCAAAATTTAACAGCATGGTTCTGAACGAGGGGAATGCTGATGATGATATGAACAATCAATTATCAGATTTCAATCAGCCCGAACTTGGCTTTCATGAAGTTCATGATAGATGGCTTTCAGATGATGAACACCATAGAGCTCATACATATGTTCTACTCAACTGTGAAGAAATTTCACCAATTGTACAGTGAGTGCTCTTATCCCTTATTCTATAGATTCTGTTACAGTAAATTAATCATATTGTATTTGTAGGTTATATGATGATAATATCAAGAAACAATTTCCACAAATTACAGCAGCTATCTTAGAAGAACGTCGGCAAAAAAAATTTGCCTACTAGTTTCAAAAACTGGTAACATACATTCTTTTTTGGTTTTACATATAAAATCAATTTATTACTTGTAATAGTGATAAATGTTTTACAAATTTTCAGGTATCTATACATGCTGATAAGATTGATAGTCGATTGCGTATATTGAGTAGCCCACCATCCAAAATGGTTAAATCTTATAATGCACATGTGGTGAATGGTTATCGATTTCATACACGTGCATATAGGGAATCAAAGAAAACAATGAATAGTGGTGTTTGTTTGAAGGGATCACATCATAGAGATATATAAGTTGACTTTTACGGCATGCTTGAAGAAATTATTGAACTGTGTTATTTGGGAAAGAATTATGTAACAATGTTTAAATGTCAATGGATGGATACTGAGAGAGGCTTGCGTATTCATCCGACTCATGGAATTGTTGATATTAAACATAAAAGTCTTCTTGTAGTAAATAAACCATTTTTATTGGCTCATCAGGCACATCAAATTTATTATGAAAAATATTGTGCTACTGCAAAAGAGTTGGATGATTGGTGGAGTATAATAAAAGTTAAATCTCAAGAAAATCAGTTTACTCAAACTGAATGTGGTTCCACTGAAGTGCAAGAAAATGAAATTTTTCAGGACACTCCTCAAAACACATATTTTTCACAAAGAGACATGAATATCGATGATGAAACCCCACCGTTAAGGGTCGATGGTGACGATGTTGTCAATGATGTTACAACTGAATTTAAAATGACAAGAGATGATGAAAGTGAAACTAATATGAAAATTGATGATGTTGATGAGGAAGATGAAGAAATTGACATTAAAAACTATGAAGATGATGATGAAGATGAACATTGACATAGTAAAATGCTGGTTAGAATCATAAAAAATATATATCTATACATAATAGTTATTTTCAACTGTTTGTTAATAACAATCATTTCAGGTTTCAGATGGACTCAGAAACGTATCGTCAGTTGATGGAGGCTGATCTACCTATGGGTGATGAGGTTCTTGAGTCATCTGACCCTCAGGTTATTGGCACTATAGGGAGCACTCAGAGGGGGTGTGGTCTTGCCAGACTGATGATTCCAGATCCTATCCCGGAGCGACGTCCACCTCTTGGATTCAATGCGTACATGCGGTGGTATGGTGACCTGTGTATTTTAGTTATCTTTCATTATAATTTATTTATATTCTAATTGTTTGATTATTTGTTCTTTTTCTATAGTTTTTCGCATATAGCTATTGGACAGGGGAGCGCTATCTTGCACAATTATTTTTCTCAGCCCTGGCTCACATGGGATCAGATTCCCACTGATGTGCAGGCCGCCATGTTCGATCATTGGCTAGTACGTAATTAAATATTATTTATTTTGAAATTTAATTCATTAATAACTTTATATTAGGGTTTATGGTATCCCATAAACCCTATCGACGCGAGCATGCATGGGATGGATACATGCCACTATCGACGAGAGCATGCATGTCACTATCGACGCGACATGGGTGGTGTCTATGCGTGACTGTTTCCGTAAGTTTTTTCATAATTTAATAAAGGCGGCTGTGAGGAAAGCCGGAGTGAAAAAATTTGATGAGTCCTGTAGAGACCACCGACCATAGTACATTTCATCTCACGTTTGGGATGGATTATGTACACACTGTTTGGGTGGTGGGTTTCAGAGGAGATCTGCATTGGGTCGACAGAATCGGGGGAGGCAAGAGGTGACGCATCGAGCCGGTAGTCGTACATTCAGTGCACCTAGAGAGCGTCTGGTAAGTACTTTTTTTTAATATTTTATACAACTTTAAATATAAATAGTTTATTTTATATTCATATAGGAAGCTGAGCAGCCCGATATTACGATGTATGGCGTTTATCGAAGGATGTACACTGATCCGGCTACTGGAGAGATTAGAGGTGACCGCCTGCGTCATATTGTGGTCAGACTAGTGCCCACCATTTTGATGAGACAACATGGATGCAGGCGACCCATTATGGCTTAAAAAAGGGCCGAGAAGTTGGTATCGGCTCTCATTTGACTCCTGTAGCTTATTATGGTACTGCTGGGATGTCAGCGTCCGGCTCGAGAGGAGCTCGTGGAGAGACATCATCTTCTGCCTCACAATATCAGGAGCAGCTGCGTGCTTAGAGTCAGCTTATAGAGGATTTGTGTCAGGGGAAGGAGCAGATGCGTCAGCAGCATGATGAGGAGATGCATCGATGGTAGGAGCAGATGCATCAACAGCAGGATGAGGAGAGGCATCGATATGAGGAGAAACATCAGGAGCAGATGGAGTATATGCGTCGTCTGACTCATAGTTTAGGGATGGAGTTTCCTCTACCACCTCCTCCAGGTCCTCAATATTATCCACCCCCAGTGATTTTTTTACATGTAATAAACATTTGAGTTCGTAGTTTATTTTCATATTAACTATTTACAATTCCTCTTTCATATTGGTACGAATATTGCATGATTTAATTTGTTTTTATTTTTTTTTAATATTTTATTACTTATTAGTATTATTTTTAATGTCTGTTTATTTTAGTAATATTACTTTTAATATTTTATATTTATTGATAATATTGAGAATTTTATAATTTTATAATTTTATTAATATTAAAAATATTAATAATAATTTTTAATAAATATGTATGTTTATTTTAATAATAATATTATTATATTAATTTTTTATATTATTAATATTAGTATTATTATTATATAATATTATATTATTTATATTCATATTATTATTATTTTTTGATATTAATATTTCATAATTATATTATATATATTTTTTAGGATTAATATTATAATAATATAATTTCTTTATATTATTAATATTAATATTAATATTATATACATAATTTAATAATAATAATATTATATTAATTTTTTTAAATTATTAATATTTGTATTATTATATAATATAATATTATTTATATTCTTATTATTATTATTTTATATTAATATTTCATAATTATATTTTATATATTTTTTATTTATATTATAATAATAGAATTTTTTTTATATTATTAATATTAATATTATTTTTATATAATATTATACGATTTGTATTAATTATTATTATTTTTTATTTTTTTTGGTATTTGTGATGGGGTGTCCCATCGTAAATATTTTTTTACTGTCACATTTGCGACGAGAAGAATACCCGTCGTAAAAACAATTTCTGCGACGGTCCGTCGCAAATACCTACGTCGCAAATATTTTTTAAATTTCCCATTTGCGACGGGTCAAAAACTCGTCACAAATAATATATCTGCGACGGCCCGTCGCAAATACCTTTTTTATATATAAACGAAAACCAATTTGCGATGAGGGAAAAATACCGTCGCAAATACTATTTTTGTGATGGGACCGCGACAAAAACACCTATTTGCGACGTCATTTCGGCAACGGGCGATTTGCGACGGAGCCCCGTCGCAAAAGGTCTTTTGCGACGGGATCCCGTCGCAAATATTCTGTTTTCCTGTAGTGATATTCCATGGATGGTGCCAAACATCCACTGTAGCGATGGAGGCTTGGAGATCTTCAACGAAGGCTGCTTCAACATGCTTGGCGTTGAAATCTTGGACGACACCTACTGCAACCTACCGTGGACATTTATTATCAATGTTTGATTTTTGTTGTATGGATGTATCCCTATAAACAGGGAGGGTTTTGTGTGTTGTATTTCATTAGAAGAGAGAATAAATAAAACACCTGCTTGTATAATTGTTCTTCTTGCGATCACCTCCAGTGATTCGCATCCGTGATTCTACTGCCCACAATCCTCCATCACAGACCACGTAAATATTGCTGTCTATTTTACTTTCCCGCAAGTTTATTTTATGTTCTTGCAACTCTGTAAATTGAAACGTCTAATTTCCATTTCTGTTTTGTTCGTTCAATAAATTGTTAAACGAACTAGTTCCACAAGATATTCCATATGTTCCTTCTTTTTCCATCTGTAGAGTGATAGATTTAGGATGGCAGTCTAATCGAACTACCATGGTTTGTGGTGCTAAGAAAGTCACCATGGATGCCAAAAGATGAGTTATAATGAGATTATGAGCCAGCATGTTATTTTTCATGATGCTTCCATTTTCTTTTCTTTTTCGGTTCCTCCAACGAGTCGTGGCAAAGAGGGAGAAATCGATAAGAGGCAAGTAAAGAAATCTTGGGTTGTAGCGGTGGGATGGATAATATAGAACAACTCCGAAAGAGGGCTGACGATAAGAAATAAGTGGGTATTGCAGCATCAATCCCTCACTTGTTTGCTTCCTCCCTTCATGAATCCTCTTGATTCCTTTATTTTCCAACCCTGGTTTTCTTTTTCTTTTGGGGGGGGGGGTGGGGGGGGGGGGTCTATCCTTATAAAAGTTCCCAAAAAAGTTACTTTTGTTGGGGAATGAAAAATATGACATAGCCAAAGGAATATGTCACGATGCCCTTCATGAAGGGGGGTGTGTCTGTGATGCAAAACCATCATTTTGAACATCTTCTCAAGGATCAGCCTCCACACTTTTGGGAAGAAATGACAGATAGTTTGGAAGATTCCTTAAACGCCCATATTCATCCCCCTGATACCCAGCTTTTTATCATCAGTTACAACCTCTTAAGATGCGCCCCCCTCTCCCTTTACAGGGAAAAAATGAGGTTGGATGAGAGAACGTGTTTTTCGGGAAAATTTAGGATATGGGATAATTTTATTTTTTTAAATTTAAAGGTTCTGTTTTTTTTTTGAAAACTGGGCGTGTATAGCGCCAAATGAATTGGGGCTAGACACTTTTACCCTAGAGCGCCAATTCATTTAGCGCTCTTGGGTTTTTGTTTCCAAATCCCACTCAACCCCTCCCCAACCCCTATATATATAAATAAATATATATATATATCTTATTTATTATAATTATAATTATAATTAAGATATAATTAGTGTAATTACATAATTATTATAAATATATAATTATTGTAGTTATATAATTATTATAATTTTATAATTATTGTAAATATATAATTATTGTAAATATATACTTAATATATATATATATATAATTAATAAGGTTTATTTATATATAGATATGATAATAATAATTATATCATTATAATAATTATATAATTATAAATATAATAAATATATAATTAAAAATATAATAAATATATAGTTATAAATATAATAAATATATGATTATAGAAATTAAATATTTATAATAAATATGTAATTATAATAATTATATAATATTTAATAAAGTTTATTTATATAAAGATAAATAATTTTAATAATGTTTATTTAAATATAAATTTATAAATTTTAAATATAAGGTTTATTTATATATAATTATTTATAAATTTATAAATTTATATATAATTATTTAAATACATAAATAAACCATATTAAATTTATTTATAAATTTATATATATATATAAATAAACGTTATTAAAATTATATATATATATATAAACCATATAGAAATTATTTATATTTATTATATTTATTATAATATATTATAATAATGTATTTATTATAATATTATAATCATGTATAAAATTTATAATTATGTATTATAATACATAAATAAACAATATTAAATTTATTTATAAATTATTTATAAATTTATATATAATTATTTAAATACATAAATAAACCATATTAAATTTATTTTAATGGGTCTACTTTGTTTTTATTTTAATAAGGTTTATATATATATATATATACAAATATAAATAATTTTAATAACGTTTATTTATATATATGTAAATTTATAAATAAATTTAATATGGTTTATTTATGTATTTAAATAATTATATATAAATTTATAAATTTATAAATAATTATATATAAAAAACCTTATATTTAAAATTTATAAATTTATATTTAAATAAACATTATTAAAATTATTTATCTTTATATAAATAAACTTTATTAAATTTTATAAAATTATTATAATTACAGATTTATTATAATTATGTAATTACTATAATCATATATTTATTATATTTTGTAATTACTATAATCATATATTTATTATATTTATAATTATAAATATATAATTATATATATTTATGAGTATATATATATATATGTGATTATATATTTATTATATTTATGATTATATATTTATTATATATAAAGATATATTTATTAATTAAATATATGTTTATAAATATAATTTTTTTATATAAATATAAATTTAAAATTATAAATAAATATAATTATAAATATATATATTTAATTACATATATAAATATATAATTATATATTAACAATTATAAATAAATATATTTATAAATATATGCATATTTATAATTATATATAAGTGTGTGTATATATTTTACTTTTATATTTATCATATTTATAATTATATATTTATCATATTTATGATTATATATTTATTATATTTGTTATTATAAATTTATTATATTTATATTTATTATATTAATAATTATTAATATAATTAATGTATAATTGTAAATATATAAATATTTATTTTATATTTATCATATATTTGTTATATTTATAATTATAAATTTATTGTATTTATAATTATACATTTATTATATCTTATATTTATAATTTATTTATTATATTTGTAATAAATATTTATATTATATAACTTGAAATATTTGTTTAGAGAGATGGATTTGAAATTGTATTTATTATATATATATATATATATATTTAAATTTATAGAAATAAATTCATATTTATAAATATTTATAAAGATATTTAGCTAAATATAATTATAAATATTATAAAGATATTTAGACAAATATAATTATTAAAATATAATTATATATACATTTTAAATATATTTTAAATTATATATAAATATATATTTTAAATTATAATTAAATATAATTATATTTTTTCATATTTTTTCATATATATATATATATATATATTTCTAAATATAATTATAAATAAATATATTTATCATAATCATATATTTATTATAATCAAATTTATTACTAATTACATATTTATTACTATAATCATATATTTATTATAATTACATATTTATTTTAGCAATTATATTTATTATAGTAAATACATTTATTATAAATACATTTATTATTATTATTATTTTTATTATTATATATATTATATATATGGGGGTTGGGGGTGGTGTGGGGCCGAAGGGGTCAAAGCGCCAATTCAACTTATTTTTTTTATATTTCTAATTTAATTAAGATTTATTTTTAAATACATAAGTATAGATATTTATAACAAATATCTCAATACTATCATAAATAAATATGTTTTAATATTTGTAATAAATATACAATTATAAATATTTATAGTAAAAATGCAATTATCATTTTATTTACAAATATATTTATAATTAATATATAATTACTATAATGAATTTTTATAAATATAATAAATATATAAAAAATATATAAATATAATCCTTTAAATATATTTTTAATTATATAAATATTGATTTATATGCATATATATAATCCTTATTAAATTTAGTTAATATATTATAAATATAAAATAAATATTTATATATAATTATAAATATTGATATCTTAAGATAGATTTATAATATATATATATATAAATATATATATTACATGATAAGAATTATAAATAAATATAATATATATATATATATATAATTATAAATATATAATTATAAATATGAATTTATAAATACGAAATTATTTATAAAAATTTATTTATATAAATATATGTATATATATAATTAATAAATATAATTACAAATATCACTATAAAAAATATTTATAATTATTTAATATAAATATATATAAATATATAATTATATATGAATAATTATAAATAAGTGTATATAATTTAAAGATATAATAAATTTATAATATTTTTAAATATATAATATTTATTATTTATTATAAATTTATTATATTTTTAATATATTTATTATATTTAAAATATATTTATTATATTTATAATGTATTTATTATATTTATAATATATTTATTATAGTTATAATATATTTATAATATATTTATTTAATTATATGTAAATATAATAAATTCTTACAATTAGATATTTATTATTATATTTATAATTATATTTATTATTATATTTACACATAAATTTGTTATATTTCTTATATATTTAATTATATTTATATTTTATTTTATATTTATAATAAATTTAGTATATGTATATTATATTTATTATAATATATATATATTAAAGGGAGGTTTAGGGGGTGGGGGGCGTGCGGTGCAAAGCGCCACTTGAAGTGGTGCTACACCACCCCATTTCCCAAATTAATAAATGCCCTACCCCATTAAACTAAAAAAAACCCCTTCCCCCTAAATCACCCCGTGTTTTTCCCCACCCCCACGATCCTACCTTTATTTCAATCTCTAGGATAATTTTTTTATTGGGTTTTTAAATTTTTTTTTGATAAACAAGATAGGGTTTTGGGTATTATTGAAAAGGGGTCCCGAGATGCATGAACTGCGTTCACACATCTCTACTTGGAAGGTTGCGTAAACTCCGTTCATGCATTCTGTGCGAATTGTATGAAGGAATCGTGAACCCCATTCACGCTTCCTTTAGACTTTTTAATTAAAAAAATCATCAATAATTATAAATTCTAATTAAATATAAATACATATTAATTAAAAAATCATCAATATATATATAATATAAATAAATATAAATACATATTAATTAAAAAATTATCAATAAGTATAAGATATGAATAAATATAAATAAATAATAATACATATTAATTAAATAATCAAAAATATGAATAATAGTGATCACGATACCACATGAAATGAGAACTCATGTACTTGTCATCAAGGGTAATCCAATTTTATTTCAGGATGAAGATATTAAGTGAGAAATGAAACTTTTATTAGAACAACCAACCTAAAACTCATGCACTCACTTTAACAAATAGATCAAAAACATTCCAGTTAAATAAGAAGGATAAGCGGCATTTGAGCGCATCCATACTTCAACTTTTCATATGTCATTGATTAATTCAATTACAACTCATTTATATTGAGTTTATTTTTTGTTAACAAAGGAAGATAGATTTAGAAAAATATACCTCTTTCAATAACATGATCTTCATGAACATTCTACAGTAATTAGATTTGATTCTACATGATATACTACTTCTGGTAGTAATTTCATATTTCTTCATTTACCTCCCCCTCAAGGGAAACACTCATACACATCTTTATAACAGTGAATCTCTTCAAAGATGGTTTTCAAGATATTTCAATATAGGGAATACACTAGAATTCATCCTCAACTTATGACTGATTATATTTGAAAACATATATAACTTCACCAAGAATGATATTATTTTCAATACTTATTCTCAAGGAAAGAAAAAATATGATCAAACAATGATGATATCTTCTTTATATGTATTTGTCTTGGATATGCTAACACATTCTTAAAATTCATCAATGATGACCCTATTTGGTTATTTGTATTTAAAAAACAATTAAGGAATTATTCAAGGATGATAACTTCTTCATATTTGTGATCAAGAATTGATTGCATTCATTGCTTCTCGTGTTATCCCCCTAAGAACTTGGTTCATCATCAATTCCTTATATAAAAAGAATAAATAAAATAAACAATGATTAAGGAAATATGGTGGATCTTCCTTACATTTTAATGTGAAAAGGAAGGTTGAGTTTTTTTCTCAATGATGTTGGTCCAATTCCTCTAGTATTCATGATTGCATATTTGAACATCTATTTTGATTTAAATTGGTGTAGAAGGGGTCTATGAACATTAAATTCTGATTTTTGTAGAGATTTTATTTCCTTATTAACCTTTATGGATGATGCAATCTTAACCCTCTTAAGGATTGTTTCGTATTCTAGAAGAATATCAAATCAACCTTTTTCATAATGTCCATAATTTTATCACATGATGGAGGTATTTTAACCAGTACAGATTGTGAACCAATAGAAACTTTGTTCTTTTATAAAGTGTGAATATGTTTCTTCTCAAAATTGGACAAATGAACTTCTAATTTCATACATCTCATATTGTGGTTTTTCTGATCTTCAACCATAATCACCTTGTATTCAGAAATATCCACTATTCACCCATTTTCTTCTTTAGGCAATATTTTTTTAACAAAGATTCACGTTCCATGATATTCTAGGATTTTACATCCAATTTCTAATCATTGAGATCAATAGCATTTTTTAATATTTCTTCAAGTTCACAGATCTTTTCATCCAGATTATTTTCGAATTCAAAATAATAATAATTATTATTATTTATTAATGAATTTAAGAATATTATTTATTATACATATATAGGTAATAATACTAAGTATTATTATGAATATCAAAATCATAATTATTGATTTTGGTAGATGGTATGATAATAGTAAGGTACTTATTAAAAAAAAGAACAAAACTCTATAAATCATAACAGTAAGGCACGTACACCATGTATCATACATATAATATAAACCTAATCTACACCTCGGGCATGGATGCTCCTATGTCTATGTCTCCGCTCTGGCGTACGCTACTCTTATATATCATCATCGACAGCTACCTCCACATCCTCCTGTGTGACAGGTAGTGGATGTACAGTCTCCACCCCTATACCCTATCCTGCCTCTAAGGATAGTGGATGATGGTTGGAACTCTCCCCAGCATGTGAAGAAGATGGTTTTTGTGATGAAGATATCTGCATAACAGTGAGAAAAAAAGAATCCAGCTGATCCTATTCAATGTATATATCCACCTATGACTGTGATTGAGAATCTGGAGGAGCATCTGACTGATCATGTTGAACACCCTCCTCCTGTGGAACAACAACATCTGGCTGATCATGAGGAATACCCTCCTCCTGTGGAACATCATCATCCATAATAGGTTCTTCACCCCTAGTACATCTATATCAGGCTCAACAGGATCCACAACCTCATCATAATGTGGTAGATCAAATAAAAGTCCATGATAAATCTCATTCATCGAAGGAAGCAACTTATCCACAGTGCGGCGAAAATAGGTATGGTCAAATGCACATCTCTCTGCTGGATCAGACATGTGAAGTAGATGACTGATATGAGCTTCTTGTGAAAAAAAAATTCAACTATTAAGTAATTTTAATAAAAATTTGTTGAATAGTCACTACCACATAAATCGCCTTTAGCGGCGGTCTTTTAGCGGCAGTTTACAAAACCGCCGCTAAACCTTTCCATAAAATGGTTTAGCGGTGGTTTATTAAAAACCGCCGTGAAACCCATTTAATTTTTTAGAGTGGAAACAATCCCCCACCCCCACCCGATCTGGCCCTCTTCCCCGACACCCGTGATGCTTCTCCCCCGACGAGCCCCAACCCTAGCTCTGCTCCCCTCCCGTGCCACCGGTGACCTCGTCGCTCATCACTGCTGACCCCCCTTCTCCCCCCGACACCCGAGAGGCCACCTTCTCCCCCGACCCCGTTGAGTTCCTACCCTTGGTCGGCTCCCCTCCCCTGTCGCCGATGTTTTTCATAGTTGTAGGTATTGTTTTTCATATTTTTTGGAGCCTTCAGTGCATAGGGTTATAGAAATATGAAACCCTTTTGTATGTATAAACATGTCTTAGAAGAGGTTAGTGTTCATTCATGATTCATATATATTCACCTTTGTTGGTTTGGATTTTGATACCAATTTTGTTTAATTAGGAACATAGATTGTACCACCAAGTGATAACTTGGGTCAAAGGGATGAGTTTCTAATCATGATTTTGGGTTATTAATTTGGTCCTACTTAGATTCGAGATACACTAGGTTAGTTAAATATATCCCAGAGGGGAAGTTTTAGTGTATTTTATGGGTGTGTGATTTCATGATCTAGATGTGTGCTATAGTGTGAGTTTTTTTCACTGGTTATATGTATCTTATTCACAGGTTTTTATCTTCACTTTTAATTTATATAAAATGTGAGATAACTTGCTTTTATTATAATATCATGTGTAGGAAGTCTTTGGATGACTGTGTACTGGGTGTACATACTCACACCCCGCATATGCATCTTGGTGCATATGAAGTTTGACATGGTATAGGTAAAGGTAATACCTCTTAATTCTATAGAGTAGCACCTTGATTTTGTGGTTATTGTGATAGAGGTAGGATATTAGAGATAGTAGTGGTTTGTAGCTTGGTGTAGTGCCATGTTTGGATCCCTATTCTACCTTTTTAAGTCTTTTCTCTTATAGACTTATTTGATGATATTTTTGTTTATTGTATCTCTGATTATTATTCTTATTTTATATTATTATAGTTTTGTTTTCCTTTATCATGCATCATATTTATATTTTTCCATTAGATTTATTCCACTGAAGGTTATGTATTTTAATGGTAAATCATCCCCCAATAATATTCATAACCCTAGGTGTTTATTTCCAACCTTTAGTGTTTGTGGGATGAACCTAAGGTTAGTGGCATTCCAATATTATCTAAGGTGATCAGAACTTGAAATATAAGGTATAAAAAGGTATATATAACCTCTTTATACTAATATTCAAGTTACCTAGGTGGTCAGAGTATTAAAAGTGTTTTAAAACACTTCTAGGAGTGTTTTCTCCTCATCATCATGGGTTTAGCCAATGAAAGTTGTGTATCAACATTATTGAAGAGACTTACCACCACAAATTCATCATTCACATGATATTTCATGTGTTGTTACTTTGAAAATTTTCCATTTTGATCTTCCTTGTGTATTATTGAACACTGTAAAACCTATAACTAAAGTGTTGGGTGGTGACTAAGTAATTATTTTAATAACACCAACTATGGTTATAGAAAAAGAATACCACTGGTTAGAAGACCTATAAATTAGAAGGAGTGTGATACTAGGAATGTTGTTCCACCTAAACCATAAGTAAATTAGTAACTATTAATAAGAATAGTGAAATATTTTTGGGTAGTGGAAAATAAAAAATTGGAATGAGGAACCACATTATATCGATCAATCATTGGAATTTCAAAGGAAAATCCAGCCAATATTATAGGGTGACTAGGGACCCGAAGATTCAAAGTCATGTCTAGGATGGATAAATAGGATCTTATATTTTCTTGGAACTATAGATAGGACTAAATTAAAAATAGTAGTGTGCATACTAAAATGACTATCATGAAAATGGTGAGACTAAGTCATCTATGTTATGTTTGATCAATACCTTACCTCGGATGGATTTGAGGATTTTTTTAACAAAAAATTATACCTACATACCTTTCAAGTATTAAGAAAAATTAATTTTTTTATCTTAATAATAGTGATATCTTAGGTATATAATATAGAGCCCAATTTACTTACCTTCCTCACTTTGTACTAGAAGTGGAATCTAGTTAATCTCTCAAATCATGTGCATTTGAGTTGGTTATGTGACTTAAGAATCACTCTAAGGTTTTCATGTTTTTTATTGATAACTTCATTGAGATTGAGAATAACTTGATGGTATAAAAGTTGTACATTATAAGGAATATTAGTGATGGGAACACCTTTTTCCACATGATCATAGGTGGAAACTCCGGCAGTGGAAATAAGTACAGAAGGAAAAATTATCCCTAAGGTATAAAAGCATCAGATAACCAATCCAAAAGGTCAGTTTACTTTTATCCACTTCAAAGTAATTAGTTGGGTTAATTCCAATATATCTCTTTGGATCACTTAAAAAGGAAATGTATGATAGTCCTTTGATAATTTCACAACAATGGTCGAATATGACATCTCAAATGTTTCTATACTTATCCTCTGAATTAAAATGAGGCAATGGTTTTAATCTAACTCAATCCTATGGCTGAATATGACATCTCAAATGTTTATAGATTGGTTTATTTATATCTCATGGTCATGTAATTTTTCATCCATGATGTAATCTGATTGATTATATTTATCTTGTTATATATGAGATATATTGTCTTGTTATTATAGTGTGAAATCACTCCCATGGTTATGTGTGTTGATACCCAGGTGCTTATCACTTGCCGATGGTGATCAAGAATACTCTTTGGGACCCATGTTGGTTCATTAAAAAATAGTATTATAGGAGGTTTTATTTATATTCATGGTTGGAAATATGGAATTATTTTATAACAATCTCTAGGAGTGTGTCCATCCATGTTTCACCACACACATTGAACTAAGTTATCTTTATGTGGAATCGATTATTTTACTTTTTAACTATACTTTTCTTGTGCTTATTTTATTTTCCATATTTTCTTTATAACTTCCATCTATATAACTAACATGTCAGTTTTTTTATTGGTAGAATGTTTGAACTTTCAACATGGATACTGTTAACTTCACACCTTTTTATTAGTTATTTTAAATGATGGACCTTTCATAAACTTCTCAAATTTAGATTCCAAGGCCTCTTACCTTCCCTATGTGTAATATTCTTAGGAGGTTTTTTTATAACAATATTATTTAAGTTTTTCCTAAGGATTATTTTTATTTATTCACTAACTTATGTGGAATTATTTTCTTATTTCTTCTTCATATCTGGATTTCTATCCATTATAATTGGATTCCTTTCTAATTTTTCATTTAATGGTCTATACCAATAATCTAATTCACAATAAATTTATTTGTCGCAACACCAACATTGATCCACAACCCATGATCAGCTTATTTCATTTGAATAATGACATTAGGTCTTGTTTATAACTTGTTTAGATTTTTAAGGGAAACCAACTTCCTTAATTTTCTTATCCACCTTAGGTAAGGTGGAATATTCAATCAAACATTTTAAAATTCATACTTGTACATAATTTTTTTCCTACCCACTCCCTTCGTAAAAAGAGATTTACAAACATTATTATGAGATGGTATGGATGGTAACTCTTCCTTATTAGTGGTCAAATACAACTAAATTCAGTGCTTGATATCCCTTGTTGTAAACTAAGTTCAATATGAAATCATTGATTATCTTAGTTAAGTCTTGGAAACCTCTTTTTATTCTAGAATAATTACTTTTTTATGTAATTCTAGATTCAACAAGTGACTCTACTTTAGCATGAAACTTCTAGATCAAGTTTTGAAGAAAAAAAAGTGGTTTCTTAACACCACTTGCTGATTCATGATCATCCATGACACGTTTTGATCATATTTTATATCAAATGAAACTTGAAATAATTATTACATCACTTATTTCATGAATTTTTTGGATTTAATCAGATCTTCCTTTAGCTGAATAACATGCACTTTATTAGCACATCCACCCCATGGATCATATCTCACCCTAAATATTGGGCCAATTCAAACAATGGGTAGAATTATTTAATTTAATGGGAGAGGGGAACCTCCAACTTTCTTAAGTTGAGTAATGTGGTTGGACTTTGTTCACTCACCCTAATCTCCCAATTTAATTCCAATCCTTTGTGGTGGTAAAACTTTAGATGACACCACTAGTGGGTGATTTACCATATGTATTGATATAGGAAAACCTTATGTAACATATTTATATATTTTTTCAACTAGTATATATGAATCTCTTTTCCTATTTAGTAAATAGTTATGTGTTTTAATTTTTTTTAATATTGTGTAGGGAAATTGTGATATACATGGATAAAAGCGGGATCACATCACCAAGGAACACACCTCAATATGTTAAGGGTTTGAAGGATTTTTTAGAATTTTCAATTTCTAATTGATCCATTGAAGGGAGAATAAGATGTTCATGTTCTAAATTAAAATTTAGAAGATGGTTGAAGAGAGATGAAGTTTATGAACATTTAATACTGAAGCAATTCCCTGATCAATATTTGTGTTGGATTTGGCATGGAGAATCGAATGTTACAGAAAGATTGAGCACTGATGTTAATTGACATAATGATGTCCCAAATTCATCGACAATGGAAAATGAAATACAAAAACTCATAAATGATGCATTCAACACTACAAGGCACCACTATCAACATCAAAACATAACAGAACAACCAGATGAGGGTGCTATAAATTTGAACGTGACAAGTGATGTTTTTGAGACTGTAACATAACCAGATCAAGATTGTAACATATCATTTGATCCTCCTCTTGATTATGTGGATCCAAAAGTAAGAGAAAACTTTACTAAGGAAAATGTGTTTCCTGATTTAGTTGATTATGGAAATCAAGAGTTTTATAGTGGGTGTTTGAAATATTCAATGCTTTCTTTTCTAATGAAGTTTTACTATATCAAATGTCTGTGTGGAATTACAAATAAGGAAATATCCATGATATTGGAATTGATTCATGATGCATTTCCTGAATAAAAAATCCCCGAGTCTTTTTATGATATGAAAAAAGTTGTTAACAGTCTTGGTCGGAATTATACAAAAATACATGCATGTCCCAATGATTGTATGCTTTATTGGGGAGAGGATTCAAGTTGACAGAATTTAAAAAAATGCTCTTCTTCTAGATGGAAGTCAAAGGGTGATGTTGGAAGTCTAGATCAACATAATTTCATGGAGAAGAAGAAAACGAACACACCTTCAAAGGTTTTGCGTTACTTTCCTTTGAATCCTCGATTGCAAAGATTATTCATGTCATCAAAAAACACCGAACACATAAAGTGGCATTCTATAGATAATAAAAATGGTGGGTTAATGAGACATCCACGAGATTCAAAATCATAGAAGACATTTGATTCATTACATTAATATTTCTCAACTGATCCAAGGAATATTCGATTGGTATTGGTTGTCGATGGATTCAACCCATTTAGGACTTTGAGTACCAGTTATAGCATTTGGCTAGTTGTTTTGATCCCTTACAATCTGCCTCCATGGATATGTATGCAACAAACATCTTTTATCATTTTGATGATTATTCCTGGAAAAAAAATGCCTGGAAATTATATTGATGTATACTTGCATCCTTTGATGGATGAATTGCAGGATTTATGGAGAAACAGTGTTGAGACATTTGATGCTTATTCTAAAAAAATGTTCAAAATGCATGCTGATTTAATATGGACCATTAGTGACTTCTCTAGGCTTAGGAATTTATCTGGTTAGAAAACTTACATAGGTTTGGATTGTACCGTTTGTAACTTTGATTTTGAGCCCGAATGGCTACCTCATAGTAAAAAATGGTGCTTCTTGTGCCATCAAAGATTTCTTGATGAAACTCATAGATTTTGGCTGAACAGATCAAAATTTAATGGTTTCATTGATCATAGACCACCTCCAAAGTTGTTAACTGGTTCTGAAATATTGACACAACTTGAAAATGTTGAAACAGAATTTGGGAAGGTTCATCATTTTAATGATAGTGGAAAACGGGTCTGAAGTGCATCGTCAAGTGAAATTAGAATGCAACAATGGAAGAAAAAAAGTATATTCTTTGAACTTCTGTATTGGGAATTTAATTTGTTGTGGAATAATCTTGATGTAATTCATATTGGGAATAATTTATGTGAAAATTTGATTTTCACATTACTTAATGAGCATGTAAAGTCAAAGGATCATCTCAATGCTCGCAAAGACATAGAAGTAATGAACATAAAATGTGATCTCTGTCCAGATGAGAATGAAAAGTATGCTTTGACAATTTTTTCAATGAAAAATAGGGATAAATATACATTCCTTTGAAATTTAAAGAATGTGAAGGTATCTGATGGGTATTAGAGTAACATCTCAAGGTGTGTTGACTTGAAGAATCATAAGTTACATGGATTGAAAAGTCACGATTCACATATTTTGTTATAACAGTTACTACCATTGGTATTGCGTACATTATTACCTGAAAAAATAACTACTATTGTACTCCAATTATTTTAATTTTTAGGCAATTATGTGAGAAATATCTATATCCATTTTATCTTGACAACCTCCAGGAGAGGTTTGTATTGAACCTTTGTGCAATGGATATGATCGTTTCTCCATCGTTTTTTACTGTCATGATGCATTAACTATGCATTTGGTTGAGGAAGCTAAATTAGGAGGCCCCGTTCATTATCGATGGATGTATCCAATTGAGAGGTATTTTATTTATATGTTTTTTAGTTATGTAAACAATTTTTGGCTTTTAAATAAATTCATAATTATGATTATTTTATTTAACATATATCTTAGGCATTTGAAAGCATACATGAGAAATAAACCTCAACTATAAGGCTCTATTGATGAAGGCTATTTAGATGAAGAGTGTATTATCTTTTGTTCCAGATACTTGGATGATATTGAGACATGATTTAATCAAGTTTTATGTGTTGAAGACACATCGACTCAATCTCTAATACATCAGAAATCAAAAATATTTCCTGTTATTGGCCGATCAGTTGGGAGGACCTCAAATGTGACACTGGTAGAATTGGAATTATTACAGGCACATAGATATGTGCTGCTGAAAAGTGAGATTGCAGATCCATTTATTGAAGAGTTTAGGATATAAACAAAGATACAAATGAGAGGCCGAACATGAAATGAGAATGATATAATGGAAGCTGTGAACTTTTATAATGGTTTGCATGGCGTGTAAGTTCATAAATATTGTAATAAATATGAATATTAGTTTGACACATACATTATGTAAATCTAATAAATTATATTTCTTTTTTTAGATCATGAATACCGATATTCAAGTAGATTTGTCAGAAGATTTGAAGTTTCTTGCTAGAGGTCCTATAAAAAAAGTTAGAAAGTTTGACGCTTACAATGTTAATGGCTTTAGATTTCATACAATCGACCGAGAAGTGGGTTTGAAAACACAGAATAGTGGTATATTTACATTTTCTAAAGTGGGATACTATGTAAAGATGCTTGATATTATTGAATTAAACTACTACGGGCATTTTTCTATTGTTTTATTAAAATGAAATTGGGTCGATATTATCAGAGGTGCTAAAAGAGATTCCTTACAATTTACTTCTGTATACTTCTTTCGCTTGATGGATGTTGGTGATCGTGAACTACATGATCCATATATCTTATCATCGTAATCAAAAATGGTATATTATGTGAATGATGTTGTGGATGAAGGGTGGAGTGTAGTTGCTCACGTAATATAAAGAGATTTGTATGATATGGGTGATGATGTGGAATCTTTTACCTATGAAATTGAAGCTCATCAACAACAAGAAGCAGAATTATTTATCCATCATGATATTGAAAATATTAGTATAGCAAGGATGAATGAAGTGGATGAATTAATGGAGCAGGAAACTGACATTATTGAATGGGAAAATGATTGTATGTACAATTATTTATTCATTTAGCAACCACTTATTTCATTTGTGCAGTCATTCATTATCATTGTTATATATATTTTGTTTGTTAGTACTGGACATCTATTATCATTTTTAAATTTTTTTTCAACATAATTTTTTTGAAATATATATTCTGAACTTAATTTAATTTGATTAAATGACAGGAATGCTAAGGAGGAAGTAGTACACTATTTCATCTACTACTGCGATAGATGACGATCCATCTGTCTCCCTCCCTACGACATCTGAGCCACCATCTTTCTACACCCCTGCCCCATCTCCCTCTGAACCATCTCTCACACCATTTATGGGTGTCCCATTAGAGGGTGAGTTGTCGACTCTCCCTTCAGGAGCCTCAGTAGTGGGGTGGAAGCACGCCCCTTCTAGTTCATCACAGGCATACTGGAGGGTCACTGTCATAGGTACAAATTTTAATATAAATAAATTTATTGCATTTTTTTATACTAAATGTTTTCTCATTGAAGATGAAAAAATTGAAACGATGGAGAAAAACATAAAAATTTAAGATGTTTGGAATATGGATGGTGAGAAGATAGTTGTGTCATTTGATTCATTTGAGGTCCCTACGGATGATGTCGTGGGGTTACTCAACCTGATTCTAGGCCAACTAGCAGCAGAGCCCATTTCCCTACCTATTTATTATGATAGTTGGATACATATGCCTCCAAGTTGGAAAAATGAAGTTTTTGATTCCCAAATAACGGAAATTTTAATACATTATGGTTTAATTGAATGTCATGTTACTAATATGTTCAAAATGAATTTCTGTATACAGATGTTCTTCCAATTTACAGTTACTGATGTGATAGCATTAAAGTGGACGTTGAAAAATATTGGTAAGAACTGGAAAGAATTCAAATAGAGATTGTGGTGTGATGTCAATGATACTTCATTGACCATGCAACAAATGTATGAGAATCTACCCAGTGGGGTACTAAAATAATAGTGGAAAGTTTTTGTTGACATACATCGTGATGAGAAGCAGATGGTATTGAAATATATATTATTATATTATCCTCATTTTACATTTATACATGTATATGAAGAGGATATGAAATTGAATACATTACTATTAAATTTCATTTTATTTATTTCAGGATCTCTCAAGACAGAATGCATCAAACCGGGCTAAGCAAGTCATCCCTCACACTACAGGGTCAAAAAGATTTTCTAGAAGTCGAACGACTCTAGTAATATTTTCATTAGTTTAAATATTTGTAAGACAATATTATCTATTTAATATATTAAATTGTTGATTTATCTTTTCTTAATTCAGTCACAGAGTTTAGGGCATGAAGCATCCTGAACTAAAGTGTGGTTGGATGTTCACAAAAAATCAGATAGAAATTTTGTTAATGAGCCTGCAAAAGAAGTTGGGGGTATAAAGTCAATTTTTTATTATAATAACTTATTATCAGTTTTTTACTGTGTTAATATATATTGATATTTGATTTATAGGTAAAAATTAAAGAACTATGGGATGCCAATACTGGGAAGTCTTACTCAGTCACCTAGGATGAACCGGTTTCTAAAGTCCTTGGGAAGGAGTATCCTGGTAGAGTGAAAAGGATGGGTTTTGGACCCGTACCATCTCAGGTATTTGGCAGGACACCAGGTATTCTAGATACATTTACTCTTGATTACAGTTAGTTTATACATGAAGATGCTCAGAGGGATATTTCTTCTCTAAAAACCACAGTTCAAGACCAGGGGGCTCAGATATCCGCTTTGCAGAAAGAGATGACTGATATATATCAACAGATGAATAGATATGCCCCCAGTGGTAGTGTATCAACTGGTGGTAATTACGCAAATCACAAAAAATCAAAATCATTTAGTTTTCAAACTTTTATTTGTTATAAGTTTGAATATAAATATGCAACAATATTTAATTTTCAATATAATATTCTTACAGGTGACAACAAGAAGTGGAGATGGAGGTGGAGAGGGTGACGATACGTGTTCATCATCGGAACGTGAGTAGTTGTATTATTGATGTGTTGAAAAAATATGGGAAAAGTTGGTTTGTATATGTATCATGTGTGTCACATAGTTTCCTTTTATGCATTTTATTGATTTCTAATGTTTTCTTTCATGTCTTGATTTCTCGAGTGTGGTATGCACCATATATGTCGATTCTTTATTGTGATGATTCATTTTTATGGGTATTTTTTTCCATAGAATTTTAGGACTGAAAGGGACAATGATTTTATGCATTTAGAGTATGGTTTTATGTTTGTTATGGAGTGTTTGACTCAATTTATGAGCTTTTAGGTTTTGTGCATATTTGTCTTATGGATGATCCATTTAGGGTGATATGATTTGCGTTCGAGCACAATAATGTTGTTTGATCATAGGTGAATGTATTTTGGTTGTCCACCATATCCAAAATATATTAGGTTCTTATTACATAACATAACTCAAGGTAAGGTTTAGTCACAAATCATGGTAGTTCAGTTTGTTGACCCAATGGAAAAGTGTTTGGTGGAAGGAAGTGACACTTTGTGACCTATCATTAAGGGAATAATTTATAGATCATTGGTGTTGGTAATTATATTTTCTATCATTGGTGTGGGAGGAAGGGATACATGGGGAGACTGTGTGATAGTAATCAAGTTGAGCGTCGAAATTGTAGTAGGATGAGATATCTACAGGATTTTTGTAAATCTTTTCCTATAATATACAGTGAATGAGTGTCTGTAATAATTCCACATTTAGGAGTGGGGAAATCAACTTCATGTTAGGAATGGGGATATTGTTTGTCTAATCAATCATTCTGAAGCGGTGGTCATGGTCAAAACATCCAGACACAAGACTTACATCACTAGCATAGAGGACCTGCTCAAGGTATCTAGGCTATATATTAGGGCCATAGATCAGAATAATTGTATAATGTGAGACCAATATGTGAGGAACAAAGTGTTGGACCTTCTATGAGAGGTACTATTTTGGTAGCTTCCACTTTTGTATCTATTTTTTTTGATATAGGTGCTTATCATTCCATCATATTTGTGCATGTTGTGGAGATCCTTGGACTCGAGGATCATGGGTTGGGTGTGATGATAGACTGAATTACTTGATTATATCTGAAGTATAATGAAGGCATTGGAATCAATTACATGCCAACAAGGCTCATATAATCTAAACCCGGTCATGGGAATCCCTGTTGTAGAGTTACCAAACAATTCATTTCCTACGTTCTCATAATAGAGGTAGAGGCAAGATGATGTGGAATAATTAATGATGATACAATCACACAAAATTAACTTCCTAACATAAGTGCATACATGAGTTTATTTTTGTAGTTTCTCTTTGTGAATTTTTTATTTATATTACTAAAGGAAGTGATTTCTTCTTATACATAGAATATCTTTTTATTCTCTATATATATTACTAATTTTATTTTTTCCAATATACATATTAATATATGTGCTTATTTTCTAGTATAAATTACTAGTTTTCACTTATATAGAAAGTAAGTGTGACATGACTACTGTATGCACAGTTTTTCCACTATGCATTACTAGTACTCACTTTTATAGAATATAAGTCCATTCTTGTATGAAATTATTTTCAAAGAATTTATTTTAGAAAAATTAAAATTATTTTTATGTGAACGTGTAATTTATTGATCGTGTCATGCTAATTCACAGGTTGGGTAGTAGTTCTTTATAACCTAGTGGTTAGGGAATCAAAAGAATGTGTCAAATCAGATGGTCATTAAGGGTAAACGCAAGAGATATCAATTGATAATAATATGAAATAATAAGATAAGAATAATGATTACAAATAATGAACATAAATTATGAATATCATACACAATTCATCATATATTACAAGTGGGATGTACGTTGATATGAATTGTTATGTCAGGGTTGGAACTGGTATGGATGGAATAAGTTGAACCTAGGCTTGGCATTGTTTTCATAAAATATGATAGACATGCTTATTTATAATTTTGTTTAAAGGTCTAATGGCCATGTGATATGTTTATCTGCATTCCTTTACTAAAAGATGCATTTGATTGTGCTTAGTTAAGAATCTATTTTCATATTGACTAGTATGTATTCTATTAGACTATTCGTATTCCGGGAATGGTTTTTTTAGGGCACTGGTGCAGGTGATGCAGAGCTGCTATTTGTTTTCTGGATCAGCTTTTAGCGGTGGTTTTAACCACTACTAAATGAAAACTGGTAAAATTTTAGCGGCGGTTTTAACCGCCGTTAAATATAGATATTTTTATCGTAGCAGTGGTTAAAACCGCCGCTACAGTATCCCACCATCCGCTTGTATTCTACAGAATTTTTTATTATGTTAGTGTCACTTTTCCGGCGAGGGGCTATTTTTTGTTTGCGGTGGTTATAACCACCACAAATAAAAGAGATCCACCGGCCGTAAAACCACCGTTAAAAAAACCCGAACTGCCACGAAATGAGGAACTACGACTATTAATTTAAACCACCGCAAAACAGATATAACCGCCACTAAAAGTTTTTTGATGCGCAATTTAGCGGTGGTTTCCTAAAATCGCCGGCAAAGCATATAACAGCAGTTTAAACCACCGCTAATAGGTTATTTTTTTATATTGAGTGGAAGGAAGAATGTATACCAACTCATGAAATACTCATCCATGTCGTGTTAGAAATCTTACTGGGGACCTGCAGTATCGAGATTCACAATTCAGCTGATCAAACAAATAAAAATGTACTCTCCCCACCCCTCATAACTAGAACTCCTATTGTCTGTCTCATATATCAATATATGTGGCATGATATCTCCTCCACCCAAAGTCTCTCTTCTGTGACATCTTTTGGAAATGCAGTGAAGCTAACTGACTGGGTGGGCTAGGATTATGTTGAAAGAATCTGAACTGCCTCATAAATTTGTTGGTATGATGCCACTAGACTATATGAAAATGAATCTATGGAACCATGCAGGAGCCAGTAGCAAGTGTCACTGTACAATATAGTGGAAGACTCTGGATAATATCATCTATATATGGAATCCATGTAATCAGAAAGAAAAAAATGAATAATCATTTAATAAATGAATAGATATACAGTAAATAATAAATATTTAACAATATAAATAATAATCACTTACATCATATGGTCGAAGGCTGTCCAAAATAAGTCTTTTGGCATGGACGTCATGTTTGGTGGTATCTAAAAGCCGATGTGTCTAACTCTACCTATAGATAGCATTGTTATAGTTAACTTTCATAATAAAAAGATATAAATTTAAATTAGGTATTAGAAGGAAGGAATAACATACCATCTTCCACATGAATCCTCTGCTACAATATATGCAGGCAATGGTGAATGGGAATGTGGATCTAAAGAAGGGATGTGCTCCCATACCCATATTTGTAGAAGAACAACCTATCTTGTGATCTATATCTTATTGATGTGACATGCGTTTCATAGCGCCATGCATGTATATACTAGATAAGAAGACCCCCATCTATACCAACCTTCCTGGTCCAAATCCTCCAAAAAGGTAAATACATTATATGTATAATAGTAGTGGAGTGATCAATGAAAAACGTTCCACCGATCAGCCTCAAAATATATGCACATGAAAATTAAAGCACGGTGATCTCATTAGAATCCTCTCCTAGATGTGAAAAGTGATGATCTAACCAGGTCATGCGTAATCTACCACCGATGAAGGACCTACCATCTTCGTGAACCTTTATGACCAATAATCGATGAACAACCACAAACCAATCTTCCCCAACTCGTCCTGTCAGAGTCTCACCGTCGATGGGGAGCCCCAACATAATGGACACATCTGCAGGGTAATATTCATCTCCCCCTCTCTAAAATAGAACATATGTGACTCTGAACTCCATCTCTCTACAAGCGCAATAATGAGCTGATAATCGACAAAGGTGAAGTCTCATGTCGCTATGTAATAGAATTCAACACGATGAAGATGGGGGATGATAGGAGGAGGTGGTGCAACATGATGGAAATAATGAGACCTACAGACACTCAAAGGAGGCACATGGAATCCGTTTAAAACCATTTGTGATACATTAGTAGTCTAGGATGTGAGTAATGGAAAAGACTCTATCTGCAAAAATAATATCATCATTACTTTTTTATAGTGAATTCAATAAAAATTGTAAACTTTTATTAAAAAAACTACAACAAGAAAAATAAGGTAAAAAATATATGTGGGCAGTGTTGTTGGATTAGGTTATAAATTTCTTGTTTTATTGATCTACAATGAATTTTAATTTATTATAATTTTTTTATATAACATAGTAGTGATGAAAATCTATTATTGAACTTGTGGAAGCATGATATATTCATTTTCGTTGTATTTTTTTTTTAATATTTATAGTATTAACAAACTCTTTATGATAGAATCCAGAAATGAGACAAACAAAAATTAAAACATGTTAAAAATCAGTCAAGTCATAAATAAAAGGATTCATTACTGAAACAACCACATACGAAAAAAATATACACATTCATGACAAAATACACAAACTCAATCATGGATTATGGGATGTGGTGCTCTGTCCTGCCAGTTGGGGACATCTCTTATGAGTATGTTATGCGTGAAAAATATCACATCGTGGTCCCCCTCTTTGTTGCTGAGGTCAATCCATCTCATTTTTTATTCGAGTTGAATTTGGTCTTTCTCAGGGCTGCAACCTAGTAGTATAAATCCAATAATTTAAAAAATGACAAAAATTGAAAAAAAAATAAATGAAAACAAAACCAACTTATAAAACCTTAAAATATCAAGAATAATAGTCAACTGATTAGAAGATAATGAGATAGAATAAAAGTCACCAAAAGGCATCCAAGATGCATTATAACAGTTAACCAAAGTGATCATGTCATACACCAGGTCAAAATAGGGATATCATGATATAATTACTGAAGCACAAGCTGCAATAACACGGGAACATAGATATCTCAATGCCTGAAAGTTTCCACAATCACAATACTTGTTATCCAACATCAACACAACCACTTGACCACTGGTTCTTGTAGCCCGATCATAGAACTCTCTTACCTGAAAGATATTATTTTCCCTATAAAAGGCTATAACACTCCATCTTGAAGACTAATTTTGTATTTGATCAATATCAGTTTGGAAATACTGAGTAAAACGCATATCGTTTTCCATCCTCTGATATGCCTTTTGGGACTAGTCAATAAATTAGTGAACACACCAATAAAATATATCTTTCACTAACCCTGTGATCAGGAGTTTGTGCACACCCTTGAGGACTCCATTTGTTCACTCCACTATATTAGTGGTCATATGAGCATATGTCCTTCCACCATCATATGATAATGAACATTTTTCCTTTGAAATTTTCATCATATATTCATTCACATCTTCATTATCACTTTGAATCTCTTCAAGATGTCGATCTAACCTTTTTTAGGGGATCATGTCCTAAAACCATAATATAATAATGTATTAAAAAGGGTATTAAATTTTATTTTAAAAAAGTAAATTTAGAATAACATACCCAACTTAAGGATCACCTTATTTATTGAATTATCTCTAAAATGTTTATGCACATTAATTGAAATATGTCTAATGAAATATTGATGATAGGCATTCTACTCTTTATATGAAACCCCATAACATTTTACGACCTCTATAATTGCTCAATGGCGATCAGATATCAGACACATGCCCTAGTTTTGTGTGACATGAATGCGTACACATGCCAAAAACTATCCCCAACATTCAAAATTATCATTTTCAATAATAGATAATGCAAGTGGAAGAGGATCACAATTACCATCCTGTGTTGCAGCAATGAGTAGAATGCTTGTATAATTTCCATAAATGAAATTTTCATTGACCGGAATGAATTGTTTACAATAGGGAAAAGCAGCGATGAATGACCTGAATGCCCAAAAAAACCTATTGAACTTCACCTTTGATCGATCAACTCGGTGATTGGGGGACACATACTCAATAGTGTCCAAATGATAAAAAATATTATTATTAAGAGATAACAATTCCATAAGTTGTGGAAAAATTTCATAAGATTCATCCCAATCACCATACACTTTTATAATTTCTTTTTGTTTTGCATTCCAAGCTTTATTGTAGGATATATTATAGTTATAAAACTGTTTAATTCTTTACAAAACAAGGAAAATAGAAATATCCTAACATGTTTATATCATCTCAACAATAACAGCTGATATAAACTCTAAATCAACTGAAGAGTGATCCTGTAACAATCTTGGATGCACACAAGTGTGTGGGCATTCAAATTTGGTAATATTTTAACATGAAAAAAAATCATATATTTCCCTTAATAAAAATTTACATTTTCCCAATATTTTTTACAACGAATGAGACATTTTGTCTTCTTTGACTCATCAACACAAAATGTAAAATGTAACCCTATGTGGTATTTATTTATCACATTGTTCATGGAATGTTTACTTTCAAACTCCTTCCCAAAATAGATGGTGTTATCATTTGATGAAGATCTATTCCCTATAATTATAGGGAATTCAAAAGCCGATGTAATGACATCGCAATAAAAATGTTATTCACGAGGCATTACTTAAACTAAGGAACTCAATACTGAATTATGATTACCACTAATTGGTGGATTTCACATATGCATGTCGCTTATAGGAACCTCATAAGGTTCATTCTCTACATGACCCTATCATGGAAGTCTATCCCTCAAAGTAACCTTAGAAGGTTCATTCCACACATCACCCTCACCCAAATCATCTCCTGATGCCTCAACAAATTCTTTTTCCTCATAAAAAATTTTCATTCACTATATCAGTAGTAAATAAATTAATATTGATGCACTCCTGTCACAGGGCGTGACAAAAGTAAATTTCTATGTCTTCCTAGTGCAACCTAGTGGCTAACCAGAGTCATCTCACTTGAGGAGTGTCACAGTTAGTTCAATAAATAATTTCTAATTCACCTAATCTAAATCTTTTTGGGGTTTTTAATATTTATTGAATATATTGTTTTTTGGGGTTTTTGAAAATAGTGAAATTAAAATAATGCAATGCAAAATTTAAATCTTGATGTAAATGTAGATGGAGAGAGAATGAAATTATTAAAGAAAGGTCTTGGTCCTAGGGTTGGATAACACAGGTTCATTCATCATTTTATTTATTGTTTAAATTTTATTTGATAATTCATTTAGTGAAACCTCATTAATGAGTTACTTTACCTTGATTTATTGAGTGTGTGATTTTAGTATGCATCTAGGACACCAAACCACACATCCTCCAGTAGTCAAAGAGGGTAACACCTCAACCAAGAATGTTATTCCTACAAGACCCAGCTCCACCGTATGTTGTTTCATACCATATAACAACCCCAAATCCACCATATGAAGAGTTTTCCTAAGATAAGTTAGGTAAAATGGTTAATCAAGTAAAATAAATGGATTTGGAAATAGTTCAATGGTAGAAAACTTCCGGACCCATGCAATATTCCAGCCTCCACCACAAATATATTTAAAAAATTTTCAATTTGAAGCATAATAATAAAAAACACTCTGAAAAATCCCCTGATTCTAAGCCTCAATTTAGTCAATTTTCATGGAAAAGTTCATAGAAATCACAATGGAATGATGGAAGAGAGAGAATGAGGATTAGAGTTGGAAGAGAAAGAAGGATGTAAGAAGAAATGGGAAACACTTTAATAAAAACGATGAATTTTTTACATGTAAAAGAAAACTAAAATAAAAAATAAAATAAAGAAATATAAATCCTAAATGGTCCTTGGAATCATCTCCTTGGTTTCCCAGATTGAATGTGATGGATTGAAATGATTTGAGAGGTAAGAGCTCCTATCCTTTTATTGGAAGATTTCCTCTTCCAAAAGTGGTTGCATTTTTGACCTAGTAGTTTGATGATTAAAATATGTACACCTTCATGATAGTTTTTGATAAATGTGTTTTCTATTGACCCTCCACGTTTTAGATCATTTGGACACTGTATGTTGAAGTTATGAATTTTTCATTGTTGGTTTCTTTGTTTGGATGCAGGTTTCAGGAAGCTTCCATAATAAATATGTCATTTAGTGGCCACCTTAATGGATTCCAAACTCCATGGAATTTAATTTAAAAACAAAACTATATATCTTTGTTCCATTCCAGGTAGAAGAACCTCAATTGAAGGTGTTTAGGATGATATGGAATTCCGTTACGGTGGTGGGGTCCACACTGTCCACCCGGAAAATTCTTCAACTTCATTGATTTTTTATAGCCTCTAGATGATTGAATCATCCCACTTTACAAAAGACAAAGTTAAAGGAAATAAAATAAATATTATAAAAAATAACTCAATTTGGAATTTCATTTTTCAAGAAATGACTAAAATACCATTGATGGAAAAATCTGTCAAAAATCCAAAAATTAAGCACTTTTCACGATTTTTCTCAAAACACATCATAAATCCAAAATTGATTCATATAAGCTAAAATTGTTAATTTTTTAAGGTTAAAATAATTAAAATGAATGCAAAAAATTTGTAAAATATTATCTCTATCAATTCCCCTGCACTTAAAATGTGCTTATCCTCAAGCATAATATCTCAACATGGAATTCAGAGGACACCAATGTTACCAATATTCAAATTCCAAATTTATAAAATTAAATAATTTTTAATGTCAAATAAAATATTAAAAAATCCACATAAAATATAAATTTATTTTCCCATTTTTCAAAGAAACACTCAAATCATGCATTTTACTTTTACCCTTTGAAGAATGATGAAACATATCCTTTCATTCATTCAAGATCCTTAATTCATTATTATTAAATATGGAAAGTCATGATTTACCTCACTTTTGAATATTTTTAATCATATCTTATGATAACATTCTAGTAGAGTTACACTAAAATCATGACAACATGCTCATTATCCATAATCTTGTAAAAGAACTACTTTCCCCACTTTGTAAAGACAAAAGGTACATAAAATCATGAGGACTTTTTAATAAATGATCAAATGACTCTGCAGATTAAGGTTGGTAGGATTTGATGTTTTAAAAATTAAGGCTCAAATATAATTTTTATCTCTTTAGTACAATGCATGATATCAAAAAGTGTAATGAAATTCCCCCTTCAAAGTAGCAACACCCACTTCCCCCAAAACTCAAAGTAAGGTAATGATCAAAGTAAAGCATAATGAATGATTAATACACCCTCTTGATTTTTTTAATTTTTTTTCTTCTAAAGTTATGATTTGATCAAACCTCACATCCATCACATAACCACATATGATTATAAGATCATAAATCTGGAAAATGATGATTTTTTGTTCTCCCAAATAACAACCCATTTTTTCTTCTTTTTTTGTTCTTTTTGTCATTTTTTAATTGAAGAGGGGTAAATAATGAAGTACAATAAATTATTCCAAAACCTTTTACAATTCTCAAAATAGCACCCCCACAATGTTTTCCCTTACAAAGTAAATCATCCCTTCCACCATGAATCCCTTCACCCCTACACTTCATCATTAAAATATCTTGAAAATACCATGAGTAGGGTAGGAATGGATAAAAATGGATTGAAACATGGATCATCCCTATAAAATTCATTCATGGTCTCTATTGGCTAAAATAATGATCGATGTAAAGGTTGTATTTAAGGATAATATCTTTTCAAAAGATTCCTCAATCATTTTAAATATGTTTTTTCATAATTATAGATTTGATAAGTTCAAATGAAAGTTCTGGAAGGTGACATGTCCCAAGATCACTCAAGAAATATGCTCAAAAATAAATAGGAAGTACTTGGTCTATAAATCCTCTCAGGAATGAGACATATGATATTAAAAAATCACCCAAGTCATGATTTATAATAACAAATCAATTTATATGAAATTAAGAAATTTAAAGAATGAAAAATTATCGGTAAATTTCATTTATAAAAATCAATTATTTACCTTAAATTATGAGTCATCATTTCAAAATCCATGATTCACTTTAAAGATTCAATTTTCCATTTTACTCATTCAATATCATTAAAATTGAAATGAAAAACATGGAATCATAGGATTACTAAAAAACCCATGTCTCTTATATAAGTCAAGTAAAATAATAATTCAAGTATGGGCATGAAATTCTTATCATTAAAGCTCAAAACATGTTTTGGAAAAAAATTTAATGAGTTTAAAAGTTAAAAATTTAAAGTGAAATCCCTTTAAAAATAACGATTCATTACTCTTCCACCAATATTTGGGGGATCCTTTTACTATTTATGAACCTGTAAAAGAGAATTACTCACTTACGAACAAGGATCATGTCATTAAAGATAAAAAAGATAAGAGGGAGCGGGCCGCATGTTGAACTAATCTAAAAAAAGAAAATTTCAATTTCAATTCATAGAAAGCATTTAAAGATAAATCTTGGTATGATCCCCCAAGTTGGATCTGAATTTTTATTGCCTCTAGTGGGAAGTACCAACTGTTATCCAAAGTCTGATGGTGGATGAATCTTATTTGACTTGAACAACCAACATGTGGATTTTCCCAGCATGTAGTTCTTTGTTCTTGTTGAGGAGAACTCCATGTATTGTGTACACCAGATCCCCCCTCACAATATGGTTAAACTTGCATGGTGGGAATAAGATGAAGTATGGATCCTCCTCCTCCTTTATTGCTACTTTTGCAACCATCTTATCATTCAATGTTGGCTTCATACGGGCTTTAGTCTCTTGTCGTATTTCCTCAGGCTCAGAAAATTGTATCTCTTCATGATGGAGATCCTCTAGTGTAGGTTCATTGAATTCAGGGAGGTCCATATGTTCCTCAATAGGTGCATGTCCAATTTCTTATTCTTCCTCCAAGGTATAACATAGAATGTTTGATTCTGTATAATCAAAATAAGAGGGAGTGACGTACAATTCAGATTCAACAAAATCATAAGTGATATAGTCAAAGAAAGGTTCACCTCCCTGAGTTCGTTCAACTTTAGTCTCTTCCTCAATGGTAAGTGCCTCTTGGAGTAGACTATCGGAGGATGGAGGCAGGTAGTTAGGATCCTCCATTTTGACTTCAAATTCTACCACATTGGTGGTGTCTTCTTTTAGTGGTGATGGCTCTTCTTCTTTGGAAGGCTTGGGGAGATCAAGTAGTTCCTCAAATTCATTCCAAAATTCATCCAACTCTTATTGACCTCCCACATGTGGTTTAATAAGAAATTCATACTCCTTTTTATCTATATTTGGTATAATTGGTTGAGTGATGAAGAATGATTCTTTACGTACCTACACATTTATTTACTATAGTTTTTCAATTATGAGTGGTGAAATTTCTTCAACCGCTACCTCAGGATCTTTTTATGGTTTAGGGTCCGGTTTCTCCATCAATGCACGGAGATAGTCAAATGATACTTCCATTTTCCTCCCCAAGTCATCCAGAAACTACAAGAAAATAACCTATTTGTGGCAGTTTAAACCGCCACTATATGCTTTGGCGGCGGTTTTGGTAAACTGCCGCTAAGTTGCGCGTCATGAAACTATTAGCAGCGGTTATTTCTGTTTCACAGCAGTTTAAATAAATCGTCATAGTTGCCTCATTTCGCGGTGGTTATGGTTTTTTTAGCAGTGGTTTTACGGCCGATGGATCTCTATTATTTGCGGCGGTTATAACCGCCGTGAATAATAAACACCCCCTCACCCGAAAAGTGCTGCTAAAATAATAAAAATCTCCGTGGAATACACGCGGATGGTGGGACACTATAGCGGTGGTTAAAACCGCCACTAAAATTTTACTAGTTTCATTTAGAGGCAGTTTTAACTGCTTCTAAAAGCTGATCCGGGAAAAAAATAGCATCTATGCATCCCCTTCACCAGTGCCCTAAAAAACAAACAATTCGAGGAATACGAACAGTCTAGCAGAATACATACTAGTCAATATGAAAAGAGATGCTTAACTAAGCACAATCAAATGAATCTTTTAGTCAAGGAATGTATATAAACATATCACATGGCTATTATACTTTTAAACATAATTATAAACAAGCATGTCTATCATATTTCATTAAAATAATTCCAAGCCTAGGTTCAACCTATTCCATCCATACCAGTTCCAACCCTGACATAATAATTCATATCAACATACATCCCAATTGTAATATATGATGAATTGTGTATGATATTCATAATTTATGGTCATTCTCTCATATCATTATTCTTATCTTATGCTTTCATATTATTATCAATTGATATCTCTCGCATTTACCCTTAATGAACATCTGATTTGACACATTCTTTTGTTTCCCTAACCACTAGGTTATAAAGAACTACTACCTAACCTGTGAATTAACATGACACAATCAATCAATTACACGTTCACATAAAAATAAATTGAATTTTTTCCAAAAATAATTATTTGAAAATAAGTTCATACAAGAATGGACTTATATTCTATAAAAGTGAGTACTAGTAATGCATAGTGGAAAAACAACTCATACAGTAGTCATGTCACAATTACTTTCTATATAAGTGAAAACTAGTAATGTATACTAGAAAATAAGCACATATATGAATAAGTATATTGTAAAAAATAAAATTAGTAATATAGATAGAGAATAAAAAAATATTCCATGTATAAGAATAAAGCACATCCTTTAGTAATATAAAAAAAAAATCACAAAGAGAAACTACAAACATAAACTCATGTATGCACTTATGTTACGAAATTAATTTTTTGTGATTGTATCATCATTAATTATTCAACATTATCTTGCCTCTACCTATATTATGATAATGAAGGAAATGAATTGTTTGGTAACTCTACAATAGGGATTCCCATGACCGATTTTAGATTCTATGAGCCTTGTTGGCATGTAAATTTTTCCAATGCCTTCATTATGCTCTAGATATAATCAAGTAATTCAATATATCATCACTCCCAACCCATGATGCTCAATTCTATCTCATATTTCTCATACATCATATTCATCCTTGTGAATAAAAAACCCACCCATGGTGATGTGAATGACATCCTTTGGAGATAAAAATCAATGTAAGCATAGTAGGGGAACAACCATTCCATCCCAAGAATGATGTCAAAACCATCATCTCGAGGAAAATGAGGTCCCATACGAGGTGACACCCACTTATATCAAGGTCCACTCCTTACACTAACCTAAATTCTCTAATAAAATTTTCAACAAAGTTTTGAGTGTCATCACTTCATTGGAAAAATAAATGTCGAGCCCAAGGATCTCCACAACATGCACAAATATGATGGAATGAGAAGCACCTATATCGAAAAAATTATATACTAAAGTGGAAGCTGCCAAAATAGCACCTCTCACTATAGAAGGTCCAACACTCTGTTCCTCACATATTGGTCTCACTTTATACAATTATACTGATCTCTGTCCCTAATATATATCCTAGATACCTTGAGGAGGTCCTCTATGCTAGTGATGTAAGTCTTGTGTCTAGATGATTTCACCCTAGATGGATTATCCATAAGAAAAATATGAAAAAAACCTAAAAGATCGTAAAGTGATTCAAACACTCCATAACAAACATAGAAGCATACTCTAAATGCATAAAATCTTTGGCCCTTTCATCCCTAAATTCTATGGAAAAAATACTCATAAAAAATGAATCATAAAAAATGAATAATCACAATAAAGAATCGACATATATGGTGCATACCACACTCGATAAATCAAGACATGAAAGGAAACATTAGAAATCAATAAAATGTATTAAAGGAAACTTGAGAAATCAAGAAAATGTTAGGTCATGAAAATGTTTGGTGGAAACTATGTGCCACACATGATAGATATACAAACCAACTGTTCCCATATTTGTCCAACACATCAACAATACAACTTAATCACGGTCCAATGATGAATATGTATCGTCACCCTCTCTACCTCCATCTCCACTTCCTATTGTCACCTGTAAGAATATTATATTGAAAATTAAATATTGTTGCATATTTATATTTAAACTTAAAACCAATAAAATTATGAAAACTAAATATTTTTGATTTTTTATGTTTTACCTACTTACCACCAGTCTAGTAACTACCAATGGGGGAATATATGCTCATCTACTAATATATATTAGTCATCAATTTCTGCAAAGAAGATATCTGAGCCCCCTGGTCTTGAACTGTGGTTCGTAGAGAAGCAATCTCCCTCTGAGAATATTTGAGTATGGAATGACTATAATCAAGAGTAGATGCAGATGGAATCCCCGCTGGCCTTCCAAAGACCTCAGATGGTACGAGTCCAAAACCCATCCCACGCACTCTACCAGGATGCTTCTTCCCAAGGACTTTAGCAACCAGGTCATCCTGGGAGACTGAGTAGAACTGCCCAGGATTGGCATCCCATAGTTCTTTAATTTTTACCTATAAATAAAATATCAATATATATTAACATAGTAAAAACTTATAATAAGTTATTATAATAAAATATTGACTTCATACCCCAACTTCTTTTGCAGGCTCATTAACAAAACATCCATCTGATTTTTTGTGAACATCCATCCACACTTCAGTTCGGGATGCTTCGTACCCTAAACTCTTTGACTTCATTAAGCAAAGATAAATCAACAATTTAATATATTAAACAGATAATATTATCTTTGAAATATTCAAACTATTGAAAAGATTACCAGAGTCATTCGACTTCTAGAAAAGGTTTTTGACCCCACAGTGTGAGGGATGACTTGATTAGCCCAATTTGATGCATTCTATCTTGAGAGATCCTGAAATAAATAAAATTCAATTTAACGGTAATATATTCAATGTCATATCCTCTTAATATACATGTATAAATGTAAAATGAGGATAATATAATAATATATATTTCAATACCATCCGCTTCTCATCACGATGTATGTCAACAAAAACTTTCCACTATTATTTCGGAACCCCACTAGGTAGATTCTCATCCATTTATTGCACGGTCAGTGAAGTATCGTTGACATTGCACCACAATCTCCATTTTAAGTCTTTCCATTTCTCACCAAGATTTTTCAATGTTCACTTTCATGATTTCACATCATCAACTATAAAGTGGAAGAACATCTGTATACAAAAATTCATTTTGAATTTATTAGTAACATGACATTCAATTAAACCATAATGTATTTAAATTACCTTTATTTGGGAATCAAAAACTTCATTTTTCCAACTTGGAGGCATATGTATCCAATCATCATAAGAAATAGGTAGGGAAATGGGCTCCACTGCCAGTTGTCCTAGAATCTGGCCAAGTAACCCCACGACATCATCCATAGGGACCCCAAATGAATTAAATGGCACGACTATATTCTTGCCATTCATATTCCAAACATCTGAACTTTTTATGTTTTTCTCCACGGTTTCATTTTTTCACCTTCAATGATAAACAATTAGTATAAACAAAATAAAATAAATTTATTTATATTAAATTTTGTACCTATGACAGTGACCCTCTAGTATGCTCATGATGAACTAGAAGGGGCATGCTGCCGCCCCACTGCTGAGGCTTATGAAGGGAGAGTCGACGAATCATATTCTAATGGGACACCCATAGAGGGTGTGAGAGATGGTGCAGGGGGAGATGGTGCAGGGGTGTAGGTAGCTGGTGGCTCAGATGCCGTGGGGAGGGAGACAAATGGATCATCATCTGTCACATTAGTAGATGAAATTGTGTACCGCTTCCTACTTGGCATTCCTGTCATTTAATCAAATAAAATTATGTTCAGAATATATATTTCAAAAAAATTATGCCGATTGTTTATTAAAATGATAATAGATTCTCAGTACTAACAAACAAAATATATATGACAATGATAATGAATGATTGTACAAATGAAATAAGTGGTTGCTTAATGAATAAATAACTGTACATGCAATCATTTTCCCCTTCAATCATGTCGGTTTCCTGCACCATTAATTCATCCACTTCATTCATCCTTACTAGACTAAAATTTTTAATATCATGATGGATAAATAATTCTACTTCTTATTGTTGATGAGATTCAATTTTAGAGGTCAAATCTTCCACTTCATTGCCCATATCATACAAATATCTTTGTATTACGTGAGCAACTACACTCCCCCCTTCATCCACAACATCATTCAAATAATATACCATCTTTTCTTGCGATGATAAGATATATAGATCATGTAGTTCATGATCACCAACATCCATCAAGCGAGAGAAGTTCACAGAAGTAAATTGCAAGGAATCTCTTTTAACACCTCTGATAATATAGACCCAATTGCATTTGAATAAAAAAACAGAAAAGATCCCGTGTTAGTTTAATTAAATAATATCAAGAAACTTTCCATAGTATCCCACTTCATCAAATGTAAATATACCACTACTCTGTGTTTTCAAACCCACTTCTTGATCGACTGTATGAAATCTAAAGCCATTCACATTATAAGAGTCAAACTTTCTAACTTGTTTTATAGGACCTCTAGAAAGAAACATAAAATATTCTGACAACTCTGCTTGAGTATTGGTATTCATGATCTAAAAAAAGAAATATAATTTATTAGATTTACAAAATGTATGTGTCAAACTAATATTCGTATTTATTGAAATATTTATGAACTTACACGTCATGAAAACCATTCTACAAGCTCTTTATTCACAACTTTCATTATATCTTTCTCATTTCGTGTTTGGACTCTCATTCGTCTCTTTGTTTGTATCCTCAACTCTTCCATAAATGGATCTGCAATTTCACTATTCAGCAACACATATCTATGTGCCTGTAATAATTCCAATTCTGTTAGTGTCACATTTGAGGTCCTCCCAACTGATCGGCCAATAACAGGAGATATTTTTGATTTTTGATGTATTTGAGATTGAGTCGATGTGTTGTCAACACGTCCAACTCGATTAAATCTTGTCTCAATATAATCCATGTATCTGGAAAAAAAGGTAAGACACTCCTCAGCCAAATAGACTTCAGAAATAGAGCCTTCTGGTTGAGCTTTATTTCTCACGTATGCTTTCAAATTCCCAAGATATATGTGAAATAAAATAATCATAATTATGAATGTATTTAAATTCCAATTTTTTTACTTAACTGAAAAACATATAAATAAAATACCTCTCAATTGGATACATCCATCAATAATGAACGGGGCCTCATAATTTAGCTTCCTCAACCAAATGCACAGTTAAATGCATCATGACAGTTAAAACGATGGAGGAAAGATCATCTCTATTGCACAAAGGGTCAATAAAAACCTCTCCTGGAGGTTGTAAAGCTAAAATGGATGCAGAGATTTCTCACATAATTTCCTAAAAAATGTGCAGAATTGGAGTACAATAGTAGTAACTTTTTTAGGTAATAATGTACGAAATTCCAATGGTAGTAACTGTTGTAACAAAATATGTGTGTGGTGACTTTTAAATCCATGTAACTTACGATTATTCAAGTCAACACACCTAGAGATTTTACTCAAATAACCATCAGATACCTTCAAATTCTTTAAAATTATAAGGAATATATCTTTATCCCTATTTTTGGTTGTAAAAATTTCCAGAGCATACTTTTAATTATCATCTAGCCAGAGATCACATTTTATGTTCTTTAGTTGTAAGTCTTTTCAAGCATTGAGATGATCCTTACACTTTACATTCTAATTAAGTAATGTAAAACTAAAATTGTCATAGAAATTCTTCTCAATATGCATCAAATCGAGATTATTCCACAAAAAATTAAATTCCCAATACAAAATTTTGAAGAATATACTTTTTTTATTCCATTGTTACGTTCTGATTTCACTTGGTGATGCACTTCAGACCCGTTTTCCATTATCATTCAAATGATGAACCTTCCCAAATTCTGTTTCAATATTTTCAAGTTATGTCATTATTTCAGAACCAGTTAACAAATTTGGAGGTGGTCTATGATCAATGAAACCATTAAATTTTGATTTGTTCAGCCGAAATCTATGAGATTCATCAAGAAATCTTCGATGGCACAAGAAGCACCATTTTATACTATGAGGTAGCCGTTTGGGCTCAAAATCAATTTTATAAATGGGAAAAGCCAAACCCATGTAAGTGTTCCAACCAGATAAATTCCCAAGCCCAGGTAAGTCACTAATGGTTCACATTAAAGCAACATGCATTTTGAACATTGTTTTAGAAGAAGCATCAAATGTCTCAACACTGTTTCTCCAGAAATCCTACAATTTGTCAATCAAAGGCTGCAAGTTTATATCAATATCATTTCCAGGCATTTGTTTTCTAGGAATAATCATCGAAATGATAAAATATGTTTGTTTCATACACATCCACGGAGGTAGATTGTAAGGGATCAAAACAACTGGCCAAATGCTATAACTGGTACTCAAAGTCACAAATGGTTTGGATCCATCGGCAGCCAATCCCAATAGAACATTACTAGGATCATCTGAGTAATCTGGATTTAGTTAATCAAATGTCTTCCACGATTGTGAATCTCGTGGATCTCTCATTAACCCATCATTGTTATTATCTACAGAATTTCACTTCATGTGTTCAACGGTTTTCGATGACATGAATAATCTTTGCAATCGAGGCTTCAAAGGAAAGTAACACGAAACCTTTTCCGGTGTGTTCCTTTTCTTCTTCTCCATGAAATTATGTTGATTCAGACTTCCAACATCACCCTTTGACTACCATCTATAAGAAGAATTTTTTTTGCAATTCTGTCTACTTGAATCCTCTCCCCAATAAAGCATACAATCATTGGGACACTCATGTATTTTTGTATAATTAAAAACAAGACTGTTAACAAATTTTTTCATATCATAAAAAGACTCGGGGTTTTTTGCTTCAGGAAATGCATGATGAATCAATTACAATATCATGGAAATTTCCTTATTTGTTATTCCACATATACATTTTATATGGTACAACTTCAGCAGAAAAGAAATCTTTGAATAATTCAAACACCCACTATACGAGTCTTGATTTCCATTGTTAACTAAATCATGAAACACATTTTCCTTAGTAAAGTTTTCTCTTACATTGGGCTCCACAAAATCAAGAGGAGGTTACAATGATATGTTACAATCTTGATCTGGTTGTGTTACAGTCTCAAAAACATCACTTCTCACGTTGCAATTTTTAGCACCCTCATCTGGTTGTTCTGTTATGTTTTGATGTTTATAGTGGTGTCTTACAGTGCCAAATGCATCATTTATGAGGTTTTTCATTTCTTTTTTCCTTTATCGATGAAGTTGGGACCTTATTCTGTGGATTAACATAAGTGCTCAATATTTCTGTAATGTTTTATTTTCCATTCCAAATCCAACACTAATATTGATCAGGGAATTGCTTCAGTATTAAATGTTCATAAAATTCATCTCTCTTCAACCATCTTCTAAATTTACACTTAGGACATGGACATCTTATTCTCCCTTCAATGGATCGATTAGAAATTGAAAAATCTAAAAACTCTTTCAAACCCTTATCATACTGAGGTGCGTTCCTCGATAATGTGATCCATCTATTATCCATGTATATCACAATGTTCCTACACAATATTAAAAAAAATTAAAACACATAGTTACTACTAAATAGATAAAGAGTTTAATATATACGATAGTGTAAGATTATAAAAACATAATATAATAAAGATTATCCATTGATCATAAAGTAGAAATAACATAATTGTACTTATTTGAGGAGAATATTCTAAAATTTATGTGCTATGGTGTAGTGAAATACATGAACATAAGTATCATGATACATCACCATTAAAATTTTTGACATAGTAAAGAGATATTACTATCCACTCATTTGTTAAATTCAATAAAAATTCTTATTTAATCAATTTAGTTCATTATATCCAACTGGATTTATTATTTTCCATTACAACTCTTAGATTTCCATCAAATTATCCTCTGAGCATTAATCTAATCATCCCATAGTTTCCATTATCCCATAAACCAACATCAATACTAATCCCATGAGTTAAATGTCAATTAAATTATCAATTTCATAATCATGGTATTAAATGATCAATCATAAGCTACCACAATGTGATACACTCAATAGGGCATATAGAAACTACCACAAGTAGTTGAGAACCAAACCAATCATCCATTTGATAAAAATAAATCAAATCATTCAATAATAAATAATAAAGATGGGAATACCCATATCTAAATTGAAACATAAACAACCCATTAAAAAGCTTCACACAATAACCCAACAAACATGATAACACAACTCTCAACCTGAGGCATCTATTCCTATTAACCATATGACAATAAATTGAAAAAAGATATCCTCTCTCTTAACAAACACCATCCTCCACTTTTTTCCATCAAAACCCCATACATCAATATTAAAATGCCTTTATCACCCTAGAGCACACACATATAGAATCAGAAGTATTTTTATCATCAGAAACACAAGGGGAAACTACGTCCATAAAAAAATTGATAAAATCCTTTAGAAACCAAGAATAGACTCACCTAGCCCCAAATAATTATTTCCATAACCAACCTGATCATTACCAACCTGAATTGATAGATTCCTTATGCGTAGGTTTCATATTACATAATTTAACAAGTTTTATATTCCTATGTAAAATTTATATTTGAAATTTTATGTTTTTAAATTTTTAATATTTTTTTAATCAGATTGTTTGTATGTATGTTTTGTAACTCTGATTTATTGGATGACTTATAAGTCTGATACCTATAATCTAATCATTATACAATCTATGAGTCTGATAACTTTAAAAAATGTGGTTTGGGTTTTATGTTAGTTTATTTTTTTTAAATAGAAATTCACCCCCACACTCTTGTTTCTATCATATACTCTTACTATACAATGTTTTCTACATCGATTAGATTTAAAATTATTGAAAATTAATTTAATTAAACCATATTTAAAGGAACCAAATCTAAATGAACAAAATAATATAAAACTAAAGACATGTAAGACTCATTGAATATATCTAAATAATATAATACTGGATAAAAATAGATGCAAAAGAAATGACTCGAACCATATTTAACATTCCAAATCCAACATAATTAGAATTGAAAAAAACAAATAAAATTTAATTGAATTTAACATAAGTGAACACTGACTGCAAATCATTTTTTTCCCATTTTTAAAGGTCGGTTTAAAGGGGAACCGGTACCCTAACTTACAACCTAAAAACAAGAAAGATGAACCTTACACGATACAGAACATCACAACATTACACATCATAATAGTCATAATCATCTCCAAAACCCATGCAGGATTCTTATTCTCCCATAGCTGACTCCCACTCTGGATGCCTCCAAATATTTTCACTTTGAACCTGAATTCTTAGCTGATCTAGTGCAGGCCGCTCAGGTGAAGTATCTTTGACCACTCTTCCCTTTTTCAAAGCAAGAAACACCTCTCCACTCAGCTTAGAGGTGGATCTAGTCCTCAACGGCGGCGGAAGGTGAGTGTAATCCTTCCTCGCTCTTCTTCTTGTTGGTGTAGACAATGGCCCTTCACCTGCATCCGTCCTCTAATTTCCACTCTTAACAACATCACTGAATGAAAGGCCAGAAAGGCCACTCACAATTTCTTTTCCTCCCCCCGAAATCTCCCTTCCTTTACCAAGTTTTTTCCTCTGAACAAAAACCGGGCATTCTATGTAATTACCCAGCCTCTGATCTAGAGTGATGATCTCCACTAAAGGGAGACACATGTCTTCATTCAGAGCTCCTTCCAGAGCCATGGACAAGGCCTCATTTACTTTATTATCATTGCACTTGCTCTTACCCCTTCTTCCTTTTTCCAAAGTATTTCTTTCAGTCGTGCAAGAAGGCTTAACCCCCTCAATAGGATTATCCACATCCTTGGAAACCTCATCTTGTCCCAGATTCCCAAGAATAGTCTCCTCTCTGGTTGCTCCCACAAAAACCTAGAATGACATGTATTGATCCAAAATAATATATCTAAATCTAAGTATTCAATATTCAGTGTCCCCTCAGACCTATTTTACCAAACTAAAATACAATGACATGTCCAAAAATAGGAAATAAATATGAAATATTTGTAATAAATTGATCTAAAAAATATTAAAACCAACCATCCCTAACCTTTACACAATTTCTAAAAAAACTATTTATAACATGAACACATTTATTTCAAACCATTTGAAATAAAAAATTTAGAAACCCATTGCTTGTAAGATCATTTCATGGTCTAACCAATCAATTATAAGGGTATTTACTAAAAATATTAATTTTAAAACCATTAAAGCTCCACTCATATACACTGATTTCATAAATTTATTCCAATGAGTTAAAATTTCAAAAATAATTTTATATTAAAAACTTTTTCATTGGACGAGTTTAACCTAAATCATTACACTTGAATTATTAAATTTTAAAAAATAAACCCTCGTATAAAATTAACAAAACCATTATAAAACATTTAAATTGTCTAATTTTATATCTTATAAATATTCATATTGACAATCACTACTTTAAAATGTATCACAATTTTTCAAATTAAAGAAAAAGTGATCAAACAAACCATAGAAATTATAAACCAACCTATCAAGAGTAAAATAAAATTGAATCAAACTGAATACAATCAAACCTTAAATGAATTAAAGTGTAACAATAGTTATGAAAATAATATAAATATTATTTTATTTCATTTAACTACACCAAATTCAACTGAATAAAATGAAAAAAAATTATAAAATTTAATTGAAATGAACCAAATCATATATATTCAATATTTCCAAACACTACTTTAACTAAAAAATACTAAATAACTATAAATTGAAAAAAAAACAAAATAGACCAACCCAAATTGATCTGAACAAAACTATATCAAACTAAAATAAACTATATTTACCTAAGATAAATTTAACTCATATGTTTTATTCATAAATAGAACAAAAAAATATGAATTTAATGTAAACATGAAAAATTATCCTAAATAATACTTGCTCATAGTAAACTCACTGGGAGAAGAGGGGTTGCAGGGTCTCCTTGAGAAGGGGGTTCATGGGGTCATAGGGGTTCTCGAGGGAGAAGGGGGGTCGCCGGGAGAAGGGGGGTCTCCGGGAGAAGGGGGGTCGCCGGGAGAAGGGGGGGTCACCAGGGGTCGCCGGAAGAAGGGGGTCACAGAGTTGTGGGGGTCGGGGGGAGAATTAGGGTTGGGGACAGGGGTGAAGGGGCTGGAGTGTAAATAAAAGAGATGGTTTTGTGGCGGTTTATTATAAACCGCCGCGAAACCATTTTACAAAAAGTTTTAGTGGCAGTTTTGTGAATCGCCTCTACAAAACCGCTGCTAAAGCCAATTTATGTTGTAGTGAGAGTACTGTTCATCCTATCCACCCATTCATTTATATCTCAATAATCTGCTTCTGGTTCTTGATATTTCACCTATGAGTAATCTTCCCATGCATACAAATTTTAATTTGAATACATCATGGAAAATGAATTGTTTTTTTATATTTTTTATAAAGAAAACAAAGAATTTTGTTTACAAAAAATATAAATTTAGAAAAATTGATCGAAGTAACTACTTAGATCCCCAAAAACGATGCTTGTTTTGATGCATGCCTATTGTGGGGTGTGACAAAAGAAAATTTCTAAGTCTTCATAGTGCAACACAGTGGATGACCAGAGTCGTCTGACTTGAGGAGCATCACAGTTAGTTCAATAAATAATTTCTAATTCACCTAATCTAAATATTTTTGGGGTTTTAATATTTATTTAAAATAGTGGTTTGGGGGTTTTTTGAAAATAGTGAAATTAAAATAATGCAATGCATAATTTATATCTAGATGTAGATGCAGATGCAAACCGAATGAAATTATGAAAGAAAGGTCTTGGTCCTAGGGTTCGATATCACATGTTCATTCATCTATTTTATTTGTTTTTTAAATTATATTTGATAATTCATTTAGTGAAACCTCATTAATTAATTAATTTCCCTTGATTTATTGAGTGTGTGATTTTAGTATGTGTCCAACACACCAAACCACACCTCCTCCAATAGTCAAGTAGGGTAACACCTCAACCAATAATGTTATTCCTACAAGACTCAACTCCACTGTATGCTATTTCATCCTATATAGAAACCCCAAATCCACTGTATGAAGGTTTTTCCTAAGAGAAGATAGGAAAAATGATTAATCACGAAAAAGATATGGATTTGAAAATAGTGTCGTGGTGGACGACCGCCGCACTCGTGCAATATTACCACCTCCACCACAAATAGATTTAAAACATTTTCAATTTGAAGCCCAATAATGAAGAACACTGTGAAACCTATCCTGGGTTTAAGCCTTGAGTTAGTCACCTTCCATGGCGATGTGCATATAGATCATGATGGAAATATGGAAGAGGGAGAATGAGAATTAGAGTTGGACGAGAAAGAAGGATTAAAGAAGAAATGGGAAACACTTTAATAAAAAAGATGAATTTGTTACATGTAAAAGAAAACTAAAATAAAAAGAAAAGAAATCCTAAATGGAACTTGGCCTATTATCCATGGTGTCCCAGATGGAATGAGATGGATTGGAATGATTTGAGAGGTAAGAGCTCCTCTCCTTTAACATGCAGATTTCATCCTCCAAAATTTGTCACATTTTGACCTATTAATTTGTCGATTCATGCATGTAACCCTTCATTAAAGTTGTTCATAAATATTTTGGTCGTTCATCCTCTAAGTTTCAGATCATTTGAAAACCTTATGTTGGATTTATGAATTTTTCATTGGTGGTTTCATTCTATGGACGCAGGTTCCAAGAAGCTTCTTTCAAAAATATGTCGTTCAATGGCCACCATAATGGATTCGAAACTCAATAGAATTTAATATAGAAATGACCCTATATATAATTGTTCCATTACAGATAGAAGAACCTCAATTGAAGGTGTGTAGGCTAAGATGGACTTCCGTTACTGTGGTGGGGTCCATGTTGCCCGCCCGAAAACTTCTTCAACTTCATTGATTTTTTTACGGCCTCTAGATGATTGAATCGTCCCCTAGTGCAGAATAAAAAGCTAAAGGATATAAACTAAGGATTCTAAAAATAATAATCAATCAATTTGGAGTTATATTTTTCAATAAATGGCTAAAATACCCTTGATGTAAAAATACGTCAAAACTCCATAATTAAGCACTTTTCACGATTTTTCTCAAAACACATCATAAATACAAAATTGATCCATATAATCTCAAATTAATAATTCGACAAGGTTAAAATAATTAAAATTCATACAAAAATGTGGAAAATATTATCTCTATCAGATATCATCTACATTTCTTTATTCTGACCATAATCTTTGTAATTTGGTTCTGTCATGGGAGTCATATGAGAGGAGGCAATGAATAAGAATGTTGTGAAGGAATAAATTCTACAGAGCTCACAAAACATGGTTCTATAGTAATCGGTTGCACCACATTAATATCACAAATCACCACATACAATTCCATCAAACCATTAATGCACTGTTGTCTAAATAATAAAGATGAATCAATCCAATCTCTATCATTGACTAGAGGGTACTCGGTGTGCCATAAACGTTCAGGATATTGCAGATGTTGATATATTATTGAATCAATTGATTGATCAGCCCTCAGTTTTAATTGACTATGAATATTATTGTGAACATCATCTAATGTCAGAAAACCATGAAGATTTTCCACTCTTAAAGGTGCAAAACTATAGCTAAAACACTACTCGGTATAAATTACTTCACCGTTGCAATATATTTTCACAAACATGATTACCTAGACAAAAATAATTAATAAAATATTATACACTAAATCAAAATTTTAAATTATTTAATTTGGTTATGATTAAAAAATTGACTTGATCTTCATACTTTTTCTATGTATCAGTTTATCAATATTGAGGTATACTGATGTTGATATTATTACCAAAGGAAATTTATTATAGCATTATATATTTTATACCACTTATCAAATTTTCCATAAAATTTAATTACTTATGAATAGATAACTATGACTTGATATTGATACTTACTATGGATTAGTTTATCATTATCTGATAAACTAACCAAAACCTATGGGTGAACTCATAGTGTCTCTATTGTCAAATATTTCAGCAACCGCCAGTCTCCTTTCAAATAGCAACACCTCTTGTCAAATACTTCTTATCAAACACCTATTCTTGAACGCCTCTTTAGGGACACCTCTTCAGGGATGCCTCTTCGGGAAAGCCTCTTTGGGAACGCCTCTTGTCAATCGCCTTTTAATTACTAATTTACTCACATGCATGTGAGGAGGACTAGGGGTATGAAATACATAATTTTTTTAAGAGGACACACAAGTCATTACAAACCTAGTGAGAGATTACTCATAGGTCATCATTGCATAAAAAATGCAGTTATTACAAATTATACAACCACATACAAAAAAAAGACATTCAATTTCCACTATGAATTGGTCATACATCTCAAGATTAGTCGTCACAGAATACTCCTAACATGTTTTTTGATATAATAATTATGTTCTACATATTAATTAACTTTACCAAATAAAATATGAAATATATATTTAAATATCTACACCTATTTTCCAAAAATATAAATTTTCAATTTGTATGTATATATATATATATATATTTAAAAATAACATTTAATAAATTTAATTAAAACTAATATAATTTACACTAACATAAAATCCATTACAACACTGAACACTAATGTTATTTTCAATTTTATAAAATCACATATATATATATATATATATATATATATGTAATGTTTTTTGTTATTCTAATACTTTCCAAAATATAAGTAAATATATTTTATAATTTATTACTTGAAAGAATAATTGTTTATACGTAATATTATTTAAATTTATTGATTAAAATTATTATTAGTAGTAAATAAAAGTAATATTATTTACACTTACATAAAAACCATTAAAATAATATAAAACTATATTATTTTCAATTTAATAAAATCACATATATATAAATTTTTTGTCATTTTTCTATTGTACAATATTTAATTAATTATATTTCATACTTTATTGCTTCAAATAATAATTAATTACACTGAATATAATTTAAAATTATTATTTATAGAAAACTATTTTTATAGCATTAACAAAAAGAATTTTCTATACATGTTTTAATAAATTTAAATATTATACTTAATATAACTAATATATTTTTAATAAATTATATAGGTAGTGTATAGAATATTATAATTAAAATTAATATTAATTAAAAAATAACATATTTTATATACACATAAATATGTTATACTCTCTATTAAAATTAAAAATATATACATTTTTTAAAACAATTTTATTTCCCTAAATATAAATTATATTTTAGACATACCATATTTAAATTTCTTAAACAGTCAATGTGAATTCATACAACAAACAATAACTCATTAAAAAATTAAATCATACAAAAGACAGTAATTTACACATTCATACGTGCATCAATACATATTAAATAAATAAACCATACACACAAACGCTAATTTCTAGACATCAAAAATTAAATAAATAAACCATACAAATAAATTAATTAAATACAATTAAACAATTAAAATTTTAAATAGAAATTTTACCTTCTTAAAAGCAGGAAATACTTGTTGAGAAAGAAATTTTGCAGGGCTTCGCATCAAATTTCAGCGGAGAAGAAGAAGATTTGAGGGGATATCCTTTTATAAAATCTTAGTGGGAGGATGTGTGAATCTCATTCATGCATCCTTCATCCACTTCACGAAGGATGCTTGAACAGGGTTCATGTGTCCTTCACCGTGCCAAGGATGCACGAACGAGGTTCACGCATGTCTGGTGGAAGAGAAAGATGTGTGAACCCCATTCACACATCTTCCTCGCATAAGAGATACATGAATGAGGTTCATGCATCTCGGGTCCCCTTTAAAAAAAAATCAGGGACCCTATCCCATTAAAAAAATAAAAAACCCATTTAAAAAAAAATCCACAATCTCTATGTTAAATGATCACTTTAAATAGTAAAATTATTTTCATATAAAATATCAAATATTTCACATCAATTCAAAAACCAACATGGGTATTGTAGATTCCACACCACTTATTTTAACAAATGATGTATAAATCAAACATTGATCACCAATAATGGGATATAGGTTAGATTTTTCACATTTTTTCTATTAAATAAACCATGGTGGAAGATGACCACATGTTGATATCATTGACGTTGGGGTTGAAACCTCAACTAATACAATTTCCATGTTAGGCCTTCTTTGATGGATGATTTTTTTTCAGTAGCTAACACAACAACATGCGCAGATGCCAATTCTTGGAGGTGATTGCAACAACACACAATAGAAACAAACTTGTATTTATTTATTCACTTGGAATTGTATTACAACACTTATAACAAACCCTGTTTATAGGGATACAATGACACAATAAATCAAACATAAAAATTAAAAGTTCATAGATCTAGTGTGGTAGGTGCCACCCAAGCATCCCAAGCCAAACACGTTAATCAAACTTCATTGAATTCTTCACACCTCCGTCACAGTAGTGGAGGTAGGTGTGGTCCAAGGAATAAACAAGTTTATTATCCAACATCCCCCCTTAAACTTGTTTTCCTTGTAACCCATGAATTTTCTTCATATCTAGGTGGGTAACCAACAGATGTAATGACTTCACCATAGTCATTACGTAGAGAAAATTCAAAAGAAAATGTGGAAGCAGATATGTATAACACTGGAGGTGATCATAAGAACAAAATAACAGTAGAAGGAATCAAACTATATTTTGTTTCTTTGATTTAGAATTCTTTCAGCTTGTACTCCTCTTCTAGGATCATATTCTTATTCATGGAATCCTCTGTCTCAGGTTCGGGTTCTTCGAAATGTCCCCCACTACCACAAATTTGGCTAAGGGATGTGTCAGCTTTTATCAATGGTAAGAAGAAAGTGCTGATAAAAGGCTGGCCTTTATCGTCGCTAGGGAAAAGTGCTGATAAATATCCCCTTTATCAGCGCTATGTTTAGCATTGATAATTTTTTTTAATAAAAAATATTATGAATTTATATAAAATTATTATATTTATATTCAAAAATAATGTTTATTTGTATAAATTGAATAAAAACATATGTTTATAATTAATATAGATTTTTTAATAATTCAAATATATATATAATAAATTTCATTAAATAATAATTAAATATATTAAATATATTATATTTGTAAATTTATAATTATATATTTATAATTATATATAAATACATTTTAAATATATATATATTTATAATTATATATGAATACTTTTTAAATATGTATATTTATAATTGTAATTATAAATATATATATATATATATAAATATATGTTTCCAATGAATTTGGTTAATTGATGCATGAATATAATTGATGTTCATATGTTAGGTATTCATCATGAATGTTCATTTATACATTACACCCTCATTATTATTCATGTTGTCCATATATATGATGACTCATTTTTTACAAGATCTATACTTTACTCAGTGTATACGATTCATTCATGTTCCCATGAAGCTCTTATGTTCTCATAAATACTTAAAATCATGGCAAATATATTTAAATAATAAATTTATTTATTATATTTATAATTATAAATATTTTATTATATATAATTACTTTTAAAAATATATTTAGAATAATAATTGTATATATATATATTTAAATAATTATAAAATTACAATATTTTTTTAAATGATAAATATATTTATTATATTTATAATTATATACAAACACCTTTTAAATACATTTATATGTAATTATAATTATAATGATAAAAATATACATATATTTAAATAAATATATGTATTTAACGAATATATATATATTCATTAAAGTCATATATTTATTTTAATTTTTTAAATGATAAATATATTTATTATATTTATAATTATATATACACTTTTTATAAAATTATGATAAATAAATTTATTATAATTTTATAAATATATATATTAATATATTAATATACACACATATATATTCATATAAATATATTTACAACCTGCGTCCCCCCATGAAATTTGGTGGATGGATTCTCTCATATTTGGAGAGCTTCTCTCTCTAACTATTTATGGTGATCGTTTCTGCGATTGTGTGGAATCCATCTCTAGATCTAATGTTGTTGGTCATAATGAGATTTTTTCTCTATGTTGCTTGGGCATAAGATTCAATCTGCTCAAGTATGAAAAGGTTGGGAATTAAGAGAGTATGAGGGATAACCCTATTTCCTAGAAGGTTCCTGCTCATGGACGAGGACAAAGATCTGATGCGGGGAAGTCGGTCTTGGTTGGATACAACTGGTGACGATGCTCGAGATCCAATGGATGAAGTCCTCAGCCCCTGAAGTGTGTGCGGCGGGGTGGAACATATGGAGTTCATAAATAGGATGTCGATGTTCTTGGGGTGAGACGACCTCGACCTCTGGAGGTGGGGCTGGATCAGGGATTTTTCTCATTGGCTACAGGCATATGGGTGCTTGCAGTAGTGACATAGGAACCAGTTGGTGATAGCGACAGATTGGGATGACAATGGTTTACTATTTTGGTTGGTGCTATGATCTAGGATCCAGGTGGGATCTTGAACCCCGGTGGATGCAACAGGCACCCCACGACAGTGGCTTGTAGACGGAGGGACTTGATTGCGATCTGACACGGTGACCCTGGCGCTGGGCTCTGGCAACGTAGTCCTGGTGGTTTTGGGTCGGTGATGTGGCGCGTGGATACCCGACGTGAGAATGGAGAGCAGATTCATCATGTTGGGAGCGGGTACTACTGGTGCCGATGACAGTACATGCAGGTTGAGTAGTCACTGTGTTTGGATGCGGGGGCGAGATTCCCTATCATGACAGGGACAACTTGGATACTGTCGATGACTTGGCTTCAGACATTGGGAATTGATGGAGGGCATGTACGTGATTTGTAGTAGATCTTGACAGGTAGAGACCTTGGAATGAGAGGAGGGTGTCAGAAGTTATGTTGACATCAAGATAGGGACAGTGTAGGCTCGCAGGATAGCATCAGGTGTGACCCTCGGTTGGTGGTAGTGATGGGATCCAAGAAGCCCAATTGCATTTGGGTCTTTGAACCACCTGCGAAATGAGCTTCAGACCATGACCATTGTTTTAGGGTCTTTTGGGACTCTTGATTTTGGGGGTTGTATCCCATGTATGTGTGTGTTTTATTTACTCTTTTTTTAATAAATTTACGAGGTCATGGTTTTGGGTTACCAAATTGATGATCTGAACCGTTTTAGTATATAAATATATTTATAATTATATAAAAATACTTTTAAAAATATATATTTATAATTTTAGTTATATATATATATATATATTTGAATAATTAAAAAATTATAATAAATATATTCATAATAATTATAACTTTATAAATATATATAATTATAGAAATATATTTATAAATATATACAAATATTTATACATATAAACAAATATTTGTAATTATAATTATAAATAATATATATATATATATGTAAATAATTTTAAAATTATAATAAATATACTTATTATATTTATAATTATAATTATAAATAAATAATTATTTATTTTTAGTCATAAATATTAATATATATATATATTTAAATACTTATGAAATTAAAATAAATATATTAATTATATATGGTAATAAATATAAATAAACAAATAAATATATTTAAATACTTATGAAATTAAAATAAATATATTAATTATATATATATATATATTATAATTTCATAATTATTTAAATAAATAAATATATTTATATATAAATAATTATAAAATTATAATAGATATATTTATAATTAATGTATTTATTATATTTATAATTATAATTATAAATATAATAAATATATTTATTATAATTTCATAATTATTTAAATATTAATATATATTTATTTAAATAATTATTAAATTATAAAATATATATATAAGTAATATATTTATTTTAATTTCAAAAGTATTTAAATAAATAAATAAATAAATTTATTTATATTTATGACTATATATAATTAATATATTTATTTATATTTATTTTTATAATTTAAATATATATGTAATAAATATATATTTATAATAAATATGTACTAAATATATATTTATAACAAATATATATAAAATTATAGTTATTAAATAATTATAAAATTATAATAGATATATACAAATTTAATTCTAAATAAATATAGATATATTTAAATAATTATAAAATCATAATAAAGATATTAATTATATATAATTATAAATGTAATAAATATATTTATTATAATTTTATAATTATAAATATATATATTTATTAAATATGTAAATATAAATAATTATTTATTTATAATTATTACTATAAATAAATAAATATATATTTATTATACATATAATTTTATAAATATATATAAACATATAAATAATTTATTATCATTATAGTTTTATCAGCGCTTTTTTAGCACTAATAAAGGTATGTTTTATCAGTGCTTTCTATTTTATTGCTGATAAAACATACCTTTATCAATAATTTTAGCTAGTTCTAATAAAAGGTTTACCCACTTTTATAAATGAACCCTAATAGTATCATCCTCCTCTCGCACGCCTCAAGCTCTTACAGAAGCCGAACCCTACCACCACAACCTCATCCTCCTCCATGGTCGACTACTCCTCCTCCACCTCCTCCTCCTCCTCTGCTGCTGACTCCTCCTCCATCGCTACCAACTCCTCCCCCACTACCGACTCTTCATACCCCAGCTCTCATACACAGGTTTCATGCTCCACATCATCTTCAAGCCTAGTGTTCATGATTTTTACTTCTATATAATGCATTATCAATATCATATATTCCTCATAAGGATAAGTATACTATTCTCCCATTGTGTATTTATGTTGACACCCTACATGGAAACTATGATGGTTGTGTATCTTGAATTGTTTCATTTGAAGAAACTATGGGAAATCCAGTTCTGTTGATTGAACATGACTTGATTTTTCATTCTTATTGTTATATTAGGCAAGTTCCCCCATTGGAATTGGAGCTATCTAATAGTGGATTATAGGTTATGTTTGGGACATGACATGTCATTTATAATTTCTCTTAGATTTAATTACTATTTAGAATTGTCTTTATTTGTTACATAGTTATATATTATTGTTTTCATATTAGTTACTATGTATGGATTCATCTAGATAGGCATGGAATGTTTATCATTTTGGAAATTCTTGTATAGTTTGTGCAGTGTTGAGTTTTTCTTTTAGATTACCTGACTTACAGATGTGTCATTCCAAATAGTACTACAATTTTATTTGTAATAAATGTGTTTAAATCATTCTCTAATTATATTTTGATACCCATGGTACTAGTATCCCACTATAGGGGACTAGGTAGCTCTCTATGGGTTAGTAGTGAGCATAACTTGAATACAGTGCAACTGCCCATGTTAGAATATCTATAAAATGGTATCAGTGAGATGTCATGATTAATGGGGTTTTTAATTTTTTAATAACATGTATTATAGAAAATACATGAGAAGTAATACATACAAAGGAATTGTAAACCTCTTTTTGGTGGGAGCTCGAGTTACCAGAGGATGTCTAGTACTGAGTAGGAATTATAAAATTAAGAGAGGCTTTAGATTTCTAATCTAAAGTATGATGGAATGGAAATAAAAAAACATGATTTCATATTGATTGAAATTAAAACTTTATTTCAGTTCATGCATCATGCTAGGAATTGATAGTTAGGTGCACATAATATTTCCTTATAGTTGAGAAATGATATCACTCATTATATATAAGGTACTTTGTGTATATATCCAAATTCTCATGAGTTTCTCATGATATGTGGGATTTCTCAAAATTGTTTCTTTCAGGGAAGTACCTTCCTATCAATGTAAAATGTCACTGCATGGAGGGCCTTTATAGTGAAATAAATTACGATGAAGATTGTAATAATAAAATAATTTCTAGTTATAGTGAGGATTCATGTTGTATTTAACTTGAGGATGAACTTTAGGGTGGATAGTGGAAAGGTGGGAATGAATCCTATAGAGCTATGAGAGAAGAAGGATCAATTTAACGGCTTAGAGGTGAAGAGGTTCATATGAATGATTATGTCCCCTTGAGGTGCCTTAGTTTTTTCCATAAAAATTAAAATGGATCACTGAGAATATGTGTGGACTATTAAAGGTTTTTCTAAGTGATAGAAATTAACTTCTATCCACTTATACATATTGATGTACTATTTGATCAAATTAGAGGTGCTAAAGTGTTCTCTAATATCGATTTGATATCAAGTTATCATGAGTTTATGGTGATGTATTAGGAGGTAGGATTTGAAAAGTTCTAGTCCAAGATGGTTGTGTGGTTGCTTATGGGTCCAGACAGTTAAGTACACATAATGTAAACTTCCCAAATCCTTTTCTATATTTGAAAATAGTGGTTCTTTCCATGAGGTTTTATTGGTATTATCTTTAGGGTGATATATTTTTGGAATACACTAAAAAAAGTGTTTGAAATATATTTAATCACAAAGTGAAATGAACCATTGATAGTGGAGAAAGTTTGAGTACCTATAGTACTTTCACTTTGTCCTAATTTATACCCTCAATAAGGGTAACATTTTATATAATGTACCATTTTGTAAGGATCAAGCTTAGGTAGTTCATGATTCAAGCATAAAGTGGAAGATGGTTACCCACTTTGAAGAGATGTGACTTTATGTTCAAAATTATCATGGCCAAGTGACACTTATGTCTTTCTCTATCACTCATTCACTCCTTAGTAGTATTATAGGAGTGAACTATAGGATTCATACTATTTGTTAATGAGAGACATGATAAACATCTTATAGCTTTATATTTTATAAAATTTAGGTTATTTTTTATTCATTTATCCTTTATAAAGTGCCTTTCTTGGGATTTATGCCTTTATGAAAATTCCTAAGTGGAAATTTTAAAATGATTCAATTGTAGTTAAATGTTTCTTAGAAAATTATATGTGTTCAACATACCATTTTTTGGTTTAAAATATCTTTAAAATTATTTAAAAACATAGCATTGACTTTTGCATGCCAAGTGTTTTTCAACTCACCCGATTGGCTTTCATAAACGGATGTGAATGTTTTGAAAGTGAATGTAATACTAGTTTCATTTTTACAAGGGATGTGTTATGTTATAAATGAAAATGTGTAAAATATGGAGGGTTGTAACTCATTTTAAATGATTAAGATTTTTGGGTCATGAAGTTTCCTTGAATTCTTAAAAAAGGAATTGGGGTTTTTGAGAAAGAGTGTTTGGAACTGATTGGTTTATTTTAAAAAGAAAATGTTATTTTAAAGAAGAATTTGTGTTAATCGTTGGTTTTTAATGGGATTTCAACTGTGATTTTATAAATAGTTTTCAAAGGATACTTTAAGTATATAACTTTTTTTATCCTTGGTTAATTTTTATATCAATGTTTTGTGTATTTATTTTTTTAAATATTAATATTACTGAATAAAATAGGATTAATATGAATAAAGAATGGATGGATACCAATCCTCTGACAAAAGAGTATGAAGATGGATTGAAATATTTCATCAAGTTTCTAAAATATTATATATATAACTATTCTAAAATAATTTTTTTGTTTTTACATTATTGTTATTCAAGAAAAATTAGTCCAAAGGAGTTGGAAGAACACTTCATCTGTCATAGAATATATCGACGTTATAAATTTTGGAATAAACATGGGGAAAAAAATATAATATAGTTAGTGACTGGGATAAAACTATGTTTTATGGATCATCTAATATGATTACAATTTTTGAAAATAAATAAGACCATATCAAGGATGTGATTACAGATGTGAATGATGATGAATATCATATTGAGGAAATAACAAGGATAATTGAAGATGAACTTTGTGATTGCCCAAAATTGTTTGAGCAGTTAAATAGTTGTGCAAAGACACCATTGTATAGTGGTTGTACTATATATATAGCATTGTCAGTTGTACTGAAGCTGTATAATTTGTAAGTAGGAAACAGATGGAGTGATGCAATTTTTATGGAATTTCTATCTCTCTTTAATGACATGATCCCATAATATAATGAGCTCCCGAGCCAAAAATACGACACCAAAAAAATGCTATGCTCAATTGGTATGACCTCTGAAAGAATACATGTCTTCCCGAATGACTGTATACTGTTTCACAAGGACCACAAATCACTTAGAGAACGCCCAAAGTGTGGTGTTTCTTGATACAAGAAAGATAAATATGTTCTTATAAAAGTTTTATGGTAATTTCCAATCATTACAAGGTTTAGGAACCTATATGAAAGTGTGGAGACTATAGGGAAATTGAAATGGCACACAAACACAAGAAATAAAGATGGGAAACTACATCATCTAGCAGACTCTCCTCAATGGAAGAGAATTTATCATGAGTATCCTGAATTTGGAAAGGATCCAAGAAACCTTCGTCTTACATTATCTACAGATTGAGTGAATCCTTTTGGTTTTGAAAGTAGTAATCATGTTTCTTACACTCTTTCCAGGAAGGAGAGATATCAGTTTTTCAACTTCTTGAATGACGTAAAGGTTCTATATGGGTATTCATCGAATATTAAGAACATTGTGTCAATGACTGATTTAAAGTTAAACAGTCTAAAATAATGTTAATTATATGTTTTGATACAATATTTAATGTATATAACTTTACTTTCATTTTTTCCAAAAATTTCTTTCATACATTAACCAAACTCTGTTTCTTCTTCAAAGTTATATGCAACAAAGTTATAAACCCGATGAAATTACTGACTATATAAAGAAAAATTTCTATCATATTATGTAAATTAGAAATTTTATTCTCAAGAAAGTTATTTGATATGATGGTTCATTTGATTGTTCACTTGGTGATAGAGTTTTGACTATGTGTTCCTATACACTATAGATAGATGTAACCCATTGAATGGTATATGAATATTTTAAAAGTGTATGTTAAAAATTGAAGTCAGCTAGAGGGATGTATTTTAGAGTGATATATTATTGAGGAAGCCATTGAATTATGTACCAAATACCTATCTAGTTTGTAAAGCATTGGTTTACTAAAATCTCATCACATTGGGCGGCTTACAGGTGAAGGAATTTCTGAAAGAGATATTGTCACAATCAATATTACATATCGGGAGTAGGACCACCATTATATTTTTCATAATATTTTATAGGTTTCCACATATGTTGAAACCTAAAAATAAATTAATAGGCATTTGAATTCATCAAGGGCTGAAAGATGGATATTAAATAAACATAATCAATAGTTTATAGGATAATTTCAGGACCATATTTTTAAGTATTCAAATGAAAATATAGATTCAATTTCATAATGACTTCGATGACTATTTGGAGGACCAAATGTTTATGTATTATCTTATAATGGTTATATAATTAATGGTTATAAATTTTATACAAATGATCATGATGAAGATAGTACCAATAAAATAGTGTAGTTTCCCTCATGGTTGAAGCGAAGTATGTTTTTTGTACTAAGGATAGAAATCCAATTTATCCCAATATCTCATAATTTGGAATCATAAAAAAAATATTGGTATTGGATTATATAACATTCTAAGTGATGATTTTTCAATTAAAGTGGGTTGATAGAATGAGTGTTGTTAAAATAGATGAATTGGGATTCATGAAAGTTGATTTTAGAAAGGAAGGGTACAAAGATGAACCGTTTATAATTGAATCACATGCAGTACAAGTATTTTATACTATCGATCCCGTAAACCAAAAGTGGTCAATTTTTCTGTTATCGACCAAAACCACTAAGGGGTCAGATGAAAATTCAACCGAGGATGGAACTTTCATTAGGACATCACAATAATTCTGTAGTGGTCCCAATGTAGACGACATTTTTTATGTCATAGGAGACCATAATTAAAGGATTTTTATCATCGATAGAGGGGTAAAATCCCTTCAACCTTTAAAAAAGAAATAGATTTCAATAACCAGGTTACATTTTTTTTAATATACATCATGTTACCTCATGTTATTATCCATTTTCTGATGCATTTACATACTCTAAAGTATAAGTAAAATCACTTATGTTGATAATAACTTTTGTATGTGCTGGTGCTCCCAATCCCATGGAACAAAATGTATTTCAACCTGCTGCTGCTTGCAGTGCAGAGGAACACCCTTTTGCTCATGCTGGTGCTCCCATTCCTGAGGAAAAACAAATTTCTCAACCTGATGCTACTCCCAGTACATAGGTATAATGATCATTTTCACATGCCTATGATACCTATCTAGAGGAACATATTGACAATGTTGATTCTGGGGAAATGGTAGGCAATGAAGGACCGGTGTTGCAGAAAAAATAGGAGTTTCGTAGTTTGATGGTGTTAGAAAAAATCATGAAGGTGAAAATCAAAGGCATCAAATTCGAGTTGGTATGGAATGTGTGGGGTCACCATGTTAACCCCAAGAAGGCCACATTCAAGAGTTATATTATAATCATCACTCAACAACGTATGCCGATTGATATAGATTTGTTGCACCATGTTGTGATAGGGTTAAAGACACTGATGTGGGAAGAGATTATAGTAACATTATGATATCATTTCATTACTTTACTAAAAATTAAAATTATGAAACATTGACTTACTCTTCATAATCCAATGTAGAGTGCATTTATAGTATATGAATCCCATAAGAAGTATAAATTAATGCTTGCAAGAAGGATTCATAGAGTATTTCAAACAATTCTAACAATAAATCATCTTAAAGATGTTGAAGGTAAAGTAAACTCACACCCATAGGTTATCGATCCACCCCTGATAACCTAAGAAGCATGTGATGTGTTTACTAGAAGTTGTGCAGATGTGTATTTTTAGGTACATTGTGGCTATTATACATTTTTTGATAATACATGTATTCATCACTCTGAATGAAAATTTTATATTTATGAAACATCAACTGAGTACTAGAAATAAGGAACAAGAAGAAAAACCACCATACCTCTATTGTAAAATAAGGATTGGGTATGCTTCACTTGAAAAAAATTGGTACATATTTTAAATCAATCGTAATACTTTTATGTGCCATGAAAAAAAACTATAATTATGTTCTTCTATTTATATGTAGATTGATGACTTGAAATCCAAAGACAATTCCATCCCACTCATTGTGATATGGAAGGAGGCGTATGTAAATAAAAACAAGATACTAATAGATGAAAACACATAAAAAGTGTGGGAAACATGTGTAAGTATTACATAGTAAAAATTTGTTTTAATTAAAATCAATATTACATAATAATTATCACTTATTTTCCTATATTTTCTATCTGGCATAGTCATAGGAATCAACAACACCTTTTTTGGATGAACACAAACTATCAGTGGCCTTGAACTAGCAAGAAAAGTATTTCCACGTTAAAGGTGCGGGTTTTGGGGTGACACCCAGAAAATATTTTGAGAAAAAAAAACTAGAGGACGATCATTGTGAATTAATAAAACAGATGAGAGAAAAAATATCTGCCCTTGAAGGACACTTCCAATGGAAGGAAGATATGATGTAAACTTTAATGAGGGGGTGGCAAAGAGAAGAAGAAACTCAAGAAAAACCAATGTGTGGAGATACCACCCCACCCCACACCAACTATGTGGCTAGCTATTACCCTTAAAGAGATGTCTTAGCAGAGGTAATCAATGTTCTAAAAAAATTTTCTATAAAATGTGAATCAGACAAAAACTGATACCTTTCCTATATTGATATTCTATAGGGTTATAATTACTGTGATTTATATCAGGAAACACCCACCCATCGCCTTATGGTGTGGGCTATGGTGTTCAATATTCAAAAGGATATGTTACACAACAGACCAATTCAAATGGGTCATGTGAAAGTGTCAATTAGTATATCCCATGAGCTAGGCATAAATCAACCTGTTCCAATTCATGAGGATGATATTAATATGGTCAGAAAAGCTATTGAAACATTCATCACATGGCTGTCATATCTTATAAAAAAACATGCTGACAAGAGGTATTCATTTCCATTTTACTTTTCAATATAAACCATTAACAATTAATGTAAAAAGTTCGGAACCAATGAATGTTATAATATATGGAAAAAGAGAAGGGAATAAAATGAAAAACCACCTCAAAACCATCGAAAGGATTGACCAACTGATCAAAAATATCTACCCAAAGCACCATTACCCCACTTTTTCTATATCCACATTTTTTATCATTCAAGGATCATGTGGATCAAAAGTTAAAATATGGTCACAACAACATAGTTGAATTTGAAGAAAATATATATGGAGATAAAGATTAATAATTCATTAGTTTGTCGATTGAAACTAAAATCCTCGACTATGACTAGTTAGGTGGCTCAGCTGTAAATGTATACATGTGGTATATTTTCATGATTTGATTTTCCAAAGCTGATATTCTATGCTAATTATGAGTAAATAAATTTATATTTTTGGAAGATGTATATATGAAAAATAATTGAAGGTATTTTCCTATAAAAACAAATTACGCTCTTTAGTCCTCACATAACCTCTACAAAACAAAAAAAATAGATAAAAAAATAGGGTGAAATAGTGGTATGTCTGATCAAATCGTTTCAAATAAAATTTTTATATGGAAAACTCTATTTAATACCAATTATATAGGGTAATACTCTATAATTTAATCATAAAAAATATATTTTTATTTCTTTCATTACTTACTCCTTTTTGTGTTTTTAGGTAGCATTGGATGCTCATTGTGGTAAATTTGTATACTCGAAAGATTTATTTCTGGGATTCAATGCATGGATATCCAACAAACCATACACACATGATAGAGTTTGTAAATTTTTAATACACAACATCCATTTTTTAGAACTAAACATAAATTTATATAATTTAAATTATCTTTTAACGAGGACTCTGTCATGATAGGGTGGTACGTCACTATCGTGAAAATAAAGAAATTATGCCAGGGGATAAACACACAAATGAAGAAAAGTTCTACGAATGGATAATCATCAGGGTATATATAATAAGATTTCACTATCCAAACACATATCCAAACAATTTACTTATTCTAAATAATGTTTCTGTAGTGTCTGAAACAAACCAATGGAAAATATTGTGATTATTATATTTGTAAATTTATAAGAGAGATCATATTCCATGAACAAAATAGCATCCCTAAAGAGGTATTTTCTATGATAATTACTATTTCATTTAAAATATTTATTAATATTTTTTGTATTTATATTTTTCTAGTACTAATATGAGTGTCGAAAAGACTCATATTTAGAAGATGATATGGATGAACTCAGAAACGAATGGGAAACATACCTAATGGAAGAATGGACACAAATAGCATGAAGATGTGACTTCAATAGAAGTAGTGTATTTTTTTATATTTATGTTTAATTTACTTCTTTTTAATATTACTCACATAATAATTGTTTTATTATACCAGTGGATTCCTTTGTTCGAGTTGAGGCTGTTTGTTCAAAGATGGTAATGCATGTGAGAGATTGTACTTCAAGACTGCAACTGAGATAACGACAAAAAGGAAATAGTTCAATAATGTATAAAGGTTAATTCCCACTACTTATTTAATTAATTATTTTTCAACATTTTATCTACCATTTGTAAGTTAATTTTCTTATCATTTTTTTCTAATACTTTTTTTATAGATCCTTTGGGAAGTCATATTTTTCTTTCAATTATCTATAACAAGCCAGAAAAGAGAAAACATGTTTGTAACACCCCGACCCTAGTTACCCAGAGTCGCTTCATTATTACATAACATTGGCATGATCATAAAAAAGATCAAGTCTCTAAAGATCGATTATTTTAGTAGCCTTGAAAAAACTAGATACATTCATAAAGTTTACATTACATCATAAAATGAAAAACTACACCAATATAGTCTTCATAGTCCACACTCTTATCCCCTCATACTATCCCTGTAGGTCATTTATAAAATATTTCTTCACATCCTCGGAAAAATAAAACATAGAAAGGGGTGAGCTCAAATGCCCAGTAAGGATAACAATATAGCGAAAACTTTCATAAATAAACATAAACATTTAAGGCAATGTATAACTAAAACAAAAGCCTTTTAAAACTTTATCTTCAATATAATATGGCATAAATAAAATGAAATAGTGCCATATACTTATTCACATGGATATTCTACTAGTCTAATAATCACATGCAATATCAATAACCACTTTCATAATGATGGAATGCATAATGCCAGACTATCATAACCACAGAGCCAAGGCTTCGTGCCAAGACTACAAATAAGATTTTGTCAAGGCCTTGTGCTAAGAAACTAGTTTGTCTCATGAGACCTACTGATGCATCGAGGAGCTATAGCGGGCTCTACCCGTCACTTATTAAGTCCAATGCATTCCTTATATGAACAGGTTTAAACATAACATAAAAATTCGTATTAAAACTAGCATATGAAATGTCAATACTTTATACATAAACCATAAATGGTATAAAAATAACACATCCATAGTCAAACATATCACAAAACCATCAATACAATATGGAAGTTTTGTATCATAATAAATCAACTCCAAATAAACTTAAAATCTATCAAAGGATGTTGACATATATGAAACCAAAACTCTTTTTAGAGAAATATCTTTTTCTATTTTGAAATCATTTAAGAGTCATATATTTATAAAATAAAACATTTTCTTTGAAAATATTCTTATAAGATTGTAAGGTAAGCTTCGACGATTTTATAACGGTGGAAAATAGCCGCACCTACCGTATAAGTTAAAAAAACATTCTTACCTTAATTTTGTCGAAAAGGTTAAAAAAGACCTTTTTTGGAAAATGACAGAAAGATTCCTTAATAAAATTCTTATAAAAAGTCAAAAAGGGTCTAAATGAATTTATCCCATAGTCTTTAAAATAGTAAGAATGATTTGTAATAAATTTTTAAGAAACATGGATGTGGATGATAAAGAGGTCCCAGTAGATAATTACGTATAAACAACCTCAGATAATGAAGAGATTGTGAAATAAACACTTACCTTGTACTTTTCTTTAGTCGATGGTATGTTAACCTCCTGTATAATAGTTAAAAAATTGTTATTAAATTATACAAGAACCATATACATAATTATGATATCATATATGATCTTTTAACATTGATTTGTTAATAATATCTTAGTATTATCATTGTTTCGTGTGTTAACTTACTCGTTTTCTTTTATATGTTTTGTTATATAAGTCATGTTTTTCATGGATAGGTTGTATATTATTCATATTCATAATGATATCAAGTCCTTAAACATTATTTTTAATCATTAAATGATAATTAGTTTTGAATGGATACGATGAGGAATGAATCTCATCGCGTTCGTGGAGATGATAGTCCGTACGTACGCACGAGCGACAATATCATTCTTTTGATATTATAATAATATATAATTGAATGGTATATCATATATACAGAATCATTATCATGTTTTTTTTATTATTTACATGAATTACACATCATTATTATATCCATCCAAATAATAATATATTGAATAAGAATTACACCACGACGTGGAGACGGTAAGCCGTACGTACGCACGTATGGTGACATGTCATTCAAAGGATGGATAGAATACTAAATATGGTTGTACCATATTTATAATAATATCAAATTATATAGGTGATACTGGATTTATTATTCTAGAATAACAAAGAAAGAAGAAGTTGAAGAAGAAAGCAACTTGAAAGAGGGTGGTGAAAACATTACCTCTTCTTCGGGTTCTTCCTTTTTATTTGATCAAAAGGGATCCTTAGGGTGGATTTATGATCAAAATAAGTCCTCTAGGTTTAATTGAGGGAATTTTAGAGAGTAATTGGGCAGGGTTTGGCTGTGCCAAAAGGCTTTTAATGTGTGATTTAGTGAGAAGGGGGAGTGCCCTTTTATAAGAGGGGTAAGGGGAACCTTTGGAAAAGCTAGAAATATTATTTTATAATAAATTCATATTCGTATTATAATGGCTCCAAAGTGGATTATTTAAAGTTTAAGGTGGGTATGGGTCTAAAACCACTCAATCAATAGGTTTTAGACAGGTTTGGGTTACTATATTAACCTTATATTTTAGTTTTAACTCTTAGTTAATTAATTTGACATTTACCATGTCACTTTGTATTTTTATATTATATAGTTAATAAACTTTTTATATAACTCCAAGAGACCCACAAGTGGTCCATTAATGATACAACTATCATAATATAAGTCTCTTGGCCGATCCGTAGATTTTTAGGAATTAAATATAAATTAATAATATAATATTTGTTTTAAAAACTCTTTTATGTCAATTTTGACACTATTGGGTATTTTGTTTTTGATAAATTCATAACATCATTAGTACTTCGAAATAAATTTATATAACCAATAATAATATGTCATATTAACTTATAAAATTAGTTTAATTCATAAAAAGTATCAAATTACATTCATTTTGATATTTATAATATCAATTATTTTAATATTTTATTAATTAGGTAATTACTACATCATTATTGTGTCATAAATAAATTAAATTATTTAATTTCTAAAAATTATAAATAAAATACAATTATGTAGGAAATCGTTTTAGCTTTCTAATGAATATTTACAATCAAATTTATCTAATGTATAACCCTATATTATAAATGTTTTAGTAAATAAACTTTTATTTTAACTCTTTTAACTCTTCTTTGAATTAAATAATAATAAATGTCCTAATCTAATCCAAGTAGACCTAAATGATAATATTTTATTCCTAAAGTTGTTTTTGGTCGAGATACACTTTTCCAATAGAATTAGTACATGTGTTAGGGTAGTATTAATATCATTTTTACCCTTAATTACCCTATTTACTTTTAACCGTGGTAAATAAAAGTAAAAAGTTACTATTCACCAAAAATTATTTTCATCTCATTGAACCACATTTTACTCCTTGATATTAACCATGTCTCTCGGATTTTCGATATTCCATTCACAGAAGCAGTAAAATTAATTTTTATGTGAATTTCCAAATTCTCCTAGGAGGTGGGTAAAATACGATGAAAAAGTTCAATAAAATTTTTATATATCTAAAATTATTCTAAACTAAATCCAATGAATTATATTGAAATTATATAGGTATTATGCATCTATTTTGACCTTAATTAAATTTAAATAAAATAAATAATTATTTAAATAAAAATTCGGTTTTAAACTATAACTCAGTGTTTTTTCACTATTCATCAAAAATTGAAAGTTTTCAAAAAAATACCAAAATTTCACCCTAGGCTAATTTCGATATTCCGAATCCAAAAATGAAGTCCATTTTGAAAGATAAAATTTATAAAATTTCAAAAATTGGGTATTAATATTCATAACGGCTAGTTTGATTGGTTGTGGTGTGTGTTAGAACTCGAAGTTGCGTACAACACACACTACTGTATTATTCAAAGGAAAGCGTACCGTGGAAGCTTGGGGTGTTACAATTTTGAATAAAAAGTATGAATTCTAAATAGTTGAATTCAAAATATGACTACCCAAAAGATTTGTCATGAATATTTTCCTGAACAATGTACTAATTAGCTGCATCTCAATATGATACACAATGTGCCCAGTATGACTCAAAGTGTATGTTTTTAGTTTATAATATTCTTTGATCCTTCAAGATTCATTTCTTCTAAACTAACATGAGTCGATCCATGGCTCATGATTATGATATATGATATTTAGTGTATGAATTTATAATTTTAATATCACCTTCTAACATCTTTGTGATCATGTTATCCTTAAATTATCATTAATATCTCCCTTGTTTAAACTTATTAAGAATATATGATCACCCTTTATTATTTTTCATATCCTTAGGTTATTAATAATGGTTTTAAAAATGATATGTCTAAGAAGGTTTCTAGTAAATAATAACTTAATGAGAGACTCTTATAAATTAGTTCCTTATGTTTTCATCCTTCCAAAAGCACTAGACCTAAAATATTCTGGCATGGATCATTATGTTTTGTAAGGAATATTAATCTATTGAGATTTGATATCTATGAATAAAATTTATAGGTCAATATAGTTGGTATTAAAACAACCAACCCACTCAAAATTGATCAAAAATAACAAATGACCAGTATCACTCGAAGTGTGCCTTTTTATTAAAAATCGAGATTACTTTTAGTAAAAAGAACAAGTGTCACACTAAAAAATAATAAAACACATTCATAGTATTTGTATATTTTAGGAAAAATATATATGATTCATTTATGATGTGTATGAATCAAACACACCTCAATTTGATGCACGATGTGAACGATATGACTTTAAGTGTGTATTTTTACTATTAAATTGACATTAAATTGAGAAAAAAGAACAAGTGACATATTTAAAAACAATAAAATGAATTCATATTATTTTAATACTTTAGGAAAGATATCCATGAGTCATTTCTGATGTGTAGGAATTAACCACATGTCAATCTGATGCACAATGTGACCATTATGACTAAAAGTGTCCACTATCAGTTTAAAATTGACATTTAAGTTCAAAACCTATCAGTCACGAAAAACCCAGAAAACATACTCCAATTGTCTTAATAATTTATTAAAGAAATTCATAAGTCATTTATGACATGTATTATGTAGTTTCACATCAAATTGATGCACGATGTGACCAGTATAACTCAAAATACAGGTTTCCAGTTTGAAATGATATTTTAGTAAAAAACACAACCAACATAATAAAAAATTGATAAAACTTATTTAGACTGTTTTGATACTCTATTACAAAAATATATAACTCATTTGTGATGTTTAGTAATTAGACACACCATTATACAATGTACAGTGTGGTTGGTGTAACTCAAAGTGTCCCATTTTATTTAAAATTGACATCAATTTAAGTAAAAACAAAAAGTGGCATACTAAGAACCGAGAAAACACACTTGGATTGATTTTATATTTTAGTAAAATTATTAATGAGTCATAATTAACATTTAAAAATCAGTCATACCTCAATAAAATGCACAGTGTGGCCGTTATCACTCAAAGTATCTCTTTTTATTTAAAATTGACATTAATTTAAGTAAAATCAATAAGTGATATACTAAAAACTAAGAAAAAGAATTAATATTGTCTTAATATTTTAGGAAAATGATATATTGGTAATTTTTTTCCTGTAGGGACCATCCAAACCTCAATAAGATTCACATTGTGTCCATTATTGTTCAAAGTGTCTGTTTTTTAGAATTGATATGATTTTAAGTAAAAATAACCAGTGACATACAAAAAACCAAGAAAATGCATTCAGATTGTTTTGATATTTTATAAGAATGATATATTAATCATTTTTGATGTTTATAAATCATCTTCACCTCAATATAATGCATGGTGTGGATAGTATCACTCAAAGTTTCTCTTTTTATTTAAAATTGATATCAACTTAAGTAAAAACAACAAGTGACATACTGAATACTAAGAAAACACATTTTTATTTCTTTTATATTTTATTAAAATGATTTATTAGTCATTTTTGACATTTAGGGATCAAAAACACCACAATAAGACACATGGTTTGGCTGGTATAACTCAAAGTGTCTCTTTTTATTTAAAATTGACATTGATTTAAGTAAAAAAAACAAGTGACAAACAGAAAACAAAGAAAACAAATTCATATTGTTTTAATATTTTTGGAAAAATATCTATTAGTCATTTTTGATGTGTAAGAATCATCCAAACCTCAATAAAAATCATAGTGTGGCCGATATAACTCAAAGTGTCTTTTTTTGTTGTTTAAAATTGACATTAATTTAAGTAAAAACCACAAATGACATACTGAAAACCAAGAAAATTCATTCGAATTGTTTTGATATTTTAGTAAAATGATATATTAGTCATTTTTGATATATAGGGATTGGTAAAAATTTAATACGATGCACGGTGTGGCAAGTATAACTCAAAGTGTCCCTTTTTATTTAAAATTTACATTAATTTAAATAAAAACAACAAGTGACATACTGAAAACTGAGAAAATACATTCGGATGGTTTTGATAATTTATGAAAATGATACATGATTATTTATGACATGTATAGTTCAACCAAACCTCAATATGATGCATGGTGTGCTGGTATGACTAAAAGTGATTGTTATTAATTTAAAATTGACAATTTTGTTCAAAACGTGTCACTCACTAGAAACCAAGAAAACATGCTCTGATTGTATTGATAATTTAGGATAGTGACTCATATGTAATTTTTATGTTTATAAAGTAGCCTAATATCAAATCAATTCATTATGTGACTGGTATGACTCAAATTTCATGTTTCCAGTTTGAAATAAAATTTTAGTAAAAGAACACAACTAATATACTGAAAACTGAGAAAACACATTTTTATTGTTTTGATGCTTTATGAAAATGATCCATCAGTAAATTTTTATAGGTAATAATTAATCACACCTCAATAAAATGCACAGTGTAGATGGTATAACTCCAAATGTGTCATTATTTAAAATTGACATTAATTTTAGTAAAAGAACAATCAACATTCTCAAAACTCCGAAAATGCATTCAATTTTTTTTGATATTTTGGGAAAATGATCCATAACTCATTTGTAACATGTAATAATCAAACCCACCTCAATAAGACACATGTTATGACCGGTATAACTCAAAATGTTTCATTTTTATTAAATTCTGACATTTTATTAATGTGCTCTTTCATATTAATGTTTAATTTATTTCTTTATAGTATTACTAACATAATATTTGTTTTTTTATATAGGTGGAATATTTTACTCTGGTTGAGATGATTTATTCGGAAACTTAAAACATGGAAAGAAATTTTTGAGAGGGTATTACAGACATGAAAATATAAAATATTAATGTTTTAGAATGATTGTTGGCCAATTGTAAATGTAATTATATGGATCATTCTGTTTGAAATGTAAATAGCAGTTTTTTTGTATATACCATGGGTCGAAATTTTTTTATTCATTATGTCAATTATATATATATATCATTGTTCGAAATTATATCATTGTTTGAAATTATATCATTGTTTGAAATTATATCATTGTTTGAAATTATAGGGAAATTTCAGGTCTTTTCTTCTGGGTGTGCTGTTATATTAACATCATATGCAGGCGGCTAGGACTTTATCAACGCTATTTTTAGCATTGATAAAGTGGGGCCTTTATTAGCACTAAAAATAGAATTGATAAAGGTGGTCTTCATCATCGTTAAAAAATCACTAATAAATGGGGTCTTTTATCAGTGTTTTTTAGCATGGATAAAAGACCCCCTTTATCAGTGCTTTTTTAGCACTGATAAAGGGGACACCCCCTATATCATCGCTGTGATTGAAAATGATTTTTTGAGCACTGCTAAAGTCCATTTTGTGCACTGTTAATGTCCATATGTGTAGTAGTTCCCCTTAATGCGAGTCTTCACCGGGACTTGGATGCACTAGAAGGAGGTGCCACTAATTTTTGTTAGGGGAATCGATATGGGGTTTTGATGCTTCAAGAATCCTGAATTGAAAAATGGTTCTCAAAATTCAACATCGACACAGGTCTTATCTTTTGGGATTCCATCTCCATTGTATATCAACTTCAGTTCTTTGATGACTTAAGGTGCATAAAATTGATTCATCTTTGGTAGATGAGATAGGGAGGATAAAGATAAAGGTGGAAGGCGTCTTTCATAATTGTCAATGTCCACAAATATGTTGAAGATATCAGCAATGGAATTGAATTCAGTATCCAGGATTGATTTTTTTGGATAATACATATTTCAATTATTATTTTTGAATTGTAATCTTCTTTTTTTTAGAATTGAATACTTTTTTTTAATTGGGGATTGCATGTCACACCGTGACCACAATTTCATTTATTATTGTTTATTTCTCAATGTTGGATATTTTGGTTGATGTTCGGGTTAAGCGTCTGAAAAATGTCTTTGTGATTTGGTGGTTCTAGTTTTATTGTATCCCTATGCATGGTTATTGTGAATGGTATTTGGGGAAAGTGTCATGGTGGGGAGTTTGTGACACCCACGATGTCCCTACATTGTGTTTAAATCATTCAAGGATAATTGGGTGGGATTTCCTAGTGTTTTGAGTGTCATTTGAGGGGGTTTTCCAATTATTCAGCTCACATGGTTTGATCATGATTTTTCCAAACCGTGAAACATAAACCTTCAAGTTGCATAATTTTTCTAGGAGCAGTCGCACAGTTTATAAAACCGTGTAGAAAAATCATGCATCCCATTAAAACCTAAATAAATGTTATTTTAAAAACCTGATTTATGTTATTTCACCTCCCATTTGAATCCCTAATTGTTGGTTATCAACCATAGTGTGACACCCCTTCATTCTCCTTCATCATGGGCAACTTTTTGGGAAATTTCTCACCCAAGTTTAGTGATTATTCATGGTTTATTCATCAAATATTTCTCTTTCCTCTTTTTCCTTTATCCCTCTCATAGTTTCTTGGTTTCTCTTTCTTGAATCCATGATGGTCAAACCCTATGGTTGGGGTTGTCTGATTTTGGTTGATTTCTTTGATGCTAGGGTGTGCAGTTTGTTCCTTGGTCCTTGTTATTCCTTCTACAGAAGTTAAGTTGTGTTCGCACATCGTTGAGGCAAGTGTTTCAATTATTTTCCTTTTTGGAACATTCCACCAAATACTTTAGCTTTCCTAATTGCTCAAAAGTGATTTAATCTTGCTGTTATGTGTTAGTGTAAATTGTTTCATTGTTTTTATGGTGGAATTTGGGTACAAAATTGTTTTCTAAATGGTTTCTTCAATTATGACTATATAAATACGAATAAGGTGTTTGATAAAACGTCAATTGAACTTTTAATGGAAAATTTGGTGGTTTGAGTGGTTTTTTCCTTTGGTTATGTTTTATTAATGTGGTTGGATTGTGAGTTGGGTGTTATAAGTGAAATTTGGAAACCTTTATATTGTGACATAGGCATGTTACTTTTTGTGTTGATTGAAAAACATGTTGTGGTTATTTAGAAAGTTTTTTGAATCCATCTTGGGATTTCATGTGTATTCCATTGGATGTGGACACTTCCATAAGTGCATGGGGTGCACATATGGATGTGAAAATAGATCATAATGACCTTTTCTCAATATAAAAACCCATTTTTCAAATACATATCCTTTTTTCTCCCCACTCCATCAATTTTCTTCAAGAATTCATGTTTTTATAAATGTTTCCTTAGTTTCAAAGTGAATTGAATATAGTTTTAAATATTGTGTCTAGAATTATGGCATGTGTGGTACCTTGGAAAAGATGGTGGGTTTCTAAATGGTATGAAGGCCCATTTGAAATTTGGGTGTGTGGTGTATTTTAATATTGATCTTAAAATGGTTTTGGAAACTATATTTGATTTGGTAAATGTAAGGCCCATTTGGAACCTTGATGCGAGTGGTGTATCTTGGCTTGGTTTTGGAAACAGTTTGTGAATGTTTGTAAGTGTATTTTAATGAACATGATGTAAGGCCATGTTAAAACTTTATAATGTTTCGAAAATGAATGTGGGTTTTTAAATATAAATTTCTGGTTAGCAATGTAGCATGTTTTGAGAAATGGTTTTGGAACTCAAATAATGTGACGGCCCGGTTGGCACTTGTGAATGATTTTTTTAATGATATGAACCCCTATGGAGGATTTACCTATATGGATTATCGTATAAGTGGTGTTAGTGTTCGGGGTAGAAAAGTTCGGTGATTATAGATAAGGTGAGTCATGCGTACGAGGGACTCATACTTACACAATATACTATTACCATGAGATTCTTGGGTGTCTTTTAGAGGGTTGAGTGACAGTTTATTTACAACCTCGATTAGATGGGTTGGTTCCCCCTTGAACTAAAGGACTTTTTATATATATGTATTTTCAAACTAGTGTTTGTGGGATATTTCGAGAAAAGAAATTTATGGATTCTATGGGGGTTTTCTAATAATCTATTAAGATAACACCCTACTTGTACCATTTAGTGTTGGTAGACCTAAACTATTTTGCAGGTTCATGTTTCTGTTTCAAGTTCCTTTATTGCAGGTTGGTTGGTGGATGGTGGTGACCAAGAGGTCATGTAGAGCTCATGGTTGCATGGTTTAGTCTCATCTTTGTATTAAGATTTTGTTTTGTTCAGATATTGTAACTGAATCAATTTTGTATATTTATTTGAGATTTAGTCACAGTAGGCTCTTCCTCTTATTCAATTATTTTATTTTGATCCTAGTTTATTGGGATAAATCATTCCCTCTGGATTATATTTGATGCTCAACACTAGTTTCCAGCCCATGGGGATTTGAATGACCTTCTTGCTGTGTGTCAGACTAGGTTGAATGTCAGGTTGGATGGAATCCCAGATTTGTTCGTGATGAAATGGAATCAAAGGAGGCCCTTGTTATTTGAGGTTTTAGGTTGATTGGAGATTAGTATTCTTGGGTCTTAAGAGGTAGGCATGGGAAGAGTGTCGAAGACCCTTTCTTGTTCTGATCCTCGAGATTCTAGGGGTAGTACGGTCTTGAGCCTCTTGTTTTGGTTTTTGGATTGAGTGGATGTGGAATGAAAATAGAGGAAATATGGTGTTATATCATGATCTCACATAGAGTAATGACCCATCTGGGGTATGATAAAATGGTTCTAGGTCCTCTTAGTTTTTAACACTTACTGGGGCATGGATCGCTACCCTGTCAATGGGTTAGGCATAACCATTAGTTCCTCATTCCAATAGTTTAGTGTGAGTTGTGTTCTATTTTGGTTTATAATGGTGTGAGTGGGATTTCAAAATGAAAATTGGTTTTAAAATGGAAATTATTTATTTATAATGGTTTCAGGTTGGAAAAATGGGTTTTAAATAAGAAATTATTTGGGATTGAAAAATGGGTTAATGCTTGGGTTTGGTGATGGAATGTTTTTTGTGACCCTTGGTGTTCCTTGTGGACATTAGTATATGTGTGGGTATGATCAAAAAGTGCATGTAGGAACGAGGTGATATGGACATACATGTGGAGTTTCATAGGATGCTATGGGTGAGTAATTGAAATTGAAGATTTGAATCAATTTTTCAAGGTGATTTTAATTGGAAAATAGTTTCAAAATCTAGTTTCACTTTGAAAAGTGAGTTCTTATTTTATTAAAAATGAGTTTTTCTATTTTTTAAGTGGCCTTGGAAGAAGGTGGTTTTGAAAATAAAAACGAAAATAGTGATTTTTGAAAAGTGGATTTGGTTTTATTTGCAATGTTTGGCTTGTGAGAAATTTTTTCTAGCCTTGGATGGTCTCTTGGTTGAGTTTTGATTAGATGTTTATTTTTGGCTTTATGTTTTGATATTGTTTAGAGTATGCCACTCAGAAAGGTCCCTAAGGTTCCTAGTGATTCATGTACTGTTTATGTTTCTTGTCAGTTTTTACCTATATTTTGTGGTGATAAAGGTTCATTAGAGTCTGTAGAATGGATTGTGTAAGTCAAGGTGTATTTATATAATTGGGAACTCCTAAATATGTGAGAGTTTGTGCTGTTTTGGGATCATTAGAAGGTATGAATTTGGATCAGTGGAAGGTGTTTTTCCTAACATCGTTGTAAGATAGGATTCCTTGGGAAGTCTTTAAGACCACTATCATACAAAGGTTTATAACTAGGGAGATAAAGGTGAGGAATGTAGAATATCTTATGAGTATTTAGTAGTGCCAACAGTCAGTGATCCAGAGCCTAGGAATTTGGCTATCTTATGTCTCTTGTCACTCATGAGGATCCCCCACTAGGAAAAAGGTGTGTTCTAGAGGAACATGTCCCTAGATCAGTGGATTTTCAGTGCCTTGTTGCGGGGCAACAAATGCTTCAAACATCAGGGATCCATCCATAATCCCAAGAGTAAATCTTTTAACACAACCAGGAATCACCAAGGGTGTGCAGAACCTTGGAATAGTTTTATCTCTGATGAGGAGGGGAGATAGTTTTAAGTTCCTTGTTGTATTTTATGATCTTTTTGGTTATTGATATTATAAGAGTTATGATTCTTTTATTTTATAATCTGGATAGTTTTTAGGTTTTAATTGTGTATTTTTGGGTCATTTTATTTGTTGTGTGTTCATCCCCTTTATGGTGGGCTATTTTCTATTCTCAATTGTGTTTGTTTTGGAGACTCTCGTGCTTGTAGAAAATGAAAAATCATGGTCTTTTTCACTATTTTGTTTTGGTATCTTCTATGGGTTTGACCCTTAGTATGGGATATTTCTAGTTTTCATTGTAAGTTCCTATGTTAGTTGTCCCACGGTGGAACTATTGAAAGTTTCTGTTTTGATGTTTTTGGGTTTTGGATGTTTTAGGTGGATTTTTGGCTTATACACGGTTTGGGTAACCATGAACCCTCACCCATGAAATCATAAATCTCGAGAGGTGGGGCATGATTTATGGTGGACGTCTAGTGTATGGTTAGGGAAACCATGAAAAAATGTACAGTGGGGCTCTAGAATCGAGAAATGGAATTTTTCATGGTTTTCGCATGGTTTGGGAAATGATGTGGCCAACCCATACAGTAGGGTGCTCATGGTTGGTGCACAATTTTTTAGACTATAAGGATAAACTGTGTGAGTTTCCCGTGTCATTAGAAGTTGGAAATTTTCACCTTTTCCCTCCAACATTTTAACCCTAATTTGGGTTTCCCCTTATGTTGGGGGGTTCTTGGTTTGTGTTGAGAGTTTCCAAATTAGGCCATTCCAAATTACTGCCACGGTGTTAGTCGGGTTCTTATGGTGGAGAAACCCACCACTTTTCATAGTTTTTTTCATTGTGGTTTTCCTTAGAGTGGGTTGGGTGTGACTTGTGAAATGAAAGGTCACCCCAAAGTTCATGGTTTTGTTTTTATTTTTTTGAAATTGGGACTGAGTTTTGTTTATCGTTTGGCTGACTAACTTTCTGGGGGAATAAAGTGTTTGTGGTGGAGAGAATTATCACACCTCTACCATAGTTTTCATTTATTTATTGATGTTGGATATTTTGGTTGATGTTCAGGTTGAGTGTTTGAAAAAATTATTTATGATTTGGTGGTTTTGGTTTTCTTCTAGCCTTGTGTATGGTTATTGTGAATGGTATTGGGAGAAACTGGCATGGTGGGGAGTTTGGGACACCCACGACATCAATACATTATGTTTAAGTCATTCAAGGACCATTAGGTGGGATTTCCTAGTGTTTGGGGTGTAATTTGATGGTCTCGGCCAATTTTTTAGGTCACATGGTTTGATCATGGTTTTCCCAAATCATGAAAATTAAACCTGCAAGTTACAAAAATTTTCTAGTAATAGTCACACGGTTTGTGCACGGTTTACAAAACCGTGCAGAAAAATGTACATCCCATTAAAACATAAATAAATTTTATTTTGAAAACATAATTTAATTTATTCTACCTCCCATTTTAATCCCTAACTATTGGGTATTGACCATAGGGCTCCACCCCTTCGTTATCCTTCATATTGGTCCACTTTTTGGGTGATTTCTCACTAAATGTTAGTGATTTTTCATGGTTTATTCATCAAATACTTCCATGTCCTCTTATTCTCTTCTCCCGCTCATAGTTTCTTGGTTTTTATTGGATTGGATACATCATGGAAAAACCCTAGGGTGGGGGTTGGATGATTTGGGTTGATTAATTTTATTATAGGGTGTCTGGTTTGTTCCTTGGGCCTTGTTCTTCCTTCTCTTAAAGTTTTTTTGTGTTCGAACGTCATTTAGGTGGGTGTTTCCATTATTTTTCTTTTCCAAAACATTCCACTAAATGATTTAGATTTCCCAGTTACTCAAAAGTGATTTAATATTGTTGTTATGTGTTATTAAAAATTGATTTTTTTTTGTGATGAAAATTTGGTGCGAAATGGTTTTCTAAAGGGTTTATTCAATTATTCCTATATATATATACACTCAAGGTGTTTGATAAAATTTCAATTGAAATTTAAAATAAAATTTGGTGGTTTTATTGGTGTTTTCCCTTGGTTATGTTTTATTAATGTGGTTGGATTGTGAGTTCGGTATTGTAAGTGGAATTTTGCGACCTTTATATTGGGAAAAAATGTGTGACTTGGTGTGTTGATTGAAAAACATTTTTTGGTTGTTTAGAAAGATTTTTGAAGCCCTCTTGGGATTTCATGAGTGTTCCATTGGATGTGGGAACATCCATATGTTCAAGTGGTGCATGTATGGATGTGTAAAAAAATGATAATGGCCTCATCTCAAAATAAAAGCATGGTTTTCAAATACTTATCCTTTTACCTATCCTATACCTAACTTCTCTTCAAGCCTCCATGTTTTTCTAAATGTTTTCTTGGTTAAAAATTTAATTGAATATATTTTTAAATGTTGTGTCTAGAATTATGGCCCGTTCAGTACCTTGGAAAAGATGGTTGGTTTCTAAATTGTATGAAGGACCATTTATCATTTGGGTGTGCTGTGTATTTTCATATTTCTCTTAAAATGGAATTGGAAATGAGTTTTGTTTTGGGAAATATAAGTCTCATTTGGAACCTTGATGTGAGTGGTGTATCTTATCTTGGTTTTTTAAATGGTTTGAGAATGTTTATAAATGTATTTGAATGAACATGATTTAAGGCACAATTGGAACTTTATAATTTTTTGAAAATGATTGTGATTTTTTAAATATAAATTTCTATTTGGAAACTTATAATGTTTTTAGAAATGGTTTTGGAACTCAAATTATTTTACAACCTAGTTGGAACTTGTGAATGATTTTTTTTTATGATGGGTACACCCATAAAGGATTTCCCAATATGGGTTATCATATAAGTGGTGTCAGTGTTTAGTGTAAGAGTGTTTGGTGACGAAAATTAAGGTGATTCACGCGTGCTAGGACCTCCTACTTACACAATATATTATTACCACGGGATTCTTGAGAATCTTTCAGAGGGTTGAGTGACAGTTTCTTACCAACCCCGATTAGATGGGTTAGTACCCCCTTTGACTTGATAGGACTTGGTGAGATGTTCCACTAGATTGGTCAGTTTAGGGAGGCTAGTTGGTTATAGACTATAGAGCTTCACCATATGCTGGTAGTTGAGTCTGACTCGAGTGCTTCCAGGGATCACTCTAGGTATGTTTAGGAAAATCCCATGGTTACTATGAGTATTTATTTATTTTTATTTTTCTACTACATGTTTGATATTTGTATTACTTGTTTTATCTTATTTTATTGGTTCCATTTGTTTTCTAAACAGACCTATTTTGGTTAATTTAATGGATTTGGTGGTTGGGTTTGTTTTTAAATAAAAAGGGTCGTGGAGAGTGAAATTAATTTTTGAAAAGGAAAACTGCATGTGTTTTTTTAAAATGGTAACTCGTTGAAAGATGTGTTTGTTTTCTTAAAATGAACTAAAAAACTATTTTTATATTTTTATTTTCAAAATAGTTTTTGTGGGATGTTTCAAGAAAATAAATGTATGGATTCTATGATGGTTTCCTACTGAGCTATTATGATCACACCCTACTTGTACCATTCAGTGTTGGTAGACACGATCTATTTTACATTTTCAAGATTTTAGTTCAAGTTACTTTATAAGAGGTTGTTTGGTGGATGGTAATGAATAATAGGTCACATGGATATCATGGTATCATGGTCTAGTCTTAGATTTTTATTTAGTTTTTTCCTTTTCCAGCTGTTTTAACTGAATCAACTTTTTATATTTATTTTAGATTCAATTATGGTTGGCTCTTCTTCATTTTTAGTTATTTTATTTTGATCCTATTTTATTGGGATAAATAATTCCCTATAGATTATCTTTGATCCTAGAAAATAGTTTCCAGTTATAGAGATTGGTAATTCCCTTTGGGTCATGTATCAGACCAGGTAAAATGTCAAGTTGGATGGCATCCCGACTTGGTTTGTGACATAGAAACAATTTTTTTTTTGGATTGGAGAGTTAGAATGGTGAAATTATCAAGGGATTTTGTGTGTGTAAAAGTATGGTGAGAGTCATGGAGGCTAAGAGAGGATCTAAATTGATGTGGGATAGGATTTATGGTGAGATATAACAACACTTTTTACTTATGAAAAAGTGGTATCGATATTAGGAAAAGTAGAACCCACGTTTGGAAATGAAAAACAAAAACAAAGTGGGAATTAATAATCTCATGATAGGATATCAAATAGTATGACTATTAATCATCTTCTCCATTTGATCAACCAAAATTATCAGAACTACCTTCAAGCTGTGATACCACTGAAAGAGGTTATGGCAAAAGATGTGGAGGTTGAGGTGAATGAGGATTGCAATGAACCTTTGACACAACTCTACCTCAACCTCCTCTGATACCATTGAAGGTAGTTATGAGAAGTAAACATGGGCACACATATCCAAATAACTTCTCTTTAAACTTATCTCCTTTAACCTCCCTTTGATACCACTTATGGAGGATCATGGGCAGTAGAATCATACACAGATCACTGAAGGTGATTGCGACAGAATAGATGTAGTGACAAACATAGATGGTAATCACTAGAGGTGAGTGAAAAATAAAATAGTAGTAGGAAATGGGTTTTTATTTATTCTCTTGAAATTTTATTACAACACTTATAACAAAACTTTTTATAGGGATACAACGACACAAAAAAATAAAAATTAGAAATTAAAAGTCTACAGATCTAGTGTGGTAGGTGATGCCCAAGCATCCAAATCCAAACACGTTGAGCAATCTTCATTGAGTTATTCAAACCACCATCGCAACAGTGGAGGTAGGTGATTCCCAAGGAATAAAAGAGTTGATTATCCAATATTCACAAACTACAATATGTAAGGTCTTTTAACCACTCCTCAAATATAAAACTTTCAGGTCATCCATAATTATAAATCCTATGGGTCACCCCTTAAAATATTAGGTTTGGAAAATATCCCCTCAAATATAAAGCTCTCGAGCTAAAACCTTCAGGCCACATTTTAAATAAGCTGGGAGGAATATGATATACGATGTCAATTATTTTAATCAAATAAACAATCAATAATATTATTGTATACAATATCAATTATTTCAATAACTTATGTTATATATCATCTTACACATTAGTTATTACAATAACCAATATAAAAGATATATTTTTAGTAACTATTTAACAAAAAAAGAAATATATGTTTATAAATAAATAGAAAACATCCATACACAATCTACACTACATAATATTCTTAAATTCCCATAATGACTCACAAATAAATCAATATCAATAATAAATTATTAATGTTTCCCAAAAATTACATTATAAAACTCTAGAATCTTATCACCCAACTTATATTAATATCACATATTCTACAATATGATCAATCCAAGAAAATACTCTGTAAAAAAAATCTAAAATGGTTTAACTCTAGATGTTTACATGGTGTATTAGCATTAAAGTGATCTTTTACATAAACATTAATATATTCCAAAATGATAACAGTTTTAAAAACTATAATAGTTTTAGTTATGGTTATTATGAATTTCAAAACATAATGATCACATTTTAGGTTTTACGGTCAATGAAAACATTCACTACTACAAAATTTAGTTTTAACGGTGCTAAAAATGATTTTTTTATTGATTAAAAGTGCTAACAATATAAGTAATATTAAAATATTTTTACCTTTATCATTTCTATAAAATGCACTAATAAATGTACTATTTATCCGTACTTAAAAAACATTGATAAAGGATCCTTTTTATGCAAAAACACCGGGAGTTGCAATGAAAGAAAGAAACGATTCATAGAACGGTAAAAGTGAAAAACAAAAGAGGAAGAAGAAGATCTTGGACACAGAGATTTACATGGTTTGAGAAGTGATCCCTATGTCCATAGAGAGGTAGAATTTTCACTATATATCGGGAGAAAAATTACAAGGATATAATTATAGTTTCTAACATAAAGAAAACCTAAACTAAAATAGTCTACAAAAGGACGAAGATAATCCACTATTCCACCAACCGCATAGGAAGTATGCATCACTATAGTGAAAGGGGGATAAAATTTCATGTCTTTACAGTGTCGTGGTCACCCAAGTCAAAAGTGCTACAATGGTTGGTGGCTGGAAGTATAAGGAGTTATAGTACCGTTGACTCTAAAGTCTGACCTGCTATAGTGCCCTGTCAGTGTCGGTTGATCAACTTTTCTATAGTCAGTTAGAGATGCTACAGTGCCCCAAAATTTGGATTAGGGACCTTAGGCCCCTAGAAACCCGGAGTAACGATGTATTTCCCCTACAACCCCCAACTAAGGAGCCTCAGAGCTCAACCTATGGATTTACGACTTGGTGCACATTATGGGATGGATGCATTTGGCCCAATCATCATCCAAAACATATTAGGCTACACCAATCCAACAATTTTTGAAAGCGTTGATAAAATATACCTTTAGTAGTGCTTTTTATGTAGTGGTGATAAATGGTAACATTTATCAGTTCTAGATGAAGCATTGATAAAGGATACCTTTATCAATACTAGATGAAGCACTAATAAAGGGACCCTTTATCAGTGCTAGATGAAGCGCTAATAAAGGCCATTTTAGCTATAACCCTGAAGTATCCATGGAAAAACCCTATAAAATCAAACCAAATCAGAATACATAAAAAGGAATATAAATATACAGTAAACAGGATTGAAATAAAAATAACACATTTCATTATCATTTCAATTCAAAATTTTCATAAAAAATATTTGCATTAATGTCATATTTACAATTAACCCAAAAAAAATACAACCTATATAAAAAATAAAAACTAGAAAACACTTTATAATGACCAACCACTGTATAAAATACCTTCCCTATAATAAAACCACTATTTATTTTAGTTATATTAAATAAAAAAAATAAAAAAATTTAATTTTAATATTATATAATCCACATATAATAATATATATTGTTAATTATTGTATATATTATTGATATTATCAGTTAATAATGTGTCATATTGACATGTAGTCAATTCCTACATGTCAAAAATATATTACGGATCATTTTTCTAAAGTTTGAAAATAATACAAGATTGTTTTCTCTATTTTTTCTATGTGATGTTCATTTTAAACTAAAATGAAACTTACATTGAAAACATGCAATTAAAATCACACTGACTACATCATGTGTTGGATTGAAGTCCGATCAATTCTTAAACATCAAAAATTAATTAATTATTTCTATCCTAAAGTTTTAGGATAATATGAGATTTTTTCTTAGTTTTCTATTTTTGAGGTGTGTTTTAAATTAAAATGACACTTATATTGAAAACATGCACTCAAGTCATACCGACCACATCGTGTGTCAGATTGAAATTTAGTAAATTCCTACACGTCACTAATGAATTATGGATAGTTTTTATAATGTTTTAAAACAATCCGAACTCATTATATCAATTCTATATATGTGAGTTTTGTTTGAAACTAAAATGAAACTTATATTGAAAACATTCACTTTGAGTAATACCACCCACATCGTGTGTCAGATTGACATGCGATTAATTCCTACATGTGAAAAATATAGTACATACCATTTTACTAATTTTTGAAAACAATTAAAGATCATTTTATTTATTTTGGATATTTGAGGTTCATTTTAAACAAAAATGGAACTTATATTGAAAACATGTACTTTGAGTCATACCGACCACATTGTGTGTTAGATTGATGTTAGTTCAATTCCTACAAGTCAAAAATATATTATGGACAATTATCATAAAATTTGAAAATAATACAAGATAATTTTCTCTGTTTTGGCTATGTGATACATGTTTTGAACTAAAATGACACTTTTATATTGAAAACACACACTTCGAGTTATACTATCCACATCTTCTATTAGATTGGCGTGTGGTCGATTCCTACAAATAAAAAATGAAGTAGGGATTTTTTTCCTAATTTTTAAAAATAATATGAGATTTTTTGTTCAGTTTTGGCTATGTGAGGCACGTTTTAAACTAAAATGACAATTATATTGAAAACACACTATTTGAGTCATGCTAACCACATCATGTATCAGATTGATTTGTGGTTGATTCCTACATGTCTAAAATATATTATGGATCATTTTCATAAAATTTTATAACAAACCAAGCTTTTTTTCTTGGTTTTTTCTATTTGATATGTGTTTTAAACTAAAATTAAACTTCTATATTGAAAAAATGCATATTGAATCATATAGACCACATCATCCATCGAAATGACATGCGATCTATTTCTACACATCACAAATGAATTATAGATCACTATCCTAAATTTTGAAAATAATCCGAGCTTGTTTCCTCATTTTTGGTTATGTGATGCATTTTTTAAAACTGAAATGACACATTTATATCAAAAACACATACTTCAAGTCATACAGACCACATCATGTGTCACATTTATGTGTGGTCAATTCCTACATGTCAGAAATTAATTATGGATCATCTTTCTAAAGTTTAAAAACAATTTGATATCATTTTATTGGTTTTTTATATATGAAACTTATGTAAACTAAAATAGAACTTATATTAAAGACACACACTTAGAGTCATACTTACCACATCATCTATTGGATTAACATGCAGTTGATTCATACACGTCAAAAATGAATTATGGATCATTGTCCTAAATTTTAAAAACAATATGTTCTCGTTTTAACTATTTTGAGGCTATGATGTGCATTTAAAACTAAAATGACACTTTTTTTTTATTAAAAACACATATTTAGAGTCATACTTAGTACATCGGGTGTCAGATTGACATGAAGTAGATTTCTACATGCAATAAATGAATTATGGATCATTTTCATATGGTTTGAAGAAATTTGAGCTTTTTATTGGTTTTGGCAATGTGACATGCATTTTATACTAAAATGAAACAAATATATAAAATATGACCTTTGAATCATACTGACCACATCATGTTTTATATTGGCATGTGGTCAATTCCTGCACATGAAAAATAAATTCGGGATTATTGTGTAAAAGTTTCAAAACAATATGAACTCATTTGCTTAGTTTTGATCATGTGACATGCATTTTACACTGAAATGACACTTTCATATTTAAAACAATCACCTCAAGTCATACATACCACATCGGGTGAAATATTGTCTAGTGGTCAAATCATACATGTCAAAAATGAATTATGAATCATTATACTAATGTTTGAAAACAATCCAAGTTCATTTTATTAGTTTTGTTTATGTGACATGTGTTTTAAACTAAAATTATTCTTTTTTATTGAAAAAATACACTTTGAGTCATACCAACAACATAGAGTGTTGGATTGATGTGTGTTCAATTCCTACACATCAAGAATGACTTATGTATAATTTTCCTAAAGTATAAAAACAATCTGAATTTTTTTACTTTTTATGATCATGTGACGTGTGTTTTGAACTAATGTGTAAATTTTAACAAATAAGTATAAAAAATGGTAATAAAATTAAAAAAATCAGTTAAAATGACGAGAAAATTAACTAAATAATTATTAGGAGGTCACCTGTTCATGATATCTGTATACATTATGGCACCATTTATTCTCCCTATTTGTTTCTAAAAAAATCAATTTCAACAATTGTAACACCCCAAAGCTTTCAAACCTCTTAAATGAAAATTGGGCGTTTTGTGCTTTTGAAGTTCTCTCTTTAAAACAATCAGAATGTAAAATATAAAAACACGTAACTTTTATTTATGAACTCACCACTGAAGAGTCTTACATTTTTCGGGTTACAAGAAAAGCTCACTAACAAAATATCCCAACTAAGAAACCGATTACAATAATGGGAAGACTGCTTAAAACTACTAAGAGCCCGAGAATGCGGTAGGGGTTTCGAGCATCCATAATAAGAAACATGAGGATGGCTGAAGCCACCGCGACCGTGCTCAGTACCAAGGGGATCACATGAACCATCTTTGTTTCTCCTTCAGTAACTTGGGGTAAGGGACACCCGAGACCAAACCTGTATTTTTATAAGCTCCCCAATCGGACCATTGGACCTCAAACGACTATATTTTCGACCGTTGTTTTCCCAAAGTATCCAATGTTTTGTTTTTAACCGTTATCCAGATAATGTTTAAATTCAGTTTTTGTCGATGTGTTAAGACTTATTAAGTATGGTTTTGAAATAATTGATAAGTGATATGTATTTACTTTTATATATATAGTTGTAATTTTATATATATATATATGGTTTTGGTTTATTATCATAAAATTTGATTAAAGTTAAATTGTTATAAAATTATCAATAAAACTAATGTTTTTATAAATTATATTTACGGTTAGCTTCTCATAAAATTGTTAATGACGTATATTTACCCATTTACAAAATTAATTTATGATTTTCTTTATATAATAATAATAAATAAAAAAAACTACACACTTATGTTCTGATTAAAATCTAATAATTTTGTTGCTTTAATTTTGACATTCTACGTATTTAGATATAAACTTATTAATTTTAAACACTTTTTCTTTTTGTTTCAAAATAATCCGAATGTAATTTTTTTAGTTTTTAGTTTATGATTTATGAAATCATAAGTCTGTATTTTATTATACTTGAATTCACTTTTTTTTATGTATAAAATTTATATATGTGTATTTATATGTTTTGATAAAGGAAATAGAAGAAAATGAAAAAAATATAATTTATGTTTTAAATAGGGGTTTAATAGTTTAATATATAGGTGTTTTAATGACCCTTGACTTAGGATAATATTAGTTTACTAATAAGGTTATAATAATGATTTTTATAATAGGTTTAATAAAACAATAAAATGACTTTTTTTTAAGATAAAAACGTTGAAATAAAATAACTAAATATAATATGTAATATGTTAAAAAGAAAAAAAAAACGAAACCGTGTGTGTTTTTTTTTAAAAACCCCGCGTCGCGTCTTAGCCATCTGATCCTGCCGCTTTTAATCCTGGCCGTTCGTTTTTTTTCACATCTCCCTCGCGCCACTGTTTTCTTCTTCCTCGTCGCACCGTTGAACCAGTCGGGTTCAGCCTTAGTTTCCTCCGCCCGAACCGACAACGGGCACCCTTCTTTCCATAATGACGGCGCCACCACTTTAATGACCAACCTCGGTTCCCTCAACGTCTCCCCGGTTGATGAGTCTTCTTCTCCTGCTTCTTTTTTTTTATCTCCGTGTTGCACCGAAGGTTGGAGGTTGCGCACCCGGCTCCCTTGATCTCTCCGGCTCTGGACCTCATCGCCGCTCCGTTCTCTCCTCCTCCTCATCGAATAGGTAAGGGTCGAAGTCTGTTTTTAAAGTTTTGTTCCAAACTTTGGTTTTCATGTATATAAACATATGCGGGTTATATATATATGTACGTGTACATCCTGTGTATACACCTTTGGCTTCCCCTACCTCCTTGCCACATCTCCCTCTCCTCCCCTCTGAATAGGTAAGGGTCGTGTCTTTTTTTTATTTATTTGGTTAAGTTTCGTTTGTTATATATTAATATATATAAGTATAAACATGATATATATATATGTATACCTACTGGAATTACATGTTTCGGTCGCTCTTGCCTCGCCCATTCCACCTCTCCGAGCAAGGTAAGGGACATGTTTCAATTTCAGTTGGTTTTGTCAAGATTTGGTATATATATAACTATTTATATGTGTATTTACATATATATATGTTATATATATAAATACATAAACTTTTCTGTTATGTCTGAACATGGAAAACCAAATTATGGAGTAAGGGTTCAAAGAATTTGATTTTATGTGGGTAAGGGTTAACCTCGTTTTGTGTTGCTTAAACTATATATATGTATATACATATTTAAATATGTATATGTGAAACAAACCTTTTCGGGTTTCTATGATTTTCAATTGATGATAATTTGTTTATGAAATGATGTTCTTAATGTGTGAAAAACATGTAAGGGTTAAGTATGGCTTTGTGTCTTATTTTACTTAGGATATATTTATATATATGCAAGTTTATATAAATGTATACCTCTATGTAGACGCAAGTCCATAAGACCCTCTTTCTTGTATACGAGTATTCTTCCTCTCTTGAAGAACCTAGTTTGGGTATGAATTTAACACGTGTTTGTGATTTAATGTTGGTTTATGTGTATATATATATATCGGTTTATATGTATATATATAACCATGTGTATGTACGCACCATGTGTAATCACACCCAAATGTCATGGAGAATCCCTCTTCTACATATAGGCTCTGAAATATAAAGGTGGGAGACCAAGTCTAATTTGTGTGTTCTTGCTGTTCGGTTTATATGTATATATATATATGAGTACATATATACATATACATAAGACCCAGTAAACCCCTCTTGCACAAACACATAAATATGAGTACAAATGAAACAATTCTAGTCTAGAGCTTGTGAATCAGGTAATGTATGAATTGAGTATTATTTAATTAATTTAAACACTGAGTCACATTTACATTAATATAAATTTGGTTCCCATGTTTTGTAAATTATTACTTTATAACATGATGAAGTTTATCAGAAGGACTTGCACAATTGTATACATATGTTTTTTTCCCAAAGGTGGACTTGAATATGCAAATTGTAACTTCAACTGCCTATATAAAACACCCATGACATCCAATTATCATCATATGTGAACGACCATGATTTAATTGAATATCATGATATATGGAATGTTAAAGTGTTATGCCCCTTTTTCTTAAAACCCAAGATTTCATATGTTAACTTCTTATGTGCATGAAGCTTTAGCATGCATGTCATAATGTTTCTATTGATAGAACTGTTCACATGTTATGAATATGTATGTTAAAGTGGGGTTTATTTATGAATGTATGGAACCCCATGAATGAATGACCATGTCAAGATATGTGAGGGATGTATAGGACTTAAATGTTTATGGACGGGTGCGCCCGGAATTATACAGCGCTCCAATGCATTGGGTAAAGCAAGAGTCTCATGAGACGTCATGTGCAACGGTCTTGGCGAATAGACTTTGCTCGTGCTATCATGTGCAACGGTCTTGGTGAATAGCCTTGGCTCGTGCTACCATGGGAAACGGGATTGGGGTTTGGCCTTGACCCGTACTAAAGTTATGTTTTAAGGTCATGACGCGAGGTCTTGACAAAGTCCAGTATTATGCATCCCCTCTGCATGTAATGATAAAGGTTAACCAGGGGTTAGTTCAACTAACAGGACAACCCCTAGTTGAAAACTCTCAAGATCATGAAAATGTACTTTATGCAACAAGAACTGTTTTCACATGGTAAACTGTTAGATGATCTGCATTTTTACACATGAATCATGATATGCATGTCTTCCCTGCTTAGTCATAGAATTATTTTAGAAGTAAAGTAACTTTGTTTTTAACATTATGCATTATTTATTCTTCTTATATTGCGCACTCTGATCATGTTTATATTAAAGCTCATTCCAAGTACGTGCTTCTTTGTGCAAGTGGTTTTCAAAGAAAAATTGATCTCATGTTTTAAGAAAAGATAATATTTTATTTTTATCAAAGTGTTTTATTTTCTTCAAAAAGGTCTTCTTTGAGAAAGGATTTCCTTAAAATGTTTTTAAAACCCTTACTGGGCATTTTTGCTCACCCTACGTTTTGTTTAAAAATTTTCAGGCATGGAATGTACTGATGAAGTTTATCAGAGCAGCTGGTTTCCCAGAATCCTGAGCCTCGCGATCTTCTGTAGTCATGGGACATGATATTTTTTTTGTAACGATGTAATGATAAGTATATCATGTCTCATGAGGCACCCTGGGTTTTGGGGTCTCTACAGTTGGTATCAGAGGATGGGTTTAGGAAACTCTGGAAAACCAGGTTATATAAATATGTTGCTAAGACTAACTAAGTAAAAATGTTATAACTTTCCGATGGCTGATGTACTTACCGACCTTTTGTCACTCCCCACTGAGGCTCTAGAGAACATTATATCTCTAGCTAGCCGTGAAAACTTCCTGAATTATGCCCAAATTCGCATGACGTGTAAGCACTTGTACAATGTGTCAAACTCATCTATGGTGCTTAGTCTCCACCGGGGAATGGGGATGGATTATCTCATAATGATGATGACCCAGTTTCCCTCTTATGCACGTCGGGGAAGGTATCACGAAGGACTCTTCCGCGTGTTTACAACTGGCGAGGAATTTGACACAATTCTAGATAACCCTTTTCAAGAAGCTGCTGCTGCCGGAGACCTCCGAGCGGCTTATCTGTGCCAGGTCCTGTACTATGGCTTCTGGGGCCAGTTAATGGACTTCGGAGCGTTGGAAAATGAGTCCACCCGTGTGTCTCTTAGGCAAGAAGTGTACACCGATGTTTCCTAACTCCACACCCCTCACGCAAAACTCAGGAGGCGTTATAAATGTTCCCATGAGTTTAGTCCTATATGTTCATCTTGTGTGTGGTTTGAAGAGTTAGGAAGTTTTGCCACTCTTTGTGGCGTACGTCTTGTGAACTCAGACTTTGCCGTGTAAAATTTTTCATAAATGGAAGTTTCTTGTTTCTTTTCATGTCTTCACCGTATCTATGTTGTTAAGAGTTTCCCCTTGATGTTTGTTTTCAGATGGCTAGACAAATGAACTTCTCATCCCTACCCGATGAGCTAGTAGAAGTCATCTTGATCAAGGCATGCATGGTGGATTACCCATCATTTCTCCACCTGGGAGGGTCCTGCCAGCATTTGCTCAATTTAGAAAACGGTCCAGAGATTCTTCAGCTATGTCAAGAGAATAATCGCGTCTTTCAACTCATCGCTGCTGCTCAACTCCCCTGCTATAGGCGAAGGGGAATGTACTTTGAGGGCCTGTTCCAATGTTTCACTCTGGCACAAAACTTTTCTGCTAGAGCGTGTTTCCTCGTGGCCGCCCAGGATGGCCAACTCAGTGCAGCTTATATGTTCCAAGTCTTGAACATCAGTCTCCTCAACCACATCATCCCTCTCGACTACCTCGAGCAGGATATGGCCAGAAGGGTCATCAAGGAGTTTATCTACTCAGACGTATCCGAGCTTCACATCGCAAGATCCTCCCTTTGGAAGCCCGTGTGCAGTACACACGACCAGGAGTTCAAGGAGCACTGTTCGAGGTGCATCTGGACTAGGGAAACTAAAGAGCTGTGTGCCAACTTCGGTGTCCCATTTACCGAGCCAGATCCACTGTTTTGGTAGAGTTTTACGTTTGGGGTTTCAGTTTCCTTTTTTTTATTATGATAGAATTGCGGGGACACAATTCTTTGAAGGGGGAGATAATGTAACACCCCGAAGCTTTCAAACCTCTTAAATGAAAATTGGGCGTTCTGTGCTTTTGAAGTTCTCTCTTTAAAACAATCAGAATGTAAAATATAAAAACACGTAACTTTTATTTATAAACTCACCACTGAAGAGTCTTACATTTTTCGAGTTACAAGAAAATCTCACTAACCAAATATCCCAACTAAGAACCCGATTACAATAATTGGAAGACTGCTTAAAACTACTAAGAGCCCGAGAATGCGGTAGGGGTTTCGAGCATCCATCATAAGAAACATGAGGATGGCTGAAGCCACCGCGACCGTGCTCAGTACCAAGGGGATCACGCGAACCATATTTGTTTCTCCTTCAGTCACCTGGGGTAAGGGACACCCGAGACCAAACCTTTCTTTTTATAAGCTCCCCAATCGGACCGTTGGACCTCAAACGACTATATTTTCGACCGTTGTTTTCCCAAAGTATCCAATGTTTTGTTTTTAACCATTATCCAGATAATGTTTAAATTCAGTTTTTGTCGATGTGTTAAGACTTATTAAGTATGGTTTTGAAATAATTGATAAGTGATATGTATTTCCTTCTATATATATAGTTGTAATTATATATATATATATATGGTTTTGGTTTATTATCATAAAATTTGATTAAAGTTAAATTGTTATAAAATTATCAATAAAACTAATGTTTTTATAAATTATATTTACGGTTAGCTTCTCCTAAAATTGTTAATGACGTATATTTACCCATTTACAAAATTAATTTATGATTTTCTTTATATAATAATAATTAATAAATAAAACTACACACTTATGTTCTGATTAAAATCTAATAATTTTGTTGCTTTAATTTTGACATTCTACGTATTTAGATATAAACTTATTAATTTTAAACACTTTTTCTTTTGTTTCAAAATAATCTGAATGTAATTTTTTTTTAGTTTTTAGTTTATGATTTATGAAATCATAAGTATGTATTTTATTATACTTGAATTCACTTTTTTTTATGTATAAAATTTATATATGTGTATTTATATGTTTTGATAATGGAAATAGAAGAAAATGAGAAAAATATAATTTATGTTTTAAATAGGGGTTTAATAGTTTAATATATAGGTGTTTTAATGACCCTTGACTTAGGATAATATTAGTTTATTAATAAGGTTATAATAATGATTTTTATAATAGGTTTAATAAAACAATAAAATGACTTTTTTTTAGATAAAAACATTGAAATAAAATAACTAAATAAAATATGTAATACGTTAAAAAGAAAAAAAAACGAAACCGTGTGTGTTTTTTTAAAAATAACCCCGCGTCGCGTCTTAGCCATATGATCCAGCCGCTTTTAATCCTGGCCATTTGTTTTTTTTTCACATCTCCCTCACGCCACTGTTTTCTTCTTCCTCATCGCGCCGCTGAACCAGTCGGGTTCGACCTTCGTTTCCTCCGCCCGAGCCGACAACGGGGACCCTTCTTTCCATAATGACGGCGCCACCACTTTAATGACCAACCTCAGTTCCCTCAACGTCTCCCCGGTTGCGGAGTCTTCTTCTCCTGCTTCTTTTTTTTATCTTCGTGTTGCACCGAAGGTTGGAGGTTGCGCACCCGGCTCCCTTGATCTCTTCGGCTCTGGACCTCATCGCCGCTCCGTTCTCTCCTCCTCCTCGTCGAATAGGTAAGGGTCGAAGTCTGTTTTTAAAGTTTTGTTCCAAACTTCGGTTTTCATGTACATAAACATATGCGGGTTATATATATATGTACGTGTACATCCTGTGTATACACCTTTGGCTTCCCCTACCTCCTTGCCGCATCTCCCTCTCCTCCCCTCTGAATAGGTAAGGGTCGTGTCTTTTTTTTATTTATTTGGTTAAGTTTCGGTTGTTATATACTAATATATATAAGTATAAACATGATATATATATATGTATACCTACTGGAATTACATGTTTCAGTCCCTCTTGCCTCGCCCATTCCTCCTCTCTGAGCAAGGTAAGGGACATGTTTCAATTTCAGTTGGTTTTGTCAAGATTTGGTATATATATAACTATGTATATGTGTATTTACATATATATATGTTATATATATAAATACATAAACTTTTCTGTTATGTCTGAACATGAAAAACCAAATTCTGGAGTAAGGGTTCAAAGAATCTGATTTTATGTGGGTAAGGTTTAACCTCGTTTTGTGTTGCTTAAACTATATATATGTATATACATATTTATATATGTATATGTGAAACAAACCTTTTCGGGTTTTTATGATTTTTAATTGATGATAATTTGTTTATGAAATGATGTTCTTAATGTGTGAAAAACATGTAAGGGTTAAGTATGGTTTTGTGTCTTATTTTACTGAGGATATATTTATATATATGCAAGTTTATATAAATGTATACCTCTATGTAGGCACAAGTCCATAAGACCCTCTTTCTTGTATACTAGTATTCTTCCTCTCTTGGAGAACCTAGTTTGGGTATGAATTTAACACATGTTTGTGATTTAATGTTGGTTTATGTGTATATATATATATCGATTTATATGTATATATATAACCATGTGTGTGTACGCACCATGTGTAATCACACCCGAATGTCATGGAGAATCCCTCTTCTACATATAGGCTCTGAAATATAAAGGTGGGAGACCAAGTCTAATTTGTGTGTTCTTGTTGTTCGGTTTATATGTATATATATATATGAGTACATATATACATATACATAAGACCCAGTAAACCCCTCTTGCACAAACACATAAATATGAGTACAACTGAAACAATTCTAGTCCAGAGCTTGTGAATCAGGTAATGTATGAATTGAGTTTTATTTAATTAACTGAAACACTGAGTCACATTTACATTAATATAAATTTGGTTCCCATGTTTTGTAAATTATTACTTTATAGCATGATGAAGTTTATCAAAATGACTTGCACAATTGTATACATATGTTTTTTTCCCAAAGGTGGACTTGAATATGCACATTGTAACTTCAACTGCCTGTATAAAACACCCATGACATCCAATTATCATCATATGTGAACGACCATGCTTTAATTGAATATCATGATATATGGAATGTTAAAGTGTTATGCCCCTTTTTCTTAAAACCCTAGATTTCAGATGTTAACTTCTTATGTTCACGAAGCTTTAGCATGCATATCATAATGTTTTTAATGATAGAACTGTTCACATGTTATGAATATGTATGTGAAAGTGGGGTTTATTTATGAATGTATGGAACCCCATGAATGAATGACCATGTCAAGATATGTGAGGGATGTATAGGACTTAAATGTTTATGGACGGGTGCGCCCGAAATTATACAGCGCTCCAATGCATTGGGTAAAGCAAGAGTCTCACGAGACGTCATGTGCAACGGTCTTGGCGAATAGCCTTGGCTCGTGCTATCATGAGCAACGGTCTTGGAGAATAGCCTTGGCTCGTGCTACCATGGGAAACGGGATTGGCATTTGGCCTTGACCCGTACTAAAGTTATGTTTTAAGGTCATGACGTGAGGTCTTGACAAAGTCCAGTATTATGCATCCCCTCTGCATGTAATGATAAAGGTTAACCAGGGGTTAGTTAAACTAACAGGACAACCCCTAGTTAAAAACTCTCAAGATCATGAAAATGTACTTTATGCAACAAGAACTGTTTTCACATGGTAAACTATTAGATGATCTGCATTTTTACTCATGAATCATGATATGCATGTCTTCCCTGCTTAGTCATAGAATTCTTTTATAAGTAAAGTAACTTTGTTTATAACATTATGCATTATTTATTCTTCTTATATTGCGCACTCTGATCATGTTTATATTAAAGCTCATTCCAAGTACGTGCTTCTTTGTGCAAGTGGTTTTCAAAGAAAAATGGATCTCATGTTTTAAGAAAAGATAATGTTTTAGTTTTATCAAAGTGTTTTATTTTCTTCAAAAAGGTCTTCTTTGAGAAAGGATTTTCTTAAAATGTTTTTAAAACCCTTACTGGGCATTTTTGCTCACCCTACGTTTTGTTTAAAAATTTTCAGGCATGGAATGTACTGATGAAGTTTATCAGATCAGCTGGTTTCCCAGAATCCTGAGCCTCGCGATCTTCTGTAGTCATGGGACATGATATTTTTTTTTTGTAATGATGTAATGATAAGTATATCATGTATCATGAGGCACCCTGGGTTTTGGGGTCTCTACAACCATTATAATACTCCTTGAGATAAATATCAAAAGTAATATATAATCATTATGATACTAATGATTTAAATCCCAAGTGTATCTCTAAGGTCATATCTCGTACTGGATCATAAACATAATAGGTAATCACCTAAATTTGTTTTCAGAAAACATCATAAAACCATGTATGTTTCCAACTCATTATTAAAAAATTATACTTCTTCTTTTGAGTATGTACATTGTTATAAATCTCGATAGTACTAATAATATATAGAAAAAAATTATTAAGAAATACTTTTAATGAAATTGTAATTAGATTTGAAAATTACCTATTTAGGGATGCTATTATTTTTGATGGTATATGATATATTTCATAAATTTTCCAATGTAATATACAAAATCATTATTGTTATCTTAACTCAGACACTATAAAAATGTTGAAAAAAATAAGTAATTTTTTTTTGAAATATGTTTTAATAGTTAAAAATTTATACATATACCTTAATATGTTTCCATTTTAATTAATCTATATACTCATTATTTTCAATCACTGGCCTCATACCTGATTTAGCCTATATTTACATATTTCTATATCATAACACTATTATCATTAAAACACAAATCGAAACATTTAATTTGAAGTTTATCTATAAAATGTTTATTTTAGTTCATTAAAAATTTACAATACACATAATGTGTGGTCGATTTAATGGAAATCCCTACATTGCATCCCAAAAATAAATATTTGGGGTACCCAAATTGATTGCAATCCACATCCAGTGCTCCCTAAAATACAAAAATAACTAAGGAAAAAAGTAAAAATATATTTTAAATAATTATATTAAAGAGTTTTTTCCATGAATTTTAGGCATTAAAAGGATCCTATCATTTGTAATTTTCTTCTCAAATGCCTCTCTTAGATCATATTTTTTCTTATCAATTTCTTCAAACTCTAAAGGTATTATATCCATAGAAATGATACTGGAATTAATGACTCCAAATTGTGCTTTACAGGGTTTTCCCTTTATATAGCAGTAATATGAACACCTGTATAAAATATGAATATTTATTAGCTTTAATGAACATAGTAGATTATTTTTTGGATAGACATGTTATTAAAATGTACCTTATGAATGTATTAAAAACTAAGACTCCAATCCATTCAAACTTAAAAATATCATTTATACTCTTGAGATAAACTGCGTCTGTAATGAAAGTTCTAAATATTACTTCTTTATATTGAATGTAGGACACATCTCTATATTTGAATGTGATGAATTCATGAAGTTATAATGATAATATATGTTGTAGTAGAACTGGTGGGGAGAAGGTACTCCCAAAAGGTCTTTTTTTTCTTAGTTAATTCACTAGATTTTCTTAACCCGACCTTCTATTTCCCTATCGTTTTATTCATCTATAATATTATACCTCACTTCAAACCTTTTTTAATCAACAGCTATATTTTTTTTCATTTGAAAAAAATTGGTAAGGATGTACCTCATATATCTTTATAAGATTAGGTATCCAGGCTATAAAATTTCCAATATCATCATTAGCTGTTGTAAAATTCGGATCATCAAGTGGAATAAGAAACTCGGTGCTTAGAAATTAATCTACTTCAATACCCAGTATCATGTGATCTTTTGGGAGTTATTTGTTTTTTATCATGTCTCTTAGCATATTATACAACTCAACCTTTATAACAAGGTGATTAGTGGGTGTTGATAGATTGAAATCACATACAACTTTACCCTAAATTTTTTAGAAATATAAAGTTGTCAGAAGTTTTTTGATTCACATTTAGTAGAAACAGTAATGAAAAAATGGATTACCTCAGGCACGGTATGTAGTTTAGGAGAATGACTAGACTCAAAACTTGTGGGGTTATATGGTTGTTGATGTGTTGATCTTTTTTCCACTACAGGATTTCATTTATCATTTTGTTGAAATAATGGGTGCCCTTATACCCAACTATGAAGTACATTTGACTAACATATAGTGTATAAAAGTTAGATATACATGATGATTACTTACAAATATAGTGTAGACTTTTCTAAATCCACTATTAAAATGGTAATGTTCATTGATTAATTTTTGTATCAAAAGGCTATAGTAGAACTCATGATAGAATGAGAACCTCAAGATATTATGACATTAATCTTAAAAAAAGGTCCTATGGTCTAGATGCATCATACTGAATAAACACAATAAATTTTTGACTATCAGGTTATGGGGGATCATAAGCATTGATACTCATTGTCATGAAGTTCTCACTTGGTGATCTCTAAGGGTGAGATCATGAGGATAGACCCTCCAATAGGAACACCACATGTTTTGGGTGTCATTGTATGTTCCTATCTATGATCATGTGTAATGGTCTCCTGACTTGAGATCATTTCCAATGTATTCCATTTGATCATGTAATTCGATGCAAGATGAAAACCATGATATTGAAATAATGGTGAGTTAGTTTGTGTTGGGTGTGTCATTGGTGTCATGAAATTGGTTGAATGGTCGATAAAGAATTTATCGCTTCTAGGCTATGGAAGTTATATATTTCAATCCATGTTGATCAAAATGGAAGTACCATGATAAATCCATGTACATGGTTGTCCTAGGTAAATCTATCTAGTTAGATCAAAAAATAATAAAGAAAGAAAAGTATGATGACCTAGGTGTGCATTCTGATTTATGAGATATTAAAGATAAAGAGATTATATTACACAGTGCATGTTCATAGGCTAGTTGTCACTATTGTGACAATCCTTATCTCTCTAGAGGCCATGATGGGTTTCTAGATCCAATTCTAGGTCTGTGAGTAGTATTCACTACTACGGAGATAAGGACCTAGAGGTTCACACATAATATCGTATTCAAGAATCTGTTATATTTAGTTGAATAAGAGTTTTGGACATGGTGGGCCCCACAACTGGGTTCCAGGATTTTTCCAAGAAGATACGATCACAAATACAATAAATAAATTAATATTATTCAAGTTAAGAATAATGGAAATTAAATTTATCTATTAAATGTATTTACAAGTTTAATGTAAATACATGAAAATATTAATTGAATGAATATTTGTTTAATATATTCAAGGTTCAATTATTTTTTATGGGAATGATGAGTCAAGTAAATGACTCCTTTATTATCATGTAATGTATTTGTTATATTATAGGAAAGTGATAATAATATTTATGACTCAGATCAGTAGTCATAATATGTCGAGTATAACATGTTAATTATTCATGGTCAAAGAGGAAATACCAGGTAATTCATAAACACTTTTTAAATAAAATAATAGAGGAATTCACTTGTGACTATTTATAGACATTCTCTCTCTTCTTATCTCTCCCATAATATAGAGAGAGAGAGGCTCTGAATCCAAGAGCTCAGATTGAGTACTCTCTTATACATCGAAATTAAGGCGATGATGTGATCATCAGAGCATAGAAAGCTTCATCAGAACTCCACAGTAGCACCATGATTTTGATGATCAGTGCTTTCATAGATTTTTGAAGCATGTGTGGATGATCTAGAATAATTTGGCTTCGGATTCTTCGAGAAGTGATCTAAAAAAATGAGAATACGTCATGTGTGACTTCAGATATAAACCAGGTATTTTTTTGGTTTTTTGTGCTTAAAACTACTCATAAGAGATCATTGGCTTAAACTGGGTAGCGATTCACCGACGTCAAAGAGTTCATTTTGTATGTCAGTGAATGTTTTTAAAATCCCACTTTTGGGGCTTCCGCTATGTTCCTGGTACATTCAATTGGTATTAGATCCACACATGACAATTTATTCCAAATTAAAATTAAATTTTCATTAAGTTTAATTGAGGGCGTTGTTACGGTTCTTCTGTCGCAGACATTCTGTGAATCTGATATCAGATGGCCAGTCTGCGGCCCTCCAAAATTTCAAAATCGGATGAATTCTATTTTCTGGTGAAGTTCTCACCGGCCAGAAGCCCATTGCACACTAGATGTCTGGCCACCAGAATAGCAATTTCTAGTGCGGATTTCTTAATAAAATAAAAATTATGATTAATTAATTATTTTATTATTAAAAAAGGCGTACTATCTAGGATTTTTTAAAATGAGAATTTAAGAAAAACGTTGAATTTTTTTTTTCAGATGGCTAGTGGAATACTAATTAGATAAAATTGAAAATTTTATGGTGTCTACTTAACCTATAGTTCAACCAAAAACAAGAAACAAAATAGTCAAAAAATGGGGCTAAGTGGCCCCCTATCTACCCACAGTGGCCCCGCCCAACTAGTCACTTCCATCTAGCCCCTCTACCTAGACCGAGCCACCGAAGGTCTTCTGGTCTTGTCCCGCTTCGCAGCGTATGAATCTACCTACCTAGACCAACTTCATATTCTATATCTATCATTTTATAGGATCCCCTCAGGCCATTCCTCACCAGAAACCCCTCTGGACATCCCTAGTAGGAATGACCTCTTCCCAGAAGTCGACATCACTAGCTTCCTCTATCCCACTAGCCTGCGGCCACCGGTCAAATATGCGATGCCACCTACTGGAGAGCTGAGCTACCCCAGACCTGTGCCCCAGATCATACTTCACCCTAATTCTATGCGTCCTTCCATGACCGCCGCCCTAGGCACACCCCTCTGGCGAGACACCTCCAGCTAGCTCCGGCTGTGTTGCCTCGTCGCAACCCCGCCTTGACCAGATTGAACTGTGCACCTCCACTACGGAGCCAACCCGCTTTCATCTGACAACAACCCTGAAAAAAGAAAAGTCATTCATCACTCGACTCTCCCCTTTCCTAAATCTATGGAACCCTCTAGACCACTCCAAAGTCATTCTGGCCGCATGGTTCACCCCTTCAAGGAGACCCCAACACCTGAATCTTCCAAACCTATCGTCTCCATCAAACCTCCAGTATGTCGCCGACCATCGGCGAGGGTCTCCTCCTTCTCATTTTCCAGCTTTTTTGAGCCAATTCATCACATGGTTTGAGACCACCTTCTTATCGATTGCCTTCAGGTGAGTCTCCTTGAACTTATGGTTCTTTCACCCTAAGCAGCGCGTCACATCTGCACCGGGTGAGGTAACCAATAGTGTTGGTCCAATTTGACCTGATCCAACCTGAAATAGTTCCAGGTGTGTCTTCCAACCTCACAATGGGATTGGGAAAACCTTCCCAACACAAAATTCTGTACACAGGGTTGACATAACTCATAATTGGCCTAAATGGGTTCGGCCTGACCAGCACAGGCCCTTCCCGGGGTTTTCAGGGCTCGAGTAATTTTAATTTAATCAAAGATTCATTAATGTGGATTAATTAATTAATTAATTAATTAATTTTTTTAAAAGTTAAATTAATTAGTAGGACCGAATGATGGAAAAATTATTGAATTAAAATTTAGAGTGAGTTTTTAATTCAATAAAACACCCTAAGAAAATAATTAATGCAAGTTTAATTTTATTTATGAATTTATTTTAATATGAATTTTTGAAGTGTATTGAATGGTCATATTCCATGGACCAACCAATTCATGTTTGGTTCATTTTTTATTTATTTAATTAATTTATTGCATTGGTTTTGTAATAAGTAGTTAATTAGAAGTCAATCTGTGAATCGTCTCAGAGTCATTATATGTATAAGGTTTTGCACATCCACTTCAAAGTTGTATTTTATACTCCCCAGTTCCCCTCACCAGTGAGCGAGTATTGTTTTATAATGAAGAAATGTGGAGTGACACTTTTCTCTCCAAGTTATGGTGACACACCTGACAAGAGCTTGATGCATTAGAGGGGAAGGTGTTGCAACTCAATTCGTAAGAGATGTGACTCAAGGTATATCCCCTTGGGTCTAAGTTGATACATTATTAACTCAATGGATCAACCAATATAAACAGCTCATGATCAAGCCATCATTTTATCATTTCATGGTTTATTATTTTTTGAATGTGCAGTTTATGCATGATCACATAGAATAATAAACAAGCATGAAATATAAAAATAAACATGTGACATAATCAATTTTTCAATTTATTGCACGGTCAGTTGTGAGTGTGATCACATAATACATTATTAGAAAATAGAAAATTATTTCTTTCATCACATTAAAAATATAACTCACTAAAAGAAATATTAATTCTAAACTACCTTCCATCATTTAATTTTAGACCAAACTGGGTGTTTGGGGGTGTCAGTCATGCCATAACTGAGGGTGCCTCTTACTACTGGGGAGTTCTTATGAGATTAGTGGGTTGACATAACTAATGTGGTAGTAATGATTAACCATATCTAACTTTCTATCATTTTAGAGTCAAGATTTTAGTAAATAGAGTAATTATTTTAGAAGTTGGGACTTCACTCAACAGATCAAGGAACCGTGAGTTAATGTGGTTGGATAGTCAAAAGCCTACCTTGAACCCTCAAAGTAGTGGAATAACTTTAGCTTGTAGACTATGAGGGATTGTTTGAGGATAACTTCCACTAGAATACTAAAAAGATAGAGTATTCTAATTATAGTACAGATGGTTTCTATAATTTGATAAAAGAGTGGGAGACATTTAATGATTTAATAAATTAATTAAAATGTATAAGTTAGTAATCGTGATAAAATACTAATCTTCCAAAATTTAATTTTGTAGAAAAATGGAAAGATATACCAAAAGTAATAATATGATGAATAATGTGAAAAGTAAATGTCCACACAAGAACGAGTATCCAATAGTTGAACAGGTGCTTGCACATAGTACTATGATATAGGAAACTCAAGGTGCCAGTGTCCCCAACACCTGTTAGTTCACCTCAATAAGTGAAGGTGATAAATTAATTATAAGAGACTAATGTATAAAGAATATAATGGTTATGTAATTATGATATCATCAACTTACAATGCTATTTGCGGTCGCTACATCAGTACATGGATGATATAACATGTATTCTCATCTCTGATAAGTCTGTGAGGAGAAAGCGAAGTAAGATAGGAATAAGGCATTGATTACACCGACATGTGAAAATTGAATGATGGGTCATGATCTTTCAATGGATCCCTTTATCATATCATTTTTAACTATTTACTAAAATCTCCTTTTAAGTTACATAATGAACAAATATTGAGTAAATGATTCATTACCTTTTTAGGTAATATTTTCTAGGTAAATAAGAATATAAAAATTGATAAATCATTAATTATTATGGAAACAAATTGAAAGAAAAAGTGAAAAGGCCAATAAAAAGTAATTCCAAGGGAATATTTGCAACATCCTTTAAGAAAGAGGTATTAATAGAAGTTTATTTTCATTGCATATCATAAAATAAAACAATAAAATTTTGAATGAAATAAACTGATTTAAAGAAGCAAGTTATCACTTATCCTTTAGTTATATTCTTTATATAAAAGTAATTTTTCAATCTTACTTCTTATTTATTCAATAAAATATGATTATTACATATTTGTATCGATATATAGTAACCAAGTAAGTATAGAAATTTTACTGGAAGTCAGGTGTATTCTCCAAGTGTCTGAGAAAGGGTGATACCTAAGCCAGAGGTGAGAAGTACAAGACATTTTTATTGCCTAGTGAAAAAATCATGTTGACTTATTATTGAGTATAACCAAAACATTAATCTGATGTGTCCTCATACACAAGGATAAATTATTCCAGGTTCATGAATTAATGTTGTATTGGTATTTAATACTCAACCAATAGTTCAGTAATACTTGAAATATACGCAATACTTGATGAATACAAAAATGTAAGACTCTTATACCCAGTTGTGTCAAGATAATTATTTTTCATGTAAAACTAAAATTGGATGTCAAGGATATACTTGGTTTGGTATTTATCCTTAGTAAAGATAAAAACCTTTGGTATTATCAATGTCTTTAGTTTGGAAAAAGAAACCTTTAGAAATAAAGGTATTCCAAAAATCATTTAGAATTATTTCAAGATGAAATCATGAACTATTCTAAGAATAAGATAGAGGTATATATACTTCATAAGATTACTTTAAGTAATTAAGGAATGGTAAAATGATATATATTCATGGTCATAATATATGAGTTGCTTAGGGTCAGCATACTGAAGAATATCTTGACCAAGTATTCGTCGATCATGATAATACAGTGTGGATTAATTCCTTAACACACATTACCTTATATACATTAAGTACTTCATGTTAATGAGGAGGATCAATGATGAAGTATTAAATATCAACATTGATCAAAAAAATTTAGCATGTAGTGATCCCTAAATGAACATTTTATACATGAAAGCTATGATATAAGTAGTATCGATGTTCCAACTTGTAGAAACTTTCATTATATTGTATATAGTGGTTTTAGAATAATGGTAAAATCCCATAACTAATATGCCAACTAAAAATGAAAATTGGATATCATACAAGTCATAATATGATAGAAATTCATTATTTCATAGGACACGTGTTTGGATGCAAAGAGTTTGTTAGGACATAAACAAACATGCATCAGGAGAAAACACATTGTGTATTTATTGTAATTATCCTAGAAGTTTCTTAGGATATTACACATATCCCAAAAATAGAAAAGTGGTAGTCAAGTGATAGAATACATTTCTATATAAGGGTGCACATATCTTTTGAGATAGTGGGATTAAGATTGCATTAGGTTTATTCAATTCTCAATATTCACATGTAGTTGGAATAGGAACTAGTTCCACAAGCGCATGTGGAACATAGTATGTTCTAGAGACACATATTGTGAGGGAAGGATAAAAACATGGTGATGGTTTTTATATTCACTATGGTCAATGATCTATTATTCATTGTGAATAATATTTCCTACAAGTAAACAATATATGGAAATTATATAATATTGAATAATATGAATTGATTTTCAATAATGGATTCCATGTATCAAACCGAAAGGGGATTATTATTTTGAATACTATGGTGGGTATTCAAGTGATAAGATACATGGATGGTACAAGTGTAGTACCAATAAGGCTTGATTGGTTACACCAAGTCATTATGAATAAGTCCATTAGAATTTTACATATAATAACTATTTTATATGATCATATTATTAGGAATTTGATGTCATTAAAGTCAACCATGGAAGGTGTCTATAAGACGCAACCAGAAGAATATGGTCTTATCAAAAAATTATAACAATGGATGCAAGTTACTGAAGTCCAGTTTAAGATTTCATTATGAAACAAGATCATAGAATATTCATTTGGAATGAATATTTTCCTTGTGTCTACTAGAGGTTAGTGGGAGTGCAAATTCTTTCTAAGTAAAATATGTTCTGCAACATTTAGAAAAATATATTGGTCTTATATTTAAGATTAGGATGAAATTTTTTATTTATTGATTGAATTAGAGTAACAAACTAAGTTCTAGGGAACATGATATAATGAGGTTGATCTAAAGGTTTCATGTACCAAGTCAATCATAAATATAGTGGCATAGTATTTAAATGTAAAATTTGGAATAATTTAAGAGAGGAATTATTGCCAATGTATAATCTCTCCAAGTTTACATGTCTGGGACATGGCAAGAGAGTAACATGGTAAGTTCAAATCCATATTATTAAGCAATGGATTAATCAAACATTCCATGATATGTACAAAAATTATATTTCGAGGATATAATTTATAGTAAAAAAATATCAATTATATCTAGGAGCACTAAAAGGTAAGAAGTAAGAACTATATGATTGTACTTATGAAAGTACAAAATATATGTACCTAGTAAGTGGGGAAGAAATGATACTAGTTTTCAGGGGCCAAAAACTAGTCTTCCATAGATTAATGTGATATAATATTACAGTTAGGCTTAGGTTATGAGTGAGACAAGTTCATATAATACAATGGTCACCATACATATAAGTACCGAGTATGTTGTAGCTTCAGAGGCAAATAAGAAGTAGTTAAATGAAAAGATTTATTCCAGTTCTTGGAATCACACCTAGTAAGTAAAGAATTATCATAATGTAAATAATGATATTCTTACTAACCAAGATGAGAAGTTATGATAGTGGAAAAAAGAGATATACTCGGGGAAACCATCTCTTGATAATTTTTACTCAAGGATATGAGGTCACTTATAGAATAGTTTCCATGCAGAAGAATCATAAAAGGCTCAATAGTAAAATTTGTGACTCAGCAGAAACATGATCTTTATCATGTGAGTAGCTAACAAGTTTTGTTATCAAGTTGGATCTAGTGCAAGTGGGAGTGTTGAAATAGTGGGTTCCCTAGAACCAACTATGCAATAATTTTTATTACCATATAGCGTATACAAGTTATATATACATGATTATTACTTAATATTATAGTGTAGTCTTTTCTATGTCCACTATTACAATAGTAATTTTCATAGATTAATTTTCACATCAAAAGGTTATAGAAGATCGCATGCTATAATGAGAACCTCGAGATACTATGAAATTAATCTTAAACAGATTTCCTATGGTCTAGATGCATTGTACTGACTGGATATAGTATATGTTTTACTATCAGGTGCTGGGGGATCATAATCATTGAGACTTCTTCTCATGAAGTTCACACTTGGTGATCTCTAGTAGTGAGATCATGAGGACAGACCTGCCAATAGGAACATCACATGTTTTGGGTGTCATTGGATGTTCATATCTACAATCATGTGTAGTGGTCTCCTAACTTGATATCATTTCCAATATATCCCATTTGATTACTTACTTTTATGAATGAAAAAAACCATGATATTGAAATAATGGAGAGGTAGTTTTTGTTGGGTGGTAATTGGTGGCATGGAATTAGTTGAATGGTCAAGAAAGGATTTTTTTGCTTCCAAGTTATGGAAGTTATATATATCAGGCCATGTTGATCAGGATAGTAGTACCTTAAAAAATTCATGGTCATGGTCTTCCAAGGTAAATCCATCAAATTAGATAAAAAAATAAATAAATAAAAGGATTATGATACGAGTGTTCATACTTCTTTATGAGACATTAAAGACAAATATATTATATTACACAATGTGTGTTTGTAGGTCGGTTCTCATTACTTGATAATACTTATCTCTTTTGGGGACATGATGGGTTTCTAGATCTCATTATTGGTCTATGAATAGTATTCACTGTTATCGAGATAAGGGCCTAGAGGGTCACACACAATAACATATTCAATAATCTTCCCAATTTAGTTGAATATGAGTTTTGGACATGGTGGACCCCACCATTGGGGTATGAGATTTTTATAAGAAGATAAAATCACCAATGAAGTAAATAAATTCATATTATTCAAGTTAAGAATAATAGGCATTTAATTTATTTATTAAATTTATTTACAAGTTTACAGTAAATGCATGAAAATATTAATTGAACCAATATTAGTTTAATATTTTCAAGGTTCAATTAATTTTTGTTTGAAAAACTAGTCGAGTTGATGAATTATTAATTATTATGTAATATATTTAGTATATTATAGGAGATTGATAATAATATATATGACTCATATCATTATTCATAATATGTCGAATATATCATGTTAATTATTCGAGGTTGGGGAGGAAATACCGTTTAATTCATAAAAACTATATAAATAAAAGAATATAGGAATTCACTTGTGACTATTAATAGTCAGTCTATCTCTTCTTCTCTCTTTTAAAATCAAGATAGAGAGGCTATGGATCTAGGAGGATGGATCGAGCACTCTCTTAGGCATCAAAAGCAAGGCAATTCAGTGATTTTCGGAGCATCTAAGGCGTCATCAGAACATCGTTCTAGCTCTCAGATATTGGTGATCATCACTCCTGTATATTTTTAAGTGATTATGGATGATCTAGAGGAATTTGGATTTGGATTTGGATTTGGATTCTTTAAGTAATGACCACCAACAACAAGAAAACATCATGCACAACTTCAGATCTAAACCCAATATTTTTCAGTTTTATTTTTGTGCTTAAAATTATTCACATGAGATCTTCTTCTTAAATCGGGCATTGATTCACCGATTTCGAATATTTCATGTCATACATTGGTGAAATTTTTTAAAATCCCACTTTTGGGGCTTCCTTTGCATGCCCGGTACCTCCACTTTTCAAATATTTTGGTATACTAAACCCGATTGGACAATAACATCTTGAAAAGATTCTATTGGCACCTAAAATACATTAATCATTTGATATGTACCTTTTTGAAGTTTTTTTATTTAAATATGTTTTAGGAGACCCTCTAAAACCTACACCTCTAACATAACCATATTTTTCCATCCGCTTAAAATATACTAAAAGTTATTTTTCTTCAAGTACAACTACTGTCAATTCTTGTGTATAAATCATAGAAAACAATATGAATATAAAGAGATATTTTTATGTAATATTGTTATAAATTATAAAAAATTTCTATTATGTCATACTTAAACATGTTTCCCATACTGATTTTGTGTTTTCATCAAATGGTTAACCCTATTTATTTACGCGATCTTCCTTCCATAGCACATGGCGTGGGATGAAAGTGGATTTTAATTTTGATTCATCAATTTACATATAAAAAAAGAACACATTTGGTTTTATATTACATAATTTTTTTTATTTTTTATTTAAAATATATACCATTTTCATCTCTAGTGAATCATACCCCTTCATTGCTTTGCAATAGGGGTACATTGTTTTTGATGCACGTTGTTTATTTTCAGCACTCCATTTTTATTTCATGAATTAGAAATTTTTAATCAAATTATATAAAATAAATAATGTAAAATAATATATTATAGAATACAATATACTTTAAATTATTTCTTATTGTGTATACGAGTGAAATAATCCCATGTTTCATGCTTTATAATGCGTACATAAGTAACTGGTGGGTGGGGATTTACGTTCCCCTTTTCATCCCTAAGACGAAACATGATAGGAAGTGTCCTGAAGCCTATGTTGGATTTTCCAATATTCATTAATATGCATTTCTTACTTAAATAATATAAAATAAATGGATTCTATAAGGAATAATGAAAATTAAATCAATATTTAATTATATAATTTTTCAGTAAAATATAGAAAGTATATCATAAAATTACCTTAATATCTTCCCAAAGGGTTCCCTTCCTTATAAGATAAACACGGAACCATGAATAAATATCAATTAGAATATTCATTCTCATTGTGACCCCAACATAACTAATGAAAATTGATTTTTTGGGGTCAATAGGTTTTCTAGGTTGATTCCAACCAACCTCAAATTATATATCCCTTCTTCTTGCCTAATAATTTTATCCAACATAGTGATGCTACATTATTTTTGTTTTTTCATCAACATGTTGTTGATCCCCTAATAATTCTACCACTTCAACATCAACTACTCATTCTTCCACAATATTGGTAACATAATCATGTGAATAAGTCATTTTCTTCATGAGTTGTCAAACATTTAATTTAAATTATGTTAATATAGTAGAGAAAACATATTATTATGAGAAAAAACATAATATATTAAAAAAATTAACTTGATCATTGAACTATATATTTTTTAAAGGTTGAATGGATTTGGATCCTCTATCAAGAATAAAAATACCCTTTTGTAGCCCCCTCTAGTGTACATAACATTGTCTACATTCAGACCACCATGAAATTATTGTGATCTCCCAATGAAAGGGTCATCCTATATTAAATTTTAATCTAACCCTATTGCTATTTTATTCATAAGTAGGATAATTGACTAATTATTATTTTTGGGAACTGAGAAATAAAATACATGCATAGATTGTGATTCCATTTTGAATGACTCGTTCTTATTCCCTTACATACTAAAATTCATCTTCATAAAGCCCATTTTATCAACTTTCGTTGAAATCATATTTTCAAATCATTCGAAACAAAAAATAAGAACTTAAAATGTTGCATAATCCAACTCATATATCGGTTTGATGATTCTGAAACAAGATATATTTACATAAATTGGATTTATATCCGTGGAAATAGATATGTACATATCTTTCACCACAAGCGTAACTCCGGTATTTTTCATTGTAATATGGTCATCATGTTATTTTTTTATAGAATGTATAACCATCAATTACAAAACTAGTGTGAGATATAACATTTTCATTTGGTCCCCACGATATCCATCGAATTCGTTCGACAATTGAATTCATATTTTTAGATAAATCTTTATTAATAGGATCTCAGAACCATCTTATAAAATGTTTATTATGTGTATTTGATATCAATACTTTATCCCTTTATGGATTCAAATGTTTAAGAATTACTTTGTTGACTTCAACATATGGATCAACATATTTACTATTATGTAAATTGTAATGGTGCCCTTTCTCTCACTCTGTGATTGTAATTGTAATAACATCTCTTTTTTAAACCCCTTCTCTCATAAAGAGTCTATTATGATGAGTCTTTAGGAGACTAATGATATCAACATTTGATAGGTAATTATTATAGAATTAACCAGATTCTTCAACAATATATTTTTATGAAATACAACCTTCTGTTCAACTTCAATTCATGACATACCCTTTCAAAATATTTATATACCCTTAAATGAGTTACATCTTGTTGTAATGGATAGGACCATATAGTTGATCCCCCATAACCAAATGAACCATTAGGTGGACCATTATATCAATAAATGATAGTGGGGAGAAAATTTCTAATTCACAAAATATGATTGTAACTGTTGTAAAGTGGGTGACCAAGACCCATCTATTCAGTGATTTTGATTACTATATCATGTATACATCTAGATATACATGATGATTACTTACCATAATAGTGTATCTATTTCTGCATCCACTATTTGATGGAAATTTCCATATATTAATTGTCATATCAAAAGGTTATAATAGATACCAAGCTATAATGAGAACCTCAAGATAAAATGAAATTAATATTAAATATGTACTATGGTATAAATACATCATACTGAATGAACAGAGTAGATATTTTACTATCTAGTGCTGGGGGATCATAATAATTGAGACTTCGTCTCATGATGTTCACACTTGGTGATCTCTTTTAGTGTGATCATAAGGACAAACCCTCCAATAGGAACACCACGTGTTTTAGGTTTCATTGGTTGTTTCTATCTATGGTCATGTGTAATGGTCTTCTGATTTGATATCATTACCACTGTATGTCATTTGATCACATAATTTGGTGAATGATGAAAACAATTATGATGAAATCATGGTGAGGTAGGTTTTTTGGGTGTGTTATTGGTGGCATGACATTGGTTGAATGATTAAGAAAATATTTGTCACTTCCAGGTTTAAGAAGTAATATATTTCAGGAAATGTTGATAAGGATGGAAGTACCTTTATAAGACCATGCCCATAATAGTCAAGGGTAAATCTATTCAGTTAGATCAACAATAAAAAAATAAAAAAAGGATGATGATACGGGTGTGCATCCTAATTTATGATATATTAAAGATAAAGAGATTATATTATAAAGTATGTGTTTGTAGGTTGGTTGTCAATTATGTGACAATACTTATCTCTTTAGGGGCCATGATGGGTTGCTATATCTCACTCTAGGTCAATGAATAATATTCACTACTATCGAGATAAGGGCCTAGAGGGTCACACATAATAGCATATTCAACAATCTACCTTATTTAGTTAAATAGCTTTATTGGATATGGTGGGCCTCAACAGAGGATTCCGGGTTTTTTTATAAGAAGATATGATCACCAAAGGAATAAATAAATTCATATTATTCAAGTTAATAATAATGGACATTGAATTTATTTATTAAATGTTTTTGCAAGTTTTAAAGTAAATACATGGAAAAAATTAATTGAAAGAATATCAGTTTAATATATTCAAGGTTCAATTGATTTTTCTAGGAATGATGAGTCGAGTTAATGACTCATTTATTATCATGTAATATATTTAATGTATTATAAGAAACTGATAATAATATTTATGACTCAGTATAGTAATCATAGTTTTCATTTATAGCTTGTTAATTATTTGGGGACTAGGAGGAAATTCTAGGTATTTCATAAACACACTATAAATAGAGGAGAAGAGGGATTTTCCAAGGAATATTCATGAGATTCCTATCTCTTATTCGATCTACAACAATCTAGAGAGAGGGGCTTTGGATATAGGAGGTTGGATCGAGCTCCCTCTTGGGCATTGCAAGCAAGGAGATGCGGTGATCATTGGAGCATCAAAGGTGTCGTCGGAACTCCGTACTACCACCCTAATTTTGATGATCGGCACTCTCGCAGATTTTTGAAGCATGTGTGGATGATCTAGAAGAATTCAGATTTAGATTCTTAAAGTAGAAATTACTAATGACGAAAATACTACGAGCATGGCTTCGAATCTAAACTAGGTATTTTATGGATTTAATTTTGTGCTTAAAACTCTTCACGTGGTATCCTTAGATTGAACCAGGAAGCGATTCGCCGATGACGATGAGTTCATGTTGTTCATCGGTGAAACTTTTAAAAAATACCACTTTTTGGGGCTTCTGTTGGATGCATGGTACCTTAAAATGGCATCAAAGTGATGCATGTTTATTTTAAGCCAATCGAAATTAAATTTTCACTAAATATCTTAAAGGGTGTCATTTCGATCCCAATACCGCAGACAATGATTAAATCCAACTTCATATGGCCAAGTTATGACCATACAATGTTTTAAATACAAATTTAATTTCAGTAACGAGTTTTAAAATTCGAAGAACTCTTGGTGATAATTAAACTCATGTCTGGTCGTGATGTCATTTTGAAAAATCCTTCCTATTTTCACTGGACCGATGGTCAGAATAGTGTTTTCTGGTACTTGTGTTTTGTTATTATAATAATATGAATTTTATTATTATAATATGAATTTTTATTATGATAATAATATTATTATGATAATATTATTATGATAATATTATTATTTTAATAAGTCTAATATATAGGATTTAGAAAAATATGTAAAGGAGACTTGACTCTTTTAACAAAAAGGGGGGGTATTATTTGGTTTTGAAGACCTTCTTTTTGGGTCAAGGGAAAAAAGAAAAAAACAGGTCAATTGTGAGGGGCTGATCGACCCTCCTCCATGTCCCTTCCAGTGTGTTCCACCCATAACTAGGCGTCATCTATCCCTCCTTCCCCATGATGCTACCCACTCTTGACCACCAACCGGACGCCATGGACCCTCCTGGTTCAAATATAGACCACACCACCACCTCAGAAAGCTTCGCCGTCCTGTCCAATGGACTCGGCCACGCTGGATCAACCCTATATGATCTGGACACCTGCCTCCCTACTAGGACCAAACCAGGTCAAGCTGACCCGAATCCCTCCTGGGCGTGAATCTCACCAACCGGGTCGACCACTTCTAGCACACGAACTACTCCAGCCAATCTCCAACCACTCTTCCCCTCATCGACGGTATCCTCCCAAGCAGAGTCTTCTGCCGTATCCATCTTGCTTCACCACTTTGCAGCTGAATACCAATATTGAGGCTTCTTGAACAATCCAGATCAGCTGCTGGTCGACGCAAATTTGGCCACAAGACAAATCCATCTCTAACCACCGCCCAATCATCCTAGCAGATAGGTAACCCTATCCTAGTCCACTTTTCCCCAAATCAGTCTATGGGCGGACCTTTTTGGTCTAGAAAACCCATGCACTGAGTCTGCACCAGCCCATATTGGGGCTACGTGGGTTCAGCCTGACCCGCACAATCCTTACCCGGGGTTTTTTCAAACATGAATAATTTAATTTAATAAAAAGTTAATTAACTTAATTAATTTAATTGTGGATGTAAAATTAATTTAATTAAATATTAATATTTTGTTTAAAAATTAAATACGACTTAAATTAATTAAATTTTGATGATAAATTAAATTAATTAATTAATTTAATTTTTATTTTTTAAATTAAATTAATTACTAGGACTAAACGATTTAAAATTATTGAATTACAATTAGAGTGAGTTTTTAATTCAATAAAATTCCCTTAGAATTTATTTAATTCAAGTTCAATTTTCATTCTGTATTTATTAAAAATATGCTAGTTAATGCGTATTGACTGGTCATGAGTCATGGACCGACCAATGCATGTTTTATGTGTGTTTATTTATTTATTTAATTATTTCATGATGGTTTGTAATAATTATTTAATAAATAGTGGTCTTTGTTTCATCTTTGAGTCATTATATGTATAATGGAATATGTGTCTACTTTAGAGTTGTATTTTCACACCCCATTTCCCCTCACCTACTTGCGGGTATTTTTGTATAATGATGAGAAGACCGGTGAAGCACTTCACACCGAGTTTTGGCGACACACCAGACATGACCTTGATGGATTGGGCAAGTAGACACTACAAATCAAGTTGCAAGAAACACAACTCAAGGTATTACTCCTAGGGTATAGGTTGGTTTATTATTCACTCAATGGATCAACCATTAGTACCGGCTCATGATCAGGCCATCATTTCATTTTTTTCATGGTTTATTATTTTTGTGTATGTGTAGTTAATGCACGAACACATAGATTAATATTAAACAAGCATGAAAGATAAAATGAACATGTGACGTGATAGATTTTTCTATTTAATTCATGGTCATTTGTGAGTGTGATCACATAGTACATGCTAATAATATAGAAAATGATTTCTTTCATCACATTAATTACACAAATATTCTCTAAGAAATATTATGTCTAGATCACCTTCCATCATTCGACTTTGAAAAAAACTGACTATTTGGGATACTCATCCTACCAAAGTTGAGGGTGTCTCTTACTATTGGGGCATTCTTTTGAGAGTGATGAGTTGACTTAACTCAAGTTGCAACAAAAAAATATCCAAATCTAGTTTTCTATAAATTCTAGAGGCAGGCATTGACTAAATCATGTAACAATTTATGAAGTTGGGACTTCACTCAATAATCAAGGAACCTCAAGTTCATGTAGTTTTCTAGCCAAGCGCTTACCTTGAACCCTCCAAGTTGTGGTGTAGCCAAGGATTGTAGACTATGATGGGAGGTTCAAGTATCATTGTCACTAGAATACTCAAGAGACAAAGTTTTCCTATTCTATCATAGAGGGTTCCTAGAATTCTATAAAAAAAGTCAGAGACATTTAATTATTTAATTAATTAATCAAAATATCTAAATCGGTAATCCAGATAAAAAGTACTAATCTGCTAAAATTTATTTTTTAAGAAAAATGGAATGTTTTAACACAAGTTTAAAAACTATGATAAATAATGGAAAAAGTAAATGTCCTCACTAGAATGAGTATCCAAGAATAGTACAGGTGCTTGTGCACAATACTATCATATAGGAAACTCAAGGTGTTAGTGTCCCTAAACCTGTTAAAATACCTCAGGAAGCGAGGGTAAAATTGATTACAGGAGACTAATGAACAAATAATATGATGAATATTTCATTATGATTACATCAACATCCAGTGTTATTTTCAGTCTCTACATCATGACATTGATGATATAATAGGAAGTATCATATCCGAGAGGTTAACAAGGAGAAAGAGAAGCAATAATATGAATAGGTATTGGTTACACTATATTTGTGTAAATTGAAATGTGGTTTATGATCTTTCAAAACAACATATTCTAATATAATTTTTACCCTTTTTCTCAAGTTTTATTAAGTTAAAAAATTAACAGTAATTGAGTAAATACTTCATTACCTTTTAGTTAGTTTGTCAAGTAAATAAGAATGTAAAACACAGATTAATATTTAATTCTCATGATGAAAAAATTAAAAGGAAATGTGGAAAGAAAAATGAAAAGTAACACCAAAAGCATATTCAAAACATCCTTCATTGAAATAGGTATTAACATGAGGTTATTTTCATATCATATTATGAAATTAAACTATGTAAGTTTAAATGCAATAAACTGATCTAATGAAGAAAGTATCAGCTTATTATTCATGAATATTCATCAATGTAATGTTTCAGTTTTACTTCTTGGGTATTTAATACATTTCTATTGATATACATAAACCATGTAAATATATAAATATTACTACAAGTCAGGTGTATTATCCAAGTGTCTGAGAAAGGGTGATACCTAAACTAGTGGTGAGAAGTATACAACTTATATATTTCTAAGTGAATGATTCTTATTGAACTATTATTGAGTATAACCAAAACATTCACCTCACATGTTATTTTGGACACAAGGGTACATTATTCCTATTTCCAGAATGAATGTTATTTTGGATATATAATACTCAATCAATTGTTCATCGATACATGAATTATTGGAAATAAAAGATGAATATAAAAATGTAATAATTTTATTCCAATTGTGGAAAGATAATTCTTTATCAAGTAAAACTAAAATTGGACGTCAAGTTTATATCCTATATAGAATTTAGGCTCGGTACAGCTAAACACCTATGGTATTATCGACATATTTAGGTTGGATAAAGAAACCTTTAGAAATGAAGGTATTCCACAATGATTTTATAATTAGTTTAGGAAGAGAACATGAACTATTCCAAGAAAACTAGAGGTATATATTAAATTCATAATATTTATTTAAGTAATTAATGAATGGTAAAGTGAATTTAGTGCATAGTCAAAAGATATAATTTAATTCAAGCCGGTATTTCAACAAAAATCTATATCAGGCATTTGTTGATCATGATAATGTAGTATGGAGTAATTCCTAAATGCACATTACCTTATCTACATCACGACATTGATGCTAATGAGTAGGATTGACGATGGGATATTACATGTCAACACTAATCAACAAAATGTATCATGGATACATTACTAAATAAACATTTCATACATCAATGTTATGATGTAAGGAGTATTATTGCTGAAACTTATAGAGACTTCCATTATATTTCATGACATTCTTTGAAAATAATGAAAATATCCCATAACCTTATGCCAACTATAGTGACTAATGGATATCATAATAGTTATATTATGATGGAAATCCATTATGTCATAAGGACATGTGTTTGAATGGAAAGAGTTTGTTGGGACATAAAAAACTTGCATCTAGAACAAACACATTGTGCATCTATTTTAATTATCCTAATGATTGTTTAGGATATTACCTAAATCCCTAATATAAAAGTGGTACTTAAGTGATATACTATAATTATATATAAGGGTGCACATATCTACTTGAGATAGTGGGAGTAAGATTGACTTTGGTATAGTCAATGATGGAGATGCACATGTAGTTGGCAAAGGAACTTGTTCCACAAGCGCATGTGGAACATAGTATATTCCAGAGACACATACAGAATAGGAAGGATAAAACCATAGTGATGATTTTTGTATTCACCACAGTTGGTGGTCTATTATTGCGAATAATATTTCCTACAAGTAAGCAGTATATGGAAATTATCTAAGATTGAAAAGACTAATTAAAATTCAATAAATGGATTCAATGTAACAAAGTGAAAAATGGTCTTATTATTATGAATATTGCGGTGGGTATTCAAGTGAGAAGATACATGGATTGTACAAGAGTAATACCAATAAGGATCGATTGGTTATACCAAGTCAGTATGCCTAAATTCATTAGAATTTTACCTGCCATAGCTAATTTATATTATCATATTATTAAGAATTGGATGTCATGACTATTAATCATGGAGGGTGTCTATACGATGCAACCATAAGAGGATGGTCACATTAAAAAATTCTAATAAAGGTTGAAAGTTACTGATATCTGGTTTAGGATTGAAGTAAGCAATAGGATCATAGAATATTCATTTGGAATGAATGTTTTCCATGTGTCTACCATGAGTTAGTGAGAGTGCCCATTTTTTACATGTAAAATATGTTTGGAAACATATGGAAAATAGGTCGGAATTATAGTTAGTTAAAGATTAGGATGATAATTATTCTCTAGTGACTGAATTAAAGTAGAATCCTATGTTCTAGGGAACATGATATACTATCATAGTTCTAAATGTTTCTTGGGCCTACTTAATCATACATATAGTGACATGGTATTGAAAAATAAAAACTGGAACAATTCAAGAGAGAATTATTACCAATTTCACATGGAATAATCTCTCTAGGATGACATGCCTGGGAAATGTGAGGAGATTAACATGGTGAGTGAAAATCCATTAGCTAAAGTGATGGATTAATCACATATGCCATGATATGTACAAGAACTGATATTGCTAGGATATAGTTTATATTAGTCATACATCAGTTATATCCAAGAGAACTATAAGATAAGCAGTCAGAACTATCAGATTGTACTTCGTCAAGTACAAACAATATATACCTGGGAAGTGGAGGTAAAAGGATAGTAGTTTTAAGGGAAAAAATTAGTCTTCCTTATATCAATGAGATATGGTATCTTAGTTAGGATAAGGTGACGAGGGAGAAAAGATCATATGATCCAGTGGTATCCATAACTACAAATACCGAGTATGTTTCAATTTATAAGACAATTATGAAGAAGTTATATAAAATGAATTATTCCAGTTCTTGGAATTTCACATGGTAATAAAAGTATTATCATAATTTAAATTATGATATTATTACTAGCCAAGATTTCAAGTTATGACAGTTTAAAAAAAGGCATACACTCGAGGATACCATCTCTTGAGAAATTTTTCTCAAATAGGTGACGTCATAAATAGAATAATTTTCATGCGGTGTAATCGTGGAAGTCCTAGAAGCTAAAGCCACAACTCAACAGAAACATGATTTTGATCATTTGATAGGCTAACAAGTATAGTTAGCAAGTTGGCTCTAGTGAAAGTCGGAGTGTTGTAATAATGGGTTCCCTAGACCCAAATATTTAGTGCTTTTGATTACCACATCATTTATACAGTAATTTATACATAATAATAACTTACCATTATATTTTAGATATTTCTGCATCCATTATTTAATGGAAATGTCCATAGATTAATTTTCATATCAAAAGGTTATAGAAAATCCAATGCTATAATGAGAACATCGAGATACTATGAAATTAATTTTATATACATCTTATGGTCTAGATAAATCATAATGACTGGACACAGTAGATGTTTGACTATCCAGTGCTAGAGGATCATAAGCATTGAAACTTCTTATCTTGAAGTTTTGACTTGGTTATCACTAGTAGTGAGATCATAAGGACATAACCACTAATAGGAACACCACACATTTTAGGTGTCATTGGTTGTTCCAATATATGGACATGTTTAATGGTCTCCCAACATGAGATCATTTACATTCTATGTCATTTGATCATGAAATTTTATGCAAGACAAAAACCATCATGATGAAATCATGGCATGGTAGTTTGTGTTGGGTGCGTCATTGGTGTCATGACATTTATTGAATGATCAAGAAAGGATTTGTCACTTCTAGGTTTAGGAAGTAATATATCTCATTTCATATTTATCAGGATGGTAGTACCTTAATAAATCCATGGTTATTGTCGTCCAAGGTAAATATATCTTGTTATATCAACAAAAAATAAATCAATAAAAGGATGATGAAACAGTCGTGTGTCCTGCTTTATGAGATGTTACAGACAAATAGATTATATTACACAGTACGTGTTTGTAGGATGGTCATTGTTATTGTGATAATCCTGATCTCTTTTGGGGTGATGATGGGTTTCTAGATCATGATCTTTGTATATGAATAATATTCACTGTTATCGATATAAGGTCCTAGAGGGACACACACAATAGTGTATTCAAGAATATACCCTATTCATTTGAATAGGTTTGTTAAAAATGGTGGGACCCACCAATAGAGTTCAAGGTTCTTACAAGAAGATATTATCACCAAAGTAACAAATAAACTCATATTATTAAAGTTAATAATAATTGATATTGAATTTATTTATTAAATTTATTTTCAAGTTTTAAAGTAAATACATGGAAAGAATTAATTGAATGAATGTCAATTTAATATATTCAATGTTCAATTAATTTTTGTGGGAATGATGAGTCGAGTTAATGGCACATTTATTATCATGTAATATGTTTAATGTATTACAATTAATTGATAATAATATTTATAACTACATCTTGTATTCATAGTTTTCATTTATAGCGTGTTAATTATTTGGGGTCTAGGAAGAAATTCTAGGTATTTCATAAACAAACTATAAATATAAGAGAAGTGGGATTTACCAAGGACTATTCATGAGATTTCTCTATCTTCTTCTCTCTCTGAAAATCCAGAGAGAGAGAGGTTCTGAATCCAGGAGCTTAGATCAAGATCTCTCTTAGGCATCACAAGCAAGGTGATTCAATGATCATCAATGTGTCGAAGGCATCATTGGAACTCTGCTCTAGCACCTCGATTTCGATGATCATCGCTCTTGGAGATTTTTGAATCACGTTTGGACGATCTAGATGAATTCAGCTTCAGATTCTTCAAGCAGTGATCACCAACTATGACCAGATGTCAAGCACATCTTTGGATCTAAACCATGAATTTTATGGATTTAATTTGGCACTTAAAACTCTTCACATGGGATCCTCATATGGAACTGGGTAGCGATTCACTGATGATAATGAATTCATGTCATTCATCGATGTTTTTTTTGAAAAATACAAATTTTGGGGGCTTTCGCTGCGTTCTCGGTACCTTCAGTAACATTATAATTTATGATTAGAAACTTTATTGGGTCTATAACTTTACTACATATGGGTTTTAAAAGGAAGTAGAGTTAGGTTAATGTATGCTGTTCATTTTTAGGTAGGATACAACATAAAGTGATAGGCATAAAATTATTCATCAAAACATGGAATTTGTGTGATTTTAGTCTCATAAACATCAAATTATTCATTGAAATTACATTCTTGATATTTTATAAATTCTACTTTTTAACTTTTATAGCAATAAATAAAATTCAATTTTTTTTTCTTGTCTCGATAGAGTGTAAGCTGTTAAAGGAAGAAAAGTCTGAATTTTACCCTTCATTGGTGCTAAATCAACCCTTATACCCATTTAAATCACGTCTAACCTATCCTTGATTCCATATTTTATTTTTATAGGAACATTTAGTAACATTCCAAAAACACTATCAAATATATATTTTTTCTACATGTATGACATCAATAAAATGTCTAATGTACAAAAAAATTACATTATGGAAATTCAAAGAAAATTGATCCCTTTTTCCAGCCTAATTTCATAAGGTTTTTTCTAAAATGTATTACTAAAAATAGTTTCAATATCTTTTATTTTATCGAACAGTTGATCACCCATTATTGGAGATAGTGTTGTACCTTGTTTGGTATTCCCATATAATGTTGTCATCCAAGATCATTATTTATAAAGACAAGGTAAAAATTTATGATTTCTTAAAAACATACTCTCTAAGGAATGTTTCAAATGAACTGAGTGTGTGAATTCTTCAAAAATTAGAGACCCTAAAATTTCTTTAATGATATAGCCTGAAAAATCTCCATAAGTAATAATTTCATTTTTCATCCCATACAACATGGACCTCTTTTTTAATTCTTCACTTATATGAGAATCATACATTATAACACCTATATCCCAAATAAATTTTAGATCTTCAGTCAATGGATCCAAATAGACATCAATATCATTACCGAGTTGTTTTGGTCTAGATATAAGCAGAGACAACATAATGTATATGCACTTCATGCATAACCATGGAGACAAGTTATAATTTACCAACAAAATTGGACTTGTACTGGGAGTAAAAAATTTTATACCAAAAGGATTTATCCCATATATAGATAATGTAAGATATAAGTTCCTCAAATCATTTCCAAATTTAGGATACTCCTAGTCAATTTTCTTCCACTAAGGAGAGCCTACTATATGACCTAGTTTCCTATCTTTAATTCTTGTATCTATGTGCCTTGTCAATTGTCTCGTAGTTTCCTAACACCCATATAGTCTTCTAAACCGTGGAATGCAAGGAAAGTACCATAAAATATTATAATGACTTGGTTCCTCATTCTTGTATTGATTAATACCACACTTAGTGCATTTTATGAGTGGTTCATGGTTCATGTGAAACAATATTCACTCATTTAGACAAGCATGTGTTTTTTAGAGTCAATTCTCATCAAACATGGAATTTGTTTAGTGTCATATATTTGATAAGAAAGTTTATTTTATTCTAGTATAATATCACTCAGGAGATCAATTAGTTCTATAAAGATGGTTTCCTTCCATCCACTATGAGATTTCAAATTATATAACTTCAACATAGCTGAGAATGTTTTGTATTTAGTACAACCTGTATACAGTTGTATCTTAACACAATTATTTAAATTCTAAAACTTTGGAATATCATGAAGGTCTTCTTAAATTTCCATTTTTATATATTCAATATGATATCCATTATCATTTACATTGGTATTCATATCAAATTATTTATAAACCACAATATCATCCCAATTGGTGTGCACGTTCAGTTTTTCCACATTTTTATTCCAACATTTATAGTTATGATCTATTTTGAGGCAAATAAAATGTTATTCTAGCTCTTCCAAAATAATGTTTCCTGAATTGAAACAACATAAAAATGGAAAAAAGATTTTAGAAGGGTCATATTCATGCTCTATTACAAAATTAATGAAATATTTAACTCCATATTCATGCTCTTTTGTCATATGTTTAGCATGCATAAATTTTTGATTCATATTCATCAGGTTAAGTTCATAAAATATTCATTTTTATTGAAAATATATAAATACATATATGATATTCATAATAAATGGATAAAGTTATAGATAATTATTATAAGGGGAACCCAATATTTGAATGTTATCAGTTATGATTCTTGATAATTTATCATTCTTCACAAGAGTGACATAAAAGGAAAAAACTTGGGGTAAACATGTGGTTGGTGGTCCAGTTTCTTGATTTGATATTGTGTGGTAAAAAATGGTGGTAATAAATTTGTTGGTAAACAAAATTTATTTATTATTGTACAAAATAATTCTATTGGAAATTATTGTTCTTTCCTATCATTTAATTTTGACATGGATTTAATTGTTTTTGAAAAAATACCTTTCCTAGAAACAAACAAAGGTCATTTAATCACTAGATCTTGACATAGGGTCATGGAGATTAAAATTTCATGAAATTAATGCATTAAAGTATTATTTATGATAGAAGTGAAGTAAGATTACATGTTATAAATCATAGGTATATTTCACATATCCTACAGTATCCAAAAACTCTATTCAATTTCCTTAAAAACCCCACAAATACATTCCATTAATAAAAATTCCAAAAAAATCAGTTAGCATGGATTTCACATCATTGAGATCCAAAAAATTCTGATCCCTCCTCTAACAATGAAACTGATCACTATAATCTATCTCCCACATCTAGTAGTCAAAACCTTCATAGGTATATCCAAAAGAGTATACTCATTCTTAATAAAATCCATACTACATGTATGGTTAGGGAATATTATAAAAAACTTTATAAAATTATTACACTATCTTCTAATCATATATGTGTTTGAGATAAATGTGGTTTAAATTAAAACTTTTTATGGGTGACACTAAAACTATTCCTAATGACACACAATAGATAAAAATAATAATAATATGGTTTACATGGATTAATCAAAATAAATAATGTAATCTAAACCTACATTTTTTCCAACAAACCGTGAATATATTGTAAATACACAGTTGATTCTTGTGTTTCATAATTCTAAATTTAAAATTTCCCAAGACACTTTACACACTAAAACCCACCTATTATTGGTGTAAGTTATCTACTAAAAATATTATTTAATGAGTTTTATTCATTCTATATCTTGTTTATTTATAAAACATCTTAAATTTCATGGAAATTAAAATACTAAATATTCCATTCTCATAATTCATAAGAAAAATCTATCAAACCAATAACAAATATTACCATTCAAGCATATTACACATCTTATAATACTAAATTATCATTTTTAAATACATATGACACTCAAACCAATCTACACCACTCAAACATCATGAAAATAATCTAATATCACCAGTTCCATTCTAAATTCAATAACCCAAAAACATTTGTACTCAATGATTCATCATACCCAATAGAAATTATTATCAAAACAAAAAACTTTCAAAATGAATGAAATCATAAACAAAATAGTTTTCATATAACCAAAAAAATAACAACCCAATTATATTAAACTAGGATAGTAGGAGTTTAAAATTAAAATATCATAAAATTACTTTATTAAATATCTACTCTCTCAAACAATACATTACACCTAAAATGGGTGAAGAACAATCAAATTTGTTTATTAAAATATAAGGAAACTAATTTATTTCCATGAAAAACTTTGAAACCAAAGAAACAAGGAAATTTTTTGCTTCAAAAGAAATGTATCCATTTTATTCCAAATAAAACTTCCCCAAAAATAAAATATAGCCAGAAATATATTTTATATACACTTTACAAGTCATTAAAATATCCAATTAGATAAAAATTTAGGTATATATGAAAATAATAACCAGTTTAATTTACACAAATGAGACTTCATTAAATAATAATTACTTTCCCTCACTCTAAAAATTTATAATTTAATTCAATCAAAAACCAACTTCAACTATTTCTTTAAAACATTGAATCTTATAATAATCATTTTTAATAAATAATTTAAGTATCGTTTATACAAAAACGTAATATTTTTCAAAATCATTATACATGTAAATCTTAAAATATATATATATACATGAAAACTATAAATATAAATTAATAAAACATGAATAATTATTTAAAAGAAAAACACATGAGAATCACTTAAACATTTCAATTATAATAGGTTCAAAACAAATTAATTGAACAATTATGAATTCAAAATTCTCAAAGTAATTCACATATATAAATAATACATTAGAGTATACCCACAACCATTTTACTTAGATTTTTCATGATGTATTTCCTCATTATAAATCCCATATTCTTAAAAACATCCCTAAATAAAACCATCATTAATATAAATTACATATCATTAAAACTAAATACCAACCAAATTTTTTAGAAAAACATCATAAATAAACTTACAAAAATAGTAGAATTATAATATTACTCATTATAATAAATGAAATGAAACAATTGAGTTTTCATTCCAATACCTATTTTTTAAATTGAAAATATTTATTCACAATTCATACATTCAATCTGTAGATTCCTAAAAACCAAATTAAATTAAATCAAATGAAATCAATTCTAATATTTTTTTTTGAAATGATACAAGTTATTATCTAGTTAATGATACTTTAAATAAAAGTACAAAAATACCATGAAACTAATAAAAGTAGAGAAAACCCATAAAATCTATACTAATTATATATAACAAACCCATTCAAAATAAATACATCAAATATAATAATAAATTATACCCCAAAACTATAAAATGATGTATCAAACCCTCACTAATTAGGCTGCCACTATAACTACAATTTTAATCAAGGTTATAATATTTTTCAATGATATTTAAATAGATATATTTAATGTTCAAAATATGAATGAAAATAATCAAATGAATTCGAAGAATATAATGACCTTTCTGGAATATCATAAAATGAAAATAATTAAATACGTTTCAATTTATTTTATTTAAAACCTTGTTTTTCCAAAATAACTTCTATAGATACCAATTTAACCCAATATTATCACATTTCAAAAATACTAAAACCCTAAAAAACAATTTTTTCGATTTATAATAAAAATTTAAAACATTAATTATGTCATAAAACTTTCATGATAAAGTGAAAATTAAATTCTTTGATATCAAATGATTTTAAAATAATAATTAAAATTTCTAATTTTATTTTAAATATTGATAATATCATTACCTAATTTTTTTTTGGAAAAACACATTCATGAAGATGTTTAAATTTCAAAATTTAAAAAAGAATTATTATAAGATAATTCATTAAATCTATGCATCCAGATAAATCATTTGATAGATTAATTAATTAATCAATAAATCAGCTTGAATATCATCGAATAAATGAAGAAAACATATCAAAGTACATAATTAAATGTTTGAATCAATTATATAATCAATGATAACCATTAAGTAAAACACTAAATAATAATAATTAAGGGGAATATAATGAATTAAAATAATCATGAATAAAACCTCTAAAAAGTTCAAGAGAGCATAATGTGATTTATCCAATTTCCCATGATGGGGGAACCAACCCTATTTGTAAGATCTCTACCTCTAGTAGACCTGTCAGTGTGACTCTCTTGACATGGAAAAGGCAGACCAGTCATACTTTCCAATGTAGATAACCCTAAAGACCTCGGCGAGCAGAATGTGGATTATATAATTTCTGCACGAGGTAAAGGAGTGAACAAAGAATTTGACCCTCTTTGTTCCACTCAGATCATATTTAGAGGGTGCATCACCCTATTGTTGTCATTATAGAGAGAGTAAGAGAGGTCATTGATACTCGTGGAGTTTGGTTCACATCACTATTGGGTTTATAGTATGAATAGATATGATTGAAGACACTGATAAATGAGATAACGATATTTGGACACTTTGCTCGCTTTTTGGTAGATGTTGATCTGAATTCCACTTTAGTGGATCATGTTCTGCTGTCCATTGATGATGATGAACTTGATTTGAGAATTGTGTCTTAAAAAATGACAATTTTGTTTTCTAATGCAAGGTAATTGGTCATGACATTTAGATTTGTAGGAAATCTGTTGTTTGTGATTTTTTCTCCCTACATAGGAATGATTCTAAGATGCATCTTAAGAAAAATAAAAATGAAGCCACCCATGCTGGTGGGCATGATTAGGCTTAGATTTCAACAAATTAAAATGATAGTATGGGGTATGGACAGATTGTACATGCACCTGATCTGTTTGATAATAATTTTTCTACTAAAAAGGATTGCACACAGCAGAAGGATCCTACTCCTGTGTTGGAGACTCCAGGAAATGGAAGTGCATGGGATGGACCACTAGCTTATGGGACCTCTAGCTGGCTGTTAGGTTATACTAGGTGAGTAGAAGAAGGGGGTACATCTCTTGCAGACATTTAGTGCACTGGTAAAATAAATTATGGTTAGATATTGTTGTTGGGGAGAAGAATACAGGGGAGGGAATTTTGGATCAAGTTGCTCCAAAATCCATTGAGATTGTTAATAGAAAATTGACTAATAAGAATCAATAACCTATCATGGACATAATGGATTTGATTGAGCATGATACTAGGGTGTAGGATACGGTGGATGATGCTTGAAGAGTCATTAATGACTCTATGGAGCAGCCTCTCACTGAACTAGGGGGATTGGTAGCAAACAAAAAACAATGAAGCGAGGTTGACATCTGAAAAACTGTGGATGAGGATGTGGTAGTGATGACTGGGCTGGGCGTGGATGGTCTACAAAAGGATCTCACACTGGAGAAGATTAAACTCAGGGAAAAGTACTATAGGATTTTCAGGCAGAGGAATTCATGGTCAGAATGAGAATTTGTTAATGATATCACTGGTCATGATTATGTGGATGACCCTAGTTCTACCTATTTTTAAGTTTCTTTTCTAGATGAGGAAATTTTCCATTTTTGTTCTTCTCCCCTCCCTTTCCCATACTTTGTATTTTATTTTTCAATAAATTTTGGTTGGAGTAGGTTCGCTTGACTCCTGAACCTTTCTGGTTATAAATATAAATTTATAAATATATTTATAAATAAATATATATTTTAAATATATTTATAATTAATTATTTATAATTATAAATATATTTATATCATTATATATATTTATATAAATATATATATATTCAATAAATAAATAAATAAATATAGTAAATATATTATTTATTTAAATATAATTATTTTAATTTTATAATTATTTAAATATAAAATTATTTATTTATAATTATGTAGATTCCTTTTTTACAAAATTATATCTATGTATTTATAATTATTAATATATAATTTTATAAATATTATATATACACATTTATAAATATATTTATTTATAAATATATTGTTAAAATTATTAATGAATAGATAATTTTTAATGCATGAATGTTAAAAACGAGTTAAATCGAATAATTAAAAATGAGTATACTTTAAAAATATTGAAAAAATGGATAAGTTTTATTAATTATAAAAAGTATAAAAAATAAAATAAGGATATATATTGAAATTAAGATGAATACATATTGGAAATATTAAAATATAATAAATAAATATGTATAAATAAATATTAGAAAATGATTAAATTCTAAAAAAATAAAAAATATAAAACATTAAAAATGAATAAATAATAGTAAATGAAATAATTTTAAAATAAATAAACAAAATTTACTTTTTAAAAACATAATATATTAAATATATTATGTTACTAAATAAAATTCTAAAATGAATATTAAAATTTTAATAAATTACATAAATATTTGGTGTATGTGTTTCTATATAAGATTTCATTAATTAGGAATATATTTGTGTGTTTAATTAATATATATATATACTAGATAAATGTTAAATTTAACAATAAAATTATATAATATGTAGCATCTATTAATGAAATAAATTTACAAAATGAATAACCATTATTATTTATATTGTTAATTTAAAAAATTAAAAATGAATATATATATATTTAAAAATGGGAATAAATACATATTAATTATATAAATTACAACCATATTAAAAAAAATAAATGTTATAGAACAAATATGTATAAATAAATATTATAAAATGGATAAAATTACAAAAATATTGAATGATGAAAAACTGAAAATGAATAAATTACAAAAAAAATTAAATATATTAATGAAAAAATTGTATAAAAAACATTAAAAATGAATAAATTAAAAAAATATTAAAATAATAAATACTTAAAATCTATAAATTATAAAAAAAGTAAGCACACACATAAAGCTGCTTATTGTGTGGGTTATCCTTTGGTGGGGCTATGACCTGCCTTTCCGACCAATGTGTATGCGGTGTGTGTGTGTGTGTTAGATTGTAATTGTACCACCAAGCACATAGTATAATATATATATATATATATATATATATATATATGTATCAATATTTAATATTTATCAATATATTTTAATATATATATCAATATATATTTTTATATGTAAATTAAGAATTTAATTATAAAAAAAAGAAAAAAGAATATATATATATATATATATTATGATACATCAATATATATTTTTATATATTAAATAAGAATTTAATTATAAAATTTATTAAGTCAGATGGACCTCAACCTAAAGGGTCAACCATTTTGGCATCCCAATAGAAAATGCATGCTGAACAGAGGGTGGACCAAAGAACGTGGAGTAGAGGGTGGGCCAAGGCCTGTAAATGCCCATGTGTGTAGGGAAAAACTTATACACGTGTGTGTGTCGAGCGTTTAGGTGGGAGCTGATCCCTATAGAAATATTCTATGGTTGAAATGCGGCAGAATGATATAAACACAGACACCTGACCATCTACATTTTCTATGCGGGACTCGCATGTTAGTTTTATCAATGCTTTAACTAGTGGTGATAAAGACAACCTTTATCAATGCTATAAAATGTACTAATAAAGGTTACCCTTTATAAGCGCTTAAAAACATTGATAAAGGGAACCCTTTATCAAAACTAAAAAAATCATAGATAAAGGGATCTATTTATTAGAGCTAAAAAAGAACTGATAAAGGGCATCCTTTATTAATGTTTTTTAGAGCTGATAAAGGCTATCACTGAATAAACCCCACACTATAGTAGTGATTGAATAAATGAATAACACAATCATAATCTATAAATGAAATTATAAATTTATAATATTTGTAGTAGATTCTGTAAAATTTTGACATTATAGGAGGGAACAAATATCTATAAGGAATCCTCTAAATTTCAATTTACCGATCCGTTGTAGTGTGAAATAGCTAACACCCTATAACTTTCCTCGGTTTGACAACTTATAATCGATAAGAAAATAGTGGTACCAACACCTCACTCTTTATCCCCACATAGTCCATGCTGCCAAGTGATTCAAATTATCATTGAATCATTTCAGTAATTTCAATACCCATCAAACTTTAGGTGAGATGAACACCAAGTGAGTGTCCATTGGAAAGACACGCTTTCTAATAAACACATTTCCTATCCACTAAAACTTGTTGTCACTGCTCCGATACGGGATAAGGGTTCTCTAAAGTTTCTTATTCCATTGAACTTTCTTCAGTACATAAATTTTCTTCACAATCCCAACAATCTCCCACTTTGAATACTGATTTAAGGATTCCATGACTTCCTTCAACATTTCATAAATTGTCAACCTCTATACTTCTAATGTATAAAACACTTCTTCATTTTCCTTCCATGCACCCATGTTTTACTAAGGAATGATGCTTCCTCACACTCTCCTAGACCAAATCCTTAGTGAATACATCTATTAGATTGTTTTTACCATTTAACTTAGGAAACCCTATTATACCATCTGTTAGAACTTTATGGATGTAATGTTACTTTAGGTGAATGTTCTTTGTCCTCTCCTAGAACACCATATTTTTAGTCAAGTGGATTTCACTCTGAATGTCACAGTAAAAAAATGCACATTTATGGATACTTCTGATCTGCCTAACCAAACATTTCAACCACACTATCTTCATACTTTCTTACCGTGCTTCCACATACACTTATTTTGTTGGGGAGAGTGAAATCACTGGTTACAACCTCAATATCTAGCTAGTTGTATTTCCACTGAAGGTAAATAAAAAACTACTTATTATTTTATATGAATCTGAGTCTCCCCCAAAGTCAATGTTAATATACCAAACTAATATATGATTTTCTACAAAACAAAGGGTTGTATCTTCCTTTCATTTAAGATATCTATGAATCCACTTCACATCTTCTTAATGCTTATTCCTTGGATTTGATATGAACCGATTCAAAACTCTAATTGTATGGGAAATATTTGGTTGACTTCACACCATTGAATACATGTGTTTTCCTACCACTGATGAATAATATATTCTCATCATGTTCTTATCCCCTTCTTCCTTTGATGGTGGTTGTTCCTTTGAAAATTTTACGTATTGTACACGAGGATTTGAAATATCTTTTCATCTGGGCATCAAATTTTTTTTCTATGGACTTCTGTGCATTATACTTCTATGATAAAATAAAATATTTGATCTTCTTATATTATGATATATAATATCAATTATTTCAATAACTTGTGGTATATATCATCTTACACATTGGTTATTATAATAACTAATATGGAATATATTGTTTTTTAATAACAATTGTAACAAAAAAAGAAACACATGTTAACAAACAAATATAAAACATCCACTCACAATTTCCAACACATTTTCCACTACATAAGCTTCCTAAATTTCCAGAATGACTTGAAAATAAATCAATATCAATAAAACAATTATTATTTTTTTCCCAATAATAAAATTATAAAACTCTATAATCTTATCACCAAACACATATTAATAGCACATTTTTTACAATATGATCAAGCTAAGAAAATATCCTGTAAACACCAATCTAAAATGGTTTAAGTCTATATATGTACATGGTGTATTAGCATTAAAGTGATATTTAAAAAAAAAGTTAATATATTCCAAAATTAAAATAGTTTCAAAAACTATAATATGTTTAGTTATGTTTTTTATGAATTTTGAATCATACTAATCACATTTTATGTTTCAGGATCAATGACAACATTCACTGCTACAAAAGGCACTTTTAATGGTGCTCAAAATGATATTTTTCAGTGCTAACAATCTAAGAAATAATAAAATCCTTTGACCATTATAAAAATTATAATAAGTGATCATAAAGGTAAAATTTATCAATTATTACAAAAAACAATGATAAATTATCCTTTTATCAACACTTTTTAGAATCCCTGATAAAAGATAACTTTATCAACACTTTTTTTGTAGTATTGATAAATGGTATAATTTATCAGTTCTTGATGAAGTGCTGATAATGGGTACCTTTATCAGTGCTAGATGAAGCACTGATAAACAAGGCCTTTTTTTAGTTCTAGATGAAGTGCTAATAAAGGCCATTTTAGCTGTAACCCTACAATAACTATGCAACAACCCTGTAAAATCAAACCAAATTAGAATACATAAAAATGAATAAAAATATACAGTAAACCTTATTTAAATAAAAATAACACATTTCATTATCATTTAAATTAAAAATTTACATTCAAAATATTTACATTAATGTCATATTTACAATTAACAAAAAAATACATCCCATACACAAAATCAAAACTAGAAAACACTTTATAATGATCAAACTTGGTATAAAAAACCCTCCTTACAATAAAAACAATATTTATTTTTGTAACATTAAATAAAAAAACAAATTATAATTTTAATATTATATAATCCACATATGATAAATTATATAGTTAATTACTTTATATATTAATGATATTGTCAGTTAATCGTGTGTCAAATTGATGTGTGGTCAATTCCTACACATCAGAAATACATTATGGATCATTTTCCTAATGTTTGAAAATAATATGATATTGTTTTCTAAGTTTTGGCTATGTGATGCATGTTTTAAACTAAAATGAAACATTCATTGAAATAATTCACTTCAAATCATACCGACCACATCATGTGTTAGATTGACATATGGTCGATTCCTACACATAAAAAATTATAGATCATTGTCCTAAAGTTTGAAGATAATCTGAGATCATTTTCTGTGTTTTGGATTTGTGAGGAGTGTTTTAAACTAAAATGACACTTATATTGAAAAAATGCACTTCAAGTCATGCTAACCACATCATGTGTCATATTGACATGCAGTCAATTCCTACATGTCACTAATCCATTATGGATCATTTTTCTAATGTTTAAAATAATACAAACTCTTTTTCTCGGTTATGGATATGTGAAGTGTGTTTTAATCTAAAATTAAACTAAAATTGAAAACATGCACTCTAATTCACACCAACCACATCATGTGTGGGATTAACATGTATTTTATTCCTAAATGTAAAAAATATAGCTCAATTTTTTTCCTATTGTTTAAAAATAATCCTTGTTTTTTTATTGATTTTGGCTACATGAGGTGAGTTTTAAAATAAAATGGCACTTGTATTGAAAACACGCACTTTGATTCATACTGACCACATCATGTGTCATATTGAATTTTGGTCAATTTCTACACATCAAAAATATATTATGGATCATTTTCATAAAATTTCAAAAAAATATAAGATCATTTTCTTAGTTTTGGCTATGTGATATGTGTTTTAAACTAAAATATCACTTTCATATTGAAAACACACACTTCGAGTTATACTAACCACATAGTCAATTGGATTGATGTGTGGTAGATTACTACACATAAAAAATGAATTATGGATCATTTTACTATTGTTTAAAAACAATATGAGATTTTTTTCTTCAGTTTTGTCTATGTGAGGCATGTTTTAAACTAAAATAAAACTTATATTAAAATCATGCACTTTGAGTCATACTGACCACATCTTGTTCCAGATTGATATGTGGTCAATTATTATATATCCAAAATATATTATGGACCATTTCCCAAAAGTTTATAGAAACCCAATCTTGTTTTCTTGGTTTTGTCTATGTGATATGTGTTTTAAACTAAAATGACACTTTTATAATGAAAACATGCACTTTGAGTCATACCGACCACATCTTCCGTCAAAATGATGTGTGATCAATTTCTACACATCACATATGAATTATAGATCTCTATCATAAATTTTGAAAATAATCCAAGATTTTTTCCTCATTTTTGGTTATTTAATGCACTTTTTAAATTGAAATAACACATTTATAATGAAAATATGCACTTTGAGTCATTCAGACCATATCATGTGTCACATTATTGTGTGGTCAATTCTTAAACATCATAAATAAATTATGGACCATATTCCTAAAGTTTAAAAATAATTTGAGATCATTTTATTGGTTTTGGATATGTGATGTGCCTGTTAAACTAAAATAAAACTTACACTAAAAACACACACTTTAAATCATACCAACCACAACATATATCAGATTGAAATGTGGTTGATTCATACATGTAAAAAATGAATTATGGATAATTTTAATAAATTTTAAAAACATTTTTTACTCATTTTATCAGTTTTGAGCCTATGATGCATGTTTTTAACTAAAATGAAACTTTTAAACAAAAAACACATACTTAGAGTCATACAGAGCACATTAGGTGTCTGATTTACATGTGATAAGTCCATACACATCACAAATTAATATTGGATCATTATTATATGGTTTGAAAAAAAACATTGAGATTTTTTTTTGTGTTTGGTAACGTGGCACGCGTTTTAAACTAAAATGACACCAATATTTAAAATATGCACTTTGATCCATACTGACCACATCGTGTTTCAGAATGGAATCTATTCAATTTCTAGACATAAAAAATAAATTATGGATTATTTTGAAAAGGTTTCAAAACAATTTGAACTTTTTTGTTGGTTTTAAGAATGTGATGCACATTTTACACTAAAATGACACATTTATATTTAAAACACGCACTTCAAGTCTTAACGACAACATCAAATGTCATATTGACTTGTGGTCGACTCTTACAAATCAAAAATGAGTTATGGATCATTTTACTAAATTATGAAAACAATGAGATATCATTTTCTCATTTTTGTTGATGTGAAATTATTTTTAAACTAAAATGACACTTTCTTATTACAATTATACACTTTGATTCATACTGACCATATCGAGTGTTGGATTTATATGTGGTCAATTACTATATTTCAAAAATGACTTGTGGATAATTTTCCTAAAGTATAAAAATAATATGAATTTTTTTCTTGGTTTTGATCATGTGATGTGTATTTTGAAATAATGTGTAAATTTCAAAAAATAAGTATCGATAAAAATGATATGAAAAATAAAAAAAAAGTAGATAAAATTATGAGATAATTAACTAAATAAGTAGTAGGAATTCACCTATTCGTGATGTCTATATAAATTCTGGAACAACGTATTCTTCCTAATTGTTTCTAGACAAATTTATTTTCACCATTATACTTCTCCTAGAGAAAAAGATCAAAAATAATATATAAGAATTATAATACTAATGATTCATATCCCAAGTGTATCTATAAGGTCATATAACATACTAGACCATAAAAAATAGAAGGTAATAACCTGAATCTATTTATAGAAAACATTATAACACAATGTACACTGATCAATCATCACTAAAAAAATATACCTCTTTTTTTGAGTATGAATATTATTAAAAATCTTGATAGTACTGAGAAAATATATGAAAAATAATTAATAAATACTTTTAATGAATGTGTTACTAGATTTGGAAATTAAATGTTTGGGGATTCTTGTATTTTGATTCTATATGATATCTTTCATAAATTTTCCAACATAATATCCAGAATTGTTGTTGTTATATTAATTCAGACACTATAAAAACATTGAACAAAATAAGTAAATAGTTTTGAAATATGTCTTGATATATAAATATTTCTATATATACCTTAATATGTTTACATTTGAATTAATCCACAGACTTCTTATTTTAAATAACCGACCTCATACCATGATTTAGCCTATATTTAAAATTTACCTTATCATAAAAAAATATTAATAAAAAACAAACTGAAAAATTTAATAAAAAGTTTATCTTTAAAACATTTATTTTAGTGAATTAAAAATTTACAATACAAATCATGTGTGTTCTATTAAATATAAATCCATTCATTGGATCTAAAGAATAAATATTTGGTGTATCCGATTTTATTGAGATCAAAATCTAGTGCTTCATAAAAAAGTAAAAATAAATTAGTAGTGAAAAAATTAAAAATATATTTTATATGATTAGATTCTAGAGTTTTACCCTGGTATTATAGGAATTAAAAAGATTCTATCATCTATTATTTTATTCTCAAACACCTCTCTTATCTTATCTTTTTTTCTTATTAATATCTTTCAACTATAAAGATATTTCATCTGCAGAAATGATATAGAGATTAATGAATGCAAATCGTGCTTCACAAGGCTTTCCCTTTATATATTCGTAATATAAATACCTATTGAAAATATGAATATTTATTAACTTTAATGAACAAATTAGATAATTTTTTGATAGATGTGTTATGAAAATTTACCTTATATATGTATCCACAACTGAGTCTCCCAACCATTTAAACTTGAAAATATCATTTATACTATTGTGAGAAACTACGTCTCTAATGAATGTTACAAATATTACTTATACATATTGAATTTAGGACACATATCCATATTTGAATGTGGTTTGTGAATAAAGTTATAATTATAATATATATTTTGGTGGAATTGGTGGGGAGAAGGTACTACTGTAATGTATTTTTCTTTCCTGGTTGATTCACTGGATTGTCTTGATCTGGCCTTCTATTTCACTTTCATTTTATCCTTCTTCAATACTATATCTCATTTCAGATGTTTTTTAATCAAATATTATTGTTTTTTTCTTTTAAAAAAGTTGGTAATGAAATACCTCGTGTATATTTATAATATTAAATGGCCATGCTATGAAATTTCCAACAACATCATTGACCATTGTAAAATTCAGATCATCAAGTGGAATAAAAAACTTAGCGCTCAGCTCTTAAGATACTTCAATCCCCGGTATCATGTGATATTTTGGTAGTTATTTGTTTTGTATAATGTCTCCCTGGATATTATACACCACACCCCTCACAACAAGGTGGTTTGTGGGTGTTGAAAGATAAAAATCACATACAACTTTACCCTATAAAATTTTAGAAATAAAAAGTAATCAGAAGTTGTTTGATTCACCTTTACTAGAAATAGTAATGAAAAAATTAATTAACTCGAGTGAGGTATGTAGTTGAGGGGAATGACTAGACTCAAAACTATTGGGTTTATTTCATTGTTCATGTGATGATATTTTTTCCATTGTAGGTTTGCTTCGATCTTTTCACATATAATGGTATACCAAACCAGACCTGACAATAATATCTTGCAAAGAAACTATTGGAACCCACAATCCATTAATCATATGATATGTATATTTTTAAAGTTTTACCTTCTTGAAATATGTTTGAGGAGAAACTCCAAAACCTACACCTCTAATGTGAACATATTGTTTCGGTCGTTTCAAATCTACTGAAAGTAGTTTTTCTTCAGGTACGACTACCGCTGATTCTTGCGTATAAACCATATAAAAAATATGTGAATATAGAAAGATATTTTTATGAAATATTCATATAAATTAGAAAAAATTACTATTATTTCATACTTACACATGTTTTCTATATTGATTTTTTTGTTTTTATCAAGTAGTTTACCCTATTTATTTAAACAACCATCTTTCCATAGAACATGGAATAGGATGGAAGTGGATTCAGATTTTGATTCATAAATTTACATATAAAAAAAGGAACACATTTTGTTTCATCACATAAAAAAATTTATTTTATATTTAAAATACATACCATTTGCTTCTATAGTGATGTGTACCCCGTAATTGCTTTGTGATAGGTGTCAATTGGTTTTGATGCAAGTTGTTTATTATCAGCAAACATTTATTGTTTCATAAATTAATAATTTTGAATCATATTAGATAAAATAAATTATGTCAAATAATATATTATTGACTATAATAGACTTTAAATTATTTCTCATTGTGAAGACTAATGAAATCATCCCATGTTTCCTACTTTATAATGTGTTCATAAGTAACTGGTGGGTGAGGATTTACTTCCCCCTATACATCCCTAAGAAAAAACTTGATAAGAAGTGTCCTAAAGTATATATTGGATTTTCAACCATCCATTAAGACATATTTATTACTGAAATACTCTAAAATAAATTGACTCTATAAAGAATAACGAAAAGTAAATAAATATTTAATTATATAATATTTTTAGTAAAATAGAGATTTTATATCGTAACATTACCTTAATATCTTTCTAAAGGGTTCCCTTCCTTATAGTCTAGACATGGAACCATGAATCTATATCAATTGTCACATTCATTCTCACTGTGACCCAACATAACTAATGAAAATTAATTTTTTTGTGGTCAATAGGTTTTCCACATCGATTTCAATAAAACTCAAATTATATACCACTATTTCTTGTCTAGATAAATTTAGGCAACATAGTGATGCTACATCATTCTTGTTTTTTCATCAACATGTTGTTAAACCCCTAATAATTATAGTGATTCAACATCAACTACCCATTATTCCTCAATATTAGCAACACAATCATGTGAAGAATTCATTGTCGTTATTATTTGTTAAATATTTAATTTAAATTATGTTAATAAATTATAGAACACATAATATTATGAAAAAAATAGTATATTTAAAAAAATTAAATTGCTCATTGAACTCTATTAATTTTCTTTAAAGGTTGAATTGATTTGGATCCTCTATCGAGAATAGAAAACCCTATTTATGGCCCCCTATAACATACAAGACATTGCCTATATTGGGACTTCCATGAAATTATTGTGATCTCCCAATGAAAGGTTCATCCTTGATCATCTAAACCTACAATTATTTTATTCACCAGAAGGAAAATTGACTAATTATTGTTTTCTAGATCTAAGAAATAAAATACTTTCAGTGCTTGCGATTCCATTTTTAATTTCTCATTATTATTCCCTTACATACTAAAATTTACCTTCATGAATCCCATTTCATCAACTTTCATTGTGCTCATATTTCCAAAACATTTGAAAAGACAAATAAAAACTTGAAATGATGTATAATCAAACTCGTATATCGGTTTGTTGATTCCAAAATGTGATATATTCACATAAATTGGATTTCTATCCTTGGAACCAGATATGTGAATTTCTTTTTTCCACTAGTGTAACTCTAATTTTTTTCATCATAGTATGTTCATCATGTTATTTTGTGTAGAATTCATGGCCATCAATTACAAAACTAGTGTAAGATATAAATTTTCATTTTGTCCTTAGGATATCTATCGAATTTTTTAAACAATTGAATTTGGATTTTTATATAAATTCTTATCAATATGATCTTAGAACCATCCTATAAAATGTTGATTATATTTATCCCTTGATGGATTCAAATGTTTAATAATAACATTATTGGCTTTAACATTTGGATCAATATCTTCACTATTATGTAAAATGTAAAGGTGGTATTTCCCTTACTCTATGATTATTGTTGTAAAAACATATCTTTTGAAAATTCATTCATCCATAAGGTTTATGTTGTGACGAGACTTTAGGAGATAGATTCTATCAACATCTGATTGGTAATCGATATAGAATTCAACACCTTCTTCAACTATATATCATTTTTAAATACAACCTTAGGGACGACATTGATTCCTGACATAACTTTTCAAAATAGTCATATACCACTCAATGATTTAAATCTATTTGTAATGGATAAAACCACATAGTTGAACCTCTCTAACCAAGTGAACCATTAGGAGGACCATTATATCAAGGAATGGTAGTGGAAAGATCATCTCTAATTCAAAAAAATATGATTGTAACATCATAATTCATGAATGGAAACAACACTAGGTCTATAAATTTATAGGATTTGGATTTGAGAAAAAAAGAAAATTCTGGTTAATGTATGTCATACATTTTAAGGCAGAATGCAACTTAAAGTGATTGGAATAAAATATTCCATCAAAACATGGATGTTGTTTGATTTTAATCTCAAAAAATCAAATTAGTCATTGACACAACAATCCTGATATTTGACAGATTCCCCTTTGTAAATTTTACACCATTAAAGAAAATTCAAATTTTAAATTTTTCTTTTCTGGAAAGAGTTAAGGTGCTGGAAGAAGAAAATTCTGACTTTTACCCTTCAACAGTGCTAAATAACCCCTTATACCCATTTAAATCATGTATAATCTCTCCTTGATTCCTTATTTTGTTTTTCTATAAACATTTAGTAACATTGCAATAACACTATCAAATATATTTTTTCTACATGTATGACATCAAGAAAATTTATAACGTATAAAAAATTCCATTATGGTAATTAAAAGAAAATTGATCTCTTCTTCCAACCTAATTTTATAATAATTTTTTAAAATGGTTTACTAAAAATAGTGTCAATATGTTTTAATTTATCCAACATTTGATCACCCATTAGTGGAGATAGTGTTGTACCTTGTTCGGTATTCCCATCAAATTTTGTTATCCAGGATCATTATGTATGTAGTTGAGGTAAAAATTTCTGATGTATTAAAAACCCAGTCTCTAAGGAATGTTCCAACTAAACTGAGTGTGTTCATTATTCCCAAATTAGACACCCTAAAATTCTATTAATTCTATATCCGGAAAAATCACCATAAGAAATAATTTCATTTGTCATCCGGTATAATATGGACCTCAATGTGAATTCTTCACTTCAACGAGAATCATACTTTGTAACAGCTGTATCCCACATCAATTTTATATCTTTGATAAATGGATCCAAATAGAAATAAATATCATTACTGGGTTGTTTTGGTATAGTTATAAGAAGAGTAAACATAATGTATCTTCAATTTATTCATAACCATGGAGGTAAATTATAATTTACCAACATAACTAGACTTGTATTGGGAGTACTAATTTCTATACCAAAAGTATTTATCCCATATATAGATAATGCAAGACGGAAGTTTATCAACTCATTTCAAAATTCAATATACTCATAATCAATTTTATTCCACTAAATAGAGTCTACTGGATGACATAGTTTCCCATGTTTAATTCTTTTATATGTGTGCCATGTCAATTGTCTCATGGTTTCATGACATTCATATAGTCTTCTAAACCATGGAATGCTAGGAAAGTACCATATAACATTCTAAGGAATTGATTCATATTTATTGTATCTATTCATACCACAATTAATGCATTTTATGAGTGGTTCATGGTCTGTGTGAAACAATATGCAATCATTTGGACAAACATGTACTTATTTAGAGTCCATGCCCATTGAACGTAGCATTCATTTAGTGTCATATATTCAATAAGAAAGTTTATTTGATATTGGTAGCATATCATTTAGGAGATCAAGTAGTTCTATAAAGATGGTATTCATCTATCCACTACCATCTTTCAAATTGTAAAACTTCAATATAGACAAGAATGTTGTGTATTTAGTATAACTGATATACAATTGTCTCTTAGCACAACTATTTAACTTCTAAAACAACTTTGGATAATCATTAAGGTCATATTCAATTGATATTTCCATTTCTTCCATATGATCTAGATTATCATTTACACTTGTATTCATATAAAATTATTCACAAACTATAGTATCACCCCAATTGGTGTGCGCATTCAGTTTTTCCACATTTTTAGTCCAAAATTTATAGGTCTGATCTATTCTGCGACAAATCAAATGTTCTTCCAACTCTTCCAAAATAATTTATCTTTAATAAAAAACCACATAAATAAGGAAAAGGGTTTTGATGAGAGTCATATGAAAGTTAAATTACAAACTTAATGAAATATTTAACTCCATAGTTATACCCTTTTGTCATATGATTAACATGAATCCATTTTCAATTTATATTCATCATATTTTGTTCATAAAATACTAATTTTGTATAAAAAATAAATAAATACATATAATATATTTATAATCAAAGGATAAAGTAATAGATAATTATTATAATGGGAACCCAATATTTGATTGTTATCGGTTATGATTCCTTAAAATTTATCATTTTTCAAAAGGGTGACATGAAAAGAAAAAACATGGGGTAAACATGTGGATGTTGTTCTAGGTTCTTGAATTGATGTTGTGTGGGGAAAAATTGTGGTAATAAATACATTGGTAAAAGAAATTATTTATTATTGGATGGAAGAATTCCCTTGGAAATTAATGTTCTTTCTTGTCATTTAATTATGACATGGATTTAAAAATTTGTGAAAAAATATCTTTCCTCAGAATATTCAAGGTCATGTAATCACTGGATTTTGACACAGGGTCATGGAGAATTAAATTTCCCAAAATGCGTGTATGAAGATCTTATTGATGATAGAAGTAATGTTGGATTCCATGTTACTCTCTTGGTCCGTAGATTATTCTAGACTAAGTAATATAGGAATACAAACAAATATATTTGTACTATAACCCACTAATAAACCCTTGTTTCAAAAATAATAAAGCTATATATCTTAGGTATATTTCACACATCCTATAGTATCCAAAACCATAATTCAATTTCCTTAAAACACCACAAATATATTCCATTAATAATCATTCCAAAAAATTTAGTTAGAAAGGACTTCACATCACTGAGATCCAAATAATTCAGATCCCACCTCTAACAATGAAACATATCACTATAATCTATCTCCCACATCTAGTATTCAAAACCTTCATAGCTATATACAAAAGAGTATTCTCATTATTAATAAAATCCATACCACATGTATGGTTATGGATTTTATTATCTTCTACTCAAGTTTGTGTCTGAGATAAATGTGGTTTAATTTAGAAATTTTTTTGTGGGACACACAAACCATTCCTAATGAAACAAAATAGATTAAAATAATAATAATATTGTTTACATAGATTGATCAAAATAAATAATTTACACTAACCATGCATTTTTTTCCCGTAGACCAAGCATCAACTATAAATACCCAGTTGATTCCTATGTTTCATAATTATAACTTTAAACTTTTCTGAGACACTTTACACACTAAAACCCACCTATTATTGGCGTGATTTAGCTGCTCAAAAACATGTTTTAATGTGTTCTACTCATTATATCACTTGTTTATTTGTAAAACATCTTAAATTTCATGGAAATTAAATAACTAAATATTCCATTTTCATAATTAATATGAAAATTTTATCAAACCCATACCCAATATAACCATTTAAGAATATTAAAAATTGTCTAATACTAAATAATTATTTTTAAATATGTATGAAACTTGAACCAATCTATACCCCTCAAGAATCATGAAACTAATTTAATATAAGCAGTTCCATACTAAATTCAATAACGCAAAACAATTTGTACTAAAAGATTCATCATACCTAATAGAAATTGTTACCAAAACCAAAAATATTAAAAATGAATGTAATCATAACCAAAATAATTTTCATATAACCAAAAAAATCACAACCCAATTATATGAACCAATGATACAGAGAGTTTAAAATTCAAATATCTTAAAATAATTTTTTTAAAATATCTACTCACCCAAACAATACATTACACCCAAAATGGGTCAAGAAAAATCACATTTGTTTCCTAAAATATAAGGAAACTCATTTATTTCCAAGAAAAAAGATGAAACCAAAGAAACAAAGAAATTTTCATATTCAAAAGCCTTTAAACCATATTATTCCAAATAAAACTTCCCAAAATAAATGTATCCATAAATTTAATTTATAAACACTCTATAACTCATTAAAATATCCCATTAGATAAAAATTTATGTATTTATGAAAATAATAACCAATTTAATTTACACAAATGATAATTTATTCAATAATAATTACTTTTTCTCACTTTAAAAAGAAAATTTATAGTTAAACTCAAGAAATAACCAACTTGAACTCTTTTTTTAAAACATTGCATTGCATAATAAAAATCATTCAATAAATAATTGAAGTATCCTTTATACTAAAAAGTAACATTTTTTGAAATCATTATACACAGAGATCATAAAATTTAGATATATACATGAAAACTATAAATATTTAAAATAGAAAACAAATGAGAATCACTTAAACATTTCAATTATAATAAGTTAAAAACACATTAATTGAACAATAATGAATTCAAAATTCTCAATGTAATTCACATACATAAAGAAGACTTTATATTATACCCAAAACCACTTCCCTTATATTTTTCAGGATATATTTCATGATTATAAATCCCATATTATCAAACACATCTCTAAGGAAAACCATAATTTATACAAATTTCAACTCATTAAAACTAAATACCACCCAAAATTCTTAGAAAGACATCATAAATAACCTTAAAAAATATTGGAATTAAAACATTTATCATTATAATAAATCAATTTAAAAAATTAAGTTTTTCTTCCAATAACTATTTTTTAAAATTGAAAATGTGTATTCACAATGCATACTTTCAATATGTAGATGCCTAAAAACTAAATTAAATGAAATGAAATGAAATCAATTGTAATATTTTTTTTAAAATGATACAAGTTCTTATCTATTTAATGATACTTTAAATAAAAAGTAAAAAAAATACCCTAAAACCAATAAAAGTGGAGAGAACCCATACAATCTCTACTAATTATCTATAACAAATCCATTAAAACTAATTATGTAAAATATAATTATAAATGATACACACAAACTGTAAAATGATGTATCAAACCCTCACTAATTAGGTTGCTGCTATAACTAACCTTTTAATCAAGGTTATAATATTGTTCAATTATATTTAAATAGAAATATTTAATGTTCAAAATATCAATAAAAATCATCAAATGAATGTAGCGCATATAATGACTTTTCTGGAATATCATAAAGCACCAATAATGAAATAAGTTTAAATTTATTCTATTTAAAACATCATGTTTCCAAAATAAATTTTATATATACCAATTTAACCCAAGATTATCACATTTAAAAATACTAAAAAACTAAAACTTATTTTTTTTATTTAAAATAAAATTTCAAAACATTAATTCTATCATAAACCATTCATGATAAAGTGAAAATAAAATTCTTTGATATAAAAAAAATCAAAGGAATCATTAAAATTTATAATTTTATTTTAAATATTGATAGTCTCATTATTTATTTTTTTGTAAAAACACATTCATGTAGAAGTTTATATTTCAAAAAAACATTATTATAAGATAATTCATTAAATATATGCATCCATATAAATCATTTCTATTCATTAATTAATAAATTAATCAATCATCTAAAACATCATCGAATAAATAAAGAAAACAAATCAATATACATCAAGAAACGTTTCAATCAATTATATTATCAATTATAACCATTAAGAAAAACACTAAATAATAATAAGGGGTATCTAATGAAATAAAATAATCAATATTAAAACCCTAAACAAGTTCCAGAGAGAAGAATGTTATTTATCAAATTTCTAGTGATGGGAGAACCACCCCTATTTATAAGCCAGCCACCTCACTCAGACTTACCAGTGTGACTCGATCAACATGGCCAACACGAGCCACTCATAATTGACAATGCAGATAACCCCAAAGACCTCAATGAGTAGAATGTGGAATATATAATTTCCACATGAGGTGAAGGAGTGACCTTAGAATCTGACCCTCATTATTCCACTCAGATCATATTTAGAGGGGGTATCACCCTAGTGTTGACATGCTAGAGAGAGTAGGAGAGATCCTTGATACTCACGAAGTTTAGTTCACATCGCAATTGAATTTACATTATGAAGAGAGATGGTAAAATACACTGATAAATGAGAAAGGTAGAGAATAACAACATACCTTAGATTTGAGACTTGATTCCTCTAAGAGAAGATCAAGGGGAGGGGAGGTAGAGATGAACTTTTGTGAGAGCCTAAATGATGTGACAGAATTCAGTTTGATTAGGGTTCATTTTAAAAGATCAGGTAGCGTTTTATCAGTTCTTCCAAAAAAGAACTATTAAAGAGTTGGTTTTTTACTAAAATAATAATAAGTAGTGATAAATATATTTTTATCTCTGCTAAGAAATCATTGATAAAGACTTATATAATTAATTTTAATAATATAATTAATATAATTAAAAATTTAATTGTAAATAATTATAAATAAAAAAATATAAATGTATATAATTATAAATATATTAAAATATTTGTATATATGTATTTTTATATATATTTATATATGTATATTTATAATTATAATTATAAATAAAAATATTTGTAAAAATATTTAATTATATATATATATATATTTGTACATAATTATAAATTTATTCATATAGTTATAAATATTTAATAATTATATATAGATATAAAAATAAATATATTAAATATATTCATTTTCTAAATAAATTTATTATATTTTTATAATTATTTAAAATATATAAATTTTTATTTATAATTATATGAATAGTTTTTTAAAAATTATATTTATTTATTTAGAATTATAAATATACAATTTTATAAATATAGTAAATATAAATTTATAAACATTTTTATAAATAAATATGTTTTTAAATATATTTATAATTACTTTTCTAAAATGATAAATATATTTATATCATTATATATATTTATATCATTATACATATATATATTTAATAAATGTATATAAATATAAATATATGTATATATATAGTAAATATATTCATTATTTAAATATAATTATTATAATTTTATAATTATTTAAATATATATCTATTTATTTATAAATTTATATATACTTTTAAGAAAATTATATTTATGTATTTATAATTATTAATACATACTTTTATAAATATTGTATATATACATTTATAGATATATTTATTTATAAATATATTTTTAACATTATTGTTGAATATATAATCATAAATGCATGAATGTTAAAAATTAGTGAAATTGAATAAATAAAAATGAGTGGACTTCAAAAATATTGAAAAAATGGATTAGTTTTATTAATTATACAAATTATTAAAAAAATAAAATATGGATATATATTGAAATGAAGATGAATACATATTGAAAATATTAAAACATAATAAATAAATATGTATAAATAAATATTAGAAATTGATTAAATTATAAAAAAATAAAAAATAAAAAATATTAAAAATGAATAAATAATACTAAATGAAATAATGTTAAAAATAATTTAATAAAACATACTAATTTTAAACATAATATATTAAATATATTATTTTACTAAATGAAATTCTAAAATGAATATTAAAATTAAAATAAGTTACATTAATATTAGGTGCATGTGTTTCTATATAATATTTATTTAATTAGGAATATATTTTCATGTTCAATTAATGTATATATATACTAGTTTGATATATGTGAAATTAAAAAATGAAATTATATAATATATAGTGTCTATTAATGAAATAAATTTAAAAAACAAATAACTATTCTTATTTATATTGATAATTTCAAAAAATAAAAAAACTGAATATTTATATATGTTAAAATGGAAATGAGTATATATTAATTATATAAATTATAACCATATTAAAAACATTAAATGTATATAAACAAACATGTACAAATAAATATAAGAAAATGGATAAAATTATAAAATTATTGAACGATAAAAATTTGAAAATGAATAAATTAAAAAAATATTAAATATATTAATGAAAAATATTTATAAAAAACATAAAAAATAAATAAATTACAAAAATATTAAAAGAATAAATATTTAAAATCGAAAAATTATAAAAAAAAATGAAACACACACTTAAATCGGCTGGTTGGGTGCATTATCCTTAGGGGGCTATGACCCACCTTTCTGGCCTGTGTGTGTGCGGTGTGTGTGTGTGTTTGATTGTCATTGTACCCCCAAGAACCTAATATAATATATAAATTTATATATCAATATTTAATATATGTCAATATATTTTAATATATATCAATATATATTTTTATATATGAATTAATAATTAAATTATATAAAAGGGGAATAAAAATAAATAAATATTAAAAATGAATATATATATATATATATATTTCTATATATCAATATATATATATATATTAATATATGAAATAATAATTTAATTATAAAAAAATTATTAAGTCAATTGGCCCCCAACCTGAAGGGCCATATTTAGGCATCCCAATAGGGAAGGCATGCTGAATAGAGGGTGGACTAAGGCACACAAAGCATTGGGTGGGTAAGGCCCATGCGGTCCCATGAGTTTATACACAAGCCTTTATGTGTGTGTGTTTGTGTGTGCGAAGCATGTATGTGTTAGCCCATCTCCATAGTAAGCTTCTAAAGTTGATATGTGGTGGAATGATATAAACACAAACACCTGACCATCCAAATTTTCGATGTGGGACTCATATATTAGTTTTATCATTTTTTTAACTAGAGATGATAAAGAAAACATTTATCAATGATAGAAATGCACTGATAAAGGTTACCCTTTATGAGCACTTAAAAAAACTCAAAAAGGGAACCCTTAATCAGTGCTAAAAAAAGAACAAATAAAGAGATCTCTTTATCAGCACTAAAAAAGTACTAACTTTAGTATTGATAGAATAAATAAATTAAATAATTAGAATCCATGAATAAAACTATAAATTTATAACGTTTTTAGCGGATCCTGTAATATTTTGACATTATAGGAGGATTGAAGACATTTTACATCACAACTATGTCCTGAAGACATTTAACATTTGACGAATTTCCTAATGTATTCACTTTTATGTTGGAATTATTGAGAAATCAGAATTGAATTTGAACATCAAAACATCTCCATCAAAAGACCACAGTGGATGGAACAAATATTCAAAAGGAATCCTCTAAATCTCAATTTAATGAAATTTGGAAGAAAACTACTTCACCCAAATCACCTCATATAATTTGATACTCAAGCTTGTTTTACTCCAACACACACATAATATTCAACCGTATTTTTGAAAGGAAATAAATCATGTAAAAAATACAATAAGTCTTTACGTGGTTCAAAATTTTATCTAATGTCCATGGGAAGAAACATTAGTTTTCATTATATCATAAGTATACAGGTTACAATCTCTTGTGACTAAAAAACTATGTAGATCACTAATAAGTAAAATTATACCATGTCAATAAAGTGGTTAAACAACCCAAATATAGAGTTCCCCACCCATTCATTAAATAACAATGGATTCCTACATTTTTGGGTGCCCATCTGTTTCAGTGTGAAACTGTCGACTCCCTATAATTTTCTCAATTTTACTACTTATAATCAATAAGAAAATAGTGTTCCCAACACCTCACTCTTCTTCCCCATAAATTCCATGCTTTCATGTGATTCAAATGATCATTTCCCCATTTTGGTAATTTCAATGCCCATATAACTCCCAAGGATATGAACAAAAACTGAGCATCCATTGGAAAGACACACTTTCTGATCAACATATTTCCTATCTACTAAAACTTCGTGTCACTACTCTAATAAGGTATAAGGGTTCTCTAGAGTTTCATCATTTAGTGAAATTACTCTAGTACATAAATATTCTTCACAATCCCAACAATCTCCCACTTGAAAGACTACTTCAGGGATTCCATGACTTCCTTCAACATTTTTTAAATTGTCAACCTCTATACTTTTTCTGTATAAAACACTTCTTTACTCTCCTTCCATGCACCCATGTTTTACTAAGGGGAGATGCTTCCTCAGACTCTCCTAAACCAAATATTTTCTGAACACATCTTCTAAATTTTTTCTTCCAATTATATTCAAAAACTCTAGTACACAAACTTATAGAACCATATGGATGCAATTTTACTTTAGTTCAATGTTCTTTATCTTCTAATGCAACACTATATTTTTATTAAATTGGATTTCACTCTGAATGTTACAGTAAAGTAATGCACATTTTTTGATACTTATGAGCCTCTAAACCAAACATTTCAACAAAACTATCTCATTGCTTTCTTATGGTTCTTACACATACTATTATTCTATTATGGAGAGTGAAATCACTGGTTATAGCCTCAATATCCAGCTGGTTGAGGTTCCACTAAAGGTAAATACAAAACTACTTGTGCTTTTCTATGATTTTGAGTCTCCCCAAAGTCAATGTTAACATACCCAACCAACATATGGTCTTCTCCAAAACAAAGGGTTGTATCTTCCTTTCATTTAAGATATCTCAGAATCCACTTCACATCTTCTCAATGATCATTCCTTAAAATTTGATATTAACTGAGTCATAACTCCAATTGTATAGAAAATATATGGTTGGATTCACACTATGTAATACATGAGTTTTCATATCACTGATGAATAATATATTATCTTTATGTGATTATCCACTTCTTTTAGTCACGGTGGTTGTTCCTTTGAAAATTGAAAGTATCATACAAGAGGATTTGAAATAGATTTTCATCAGGTCATCAATTTTTTTTCTATCGTCTTCTGAGCATACTATTTCTAAGATAAAAAATAGAATTGATCTTCTTATCTCACTCGATCCTCATGTCTAAGATATTATATGCTTCACCTGGATCTTTAATCTCAAAATTCATCGATAAGAATTTATTTGGTTCTTGAATCTTTTGAATTGATGAAGTCATCAAAATCATTTTATTCACATACAATAGTAGATGATGAAATCCTCATTATTGTAATCTGTCTAGTAATAAGAATGGATTGAGTTTCTCTGGTTAAAACCCTCATCCTCCATGAAAGAGTATAACTTTCAGTTCCACCACCATGGCTTTTTTTTCAACACATATATACTTTTCTTGACTTTATGCACCAATCCCGAAATTCCATGATCCAAGAAACCATTAGTTTTGTTCATATAGATTTAATCTTCAAGATCTTTATGAATAAAACTATATTCACATACATATATTCTATAAATCTCTTGAAGAATCCATGCTGAGAATTGTTCATATATTAGTCTATTTAAATATCGTAGTGAAGATTTTAGAATAGTCAATTCCCTCCTTCCACTGATATCCCTTGAAAACTAGCCTCTTCTTATACCTCATACTTTTTCAAATTCACCTTTTAACCAAAAAATACTTTTATTTTCATGTTCCCTCTTTCCGAATGGTAGATCCATTAACTCCCATGTGTTTTTTACATCCTATAAATCTAACTCAACCTTAATATACAACTCCCACATTTAAGAATCTATGAGGTTAACCACTTATTCTATGATTTTTGGTTCTCCCACATCCATTAAAAGTAAAAAATTTCAAGTCTTATCCATACCTCTGTGTTAGCCATCTAAAAATTTTAGATCTCTATAACTCTGTCTATAGTTCTACCCTAACCTAAAATAAAATCTCAGTAATTTAATCATCCAAAAATCTATAATAAGCCTGAAAAATTATATTGAACTCATGTATATCTTCTATTAATATCATAGTCGATAATTTTGTTCTTCCCTGTGAACTTTCCTTTGAAATTTGAAAACTTTTGGTTGAATCATAGCTATCTGAATTCTTTAGAATGCTTGAACTTACAGTTCTCCCATTTAGATAAACTTGAATTGGATTTGTCTCATTACCTTCAACTTAGTTTACTTCATGTTCATTTCCTTACTAGACACTTTATCATTGAGAAAGAAATTTACTACATCAGATGACCATTTTCATCTCATCATCACAATGTGAAAAACTGATACTTTTATCTCTATATACCAAAAAGAAACATGCATGAGACTTTTCTTCCAGCATATCCCTGTATTTTTCATCCTTATATCCGTAAGATAAACTATTGAATACCTTTAGGCGAGAAAAATATGGTGAATTTTTTATCCATAGACATTAGAATATATTCTATCCCATTAGCATTGAGGGGATCTGATTGATTAGGTATTAAATTTCACACTTTGCTTCTACCAAAATGGATTTGGTCATTCCTAAATGAAACTTCATACTTTTCACCCTTTCCATCAAAGTATGATTCATCTATTCATCTATTCCATTTTTTATCAAGCATTATAGGTATATTATTCTCATCCATAATTACTCTATGTCTATAAAAGTTTGGAAACTTATTATAGTATACTCACCTATGTTGTTTGATCTCAATAAGTTCAAATTATAACTTGTTTTACTTTCAAACATAGATTTCCATTGCACGAGCACTCTAAAAAAATTATTTTTGTTTCAAAAAATTTATAATTTTTTTCTCATGGATTCATTAATTAAATTCATAAATTATTGTGAAATTCTATGATATTTAACTGGAGAAGGTCCCCAGACATATGTATTTACAATCTCAAGTTTCCATCTTTTTTATGTTCTTCCACTCAAGTAAAATCTCACCTTCCTACTTGAAAAGTGTTAATATATCACAAAATACAAAGTCTTAATGGTCCATATTTTTAATAAATTTATCCACTAATATTTTCATACCTTTCCTACTAAAGTTCCCAAGTCAACAGTACCCCAAATTTGTACTTATGGATGTTGCATCTCTGATAAGTATATCACTTACTGACCTTCCAAACATATACAATGTTCCATCCTTTACACCGCTTTATATGATTGATGAACCTATTTTGATTTTCCACACTCTTTAAGTAAAGGTAGTTCCATATATACCTTCATTTAACAGACCAACTAAAATCAAGTTCTTCTGAAGTCCTGGAATATATTGAACTTCATTTAACCTAAAGAAAATTTCTTTCACCAAATGAATCTAGACATCTCCATCCCATAAAATATTAAGAGCTTTATCATCCATGATATTAAGTCTTTCAAAGAATCCAAACACATTATTTTCTATGAAACCATTTTCACCAGTGGAGTGAAATGATGAACTAAAACTTGTCATCCAAAATCACATAAATGTATTGAAACTTCAGAGTAATTTGACACTAATCTCTCATGTTTATCCAATAGAGCTTAAACCATCAAAAATTATTTTTTCTATAATTTTATTTATTCTTGTAATAATCAATATTTAGATGAACTCATTTTCCACCATACCAAAAGGCTGGACTGGGTTTAGTAGATTTACCTATACTCCCTTCTCTTAACTTCCCTTATGATAATATACGAATTTTTAAATGAGGTGATCAACCACTTCTATATTGATGAAATACATCATCAGAAGATGCATAAGCCTCCCACCTATGGAGCACTTTATTCAGAATCAATTTTTGATCATCCTCAAAGATTAATTTAGTTTTTATATTGGAGTTAATTATTGTTGTCACCATAACATCCCAATATTTTGGAAAAAAAATAACCATAGTATGGTCAAGACATCATCCAAAAAATTCACCTTCACAAACTTGATATGGATTCTAATATTTTTGAAATCATGGACTTGATTAGAAACTGACCTTATTTTTAATATTCTCATATTAAACCAATAACACATTAATCACACCTTGTTGAGTATTTTAGGATTCTACTGAATATATTACAATAATTACATAAAATCTACGATAGTATTATTTAACTATATTTTGAATAAAATATACTATTCTAACAAAATACTTAACAAACCTAAAGAATTTGTAATAATATTTTCCCATTATTATTTTTCCATTACCTCTGATTTAAAACCTTTCAACAAAACTTACAGATATTTCTAGATGAAATAGTCCTCAATTTGTATCTTCTAGAAGATAAAATCTATTTAATCAAATATATTGATCTGGACCATTATATATTCTTACTACATCGCTATCTAACACAATGAATCCGACTGAATAAAAAAACATCCGAACAAGTAACAATGTTACATGAGTTATTACTATTTAAACTATCATGACTTTGAGAACCTTCTTCTATGATACCAATTTTTGAGTATTTACAAAGGAAATCACACACCATAAGTTCACCACTGGAATATCACACTAATAGAAATAGATCTCTAGATGTAATCCTATTAATTCCATTATACCAGAACATAGAATAAAATTACTTCATGCAAATCATCGCACTAAATTCGTTACTCAATCATATTTTAATCCAACACAAATAACAAATTAAATTTAAATTAATAAATGAATAAAACATGTAAAATGAAATTTTAAGGTTTTACATTGTTCAAAATTTCACCCTACGTCTAAAAGGAGAAGCATCAATTTTCATTATATCATAAGTAAAATGTATACAATATCTTATGAATAGGAATCCACATAGATCACTAAAAAGTAAATTTTTTCCACCTTAGTAATGTGTTATCACCTCCTAAATATAGAGGGCCCACTTGGCCATTAGGTAGCACTAACTCCCAACTATTTTTTCGTAATCTATTGTATTGTTCAACTGAAAACTCCCTATAGTTTCCCTCAGTCTGAATACCTATCACTAGAAATATAATGGTTTTTTCAGTTCCTCACTCTTTTTACATAAAAATTACATGTTATAGAGTGGTCAAAACACTCATTTCTTCCTTCTGGTAATTATAACACCCACCAAACTTCTGATGAGATGAACACCAAATGAGTATCCATATAAAATACACACCTTTTGATCAATACAATTAATATATGTTAAAACCTACTACCATAACTCTGGTTAGGTCAATGGGTTCTTCAAAGTTTCTTATTATGATGAAATTACCCCAGTACACGAATATTGTTCTCAATCCCAACAATAATTAAGTGAACCACCTATGTGTCAAAGTAAGTTTATTTTAAATTTTTACACCAAATAGACATCGTAATATCAAATTTAGCATGGAATTACCCAATTATCACTGGAAGTATCACATGTAACTCAAATAAGTAGGAAAATTAATATAAATTGAACTTCATTCTGTATTCCCTGTTGAGGTGTATCAATCATTTATAGGACTTCCTAGTATTGAATAATCTAATTCAATTTCTCTCAATATCATCTACACATTCTCATAAAAGTTATTATTCAACCATTATCTGAATTTTGAGTCCTAGAATAGAGAATCAGTTTTACCTATGACATAGCTTTGATCGCTTGGGAAGGATTCATGATCAAATCTTGGAATAAGTTTGATATGATCATCTTGAAACTGTCTAATAGATCTTTAGGAACTTTAGATAAGGATGGAGAGGAGTGATGATCTCTTAATTTGTGCAAGTGAATATTCCAATTATCAAAATTGGTTAAAAATATTAAAATATTGGGTTTAAGTTTTTAACTATTCACATAAGATATTTAAGAAACTAAACATTCGATATTTAACCCAAAAAAGGATTAAATGAATTTACTAAAATTATTATTACTACTATAACTATAAATCACTTAATTATAACATAAAAACAATTCTATTTGATTAAAAAGTCATTTATTAACTTAAATAATCTCTCAAAATAATAATGAATTTTGAATAAATAATTTACCGATTAAAACAATAATTTTTTATATTCACTTGTTTAGAATTAAACCATATTTCCAAACACATTGGGAAATTAATTTAACACTGAATAAATAAATCCTCATATTATTCTAAACTTGAATAATATCCCTTAAATTTATTTATTTATTTATTTATTTATGATCATCGATTAAAATAAATACATTTCTCACATATTAACTTACATACTTTTTAATATCTTGAGATAATAAATTCAATTCCCAGTATTATAAACTCAGATAACCAATAATTGAATTTATTTATTTCTTGTGACCATTTAAACTTAGACTTATAACAGTCCATGATTGTGGGAACTGCATCATCTAATACTCTGATTCGTCTAAATCATCACAACTCATGTATACACTTCATGTGTTACTATCTAGGCCCTTATCTTGATAATAGTGTGTCCAACTCACTAACAATGAGCAGTATCTAGAAACACATCATGGTCTTTAAAGAGATAAAGAATTTTATAGCTATTATAACCCTTTCATGAACACACATCGTGTAATATAATCTATTTTTCATATGATATCTCATAAAGTAGGATGCATATATATTTTTTTACCATTTTTCAATTATTTTATTATTCTTTTCATTGCCTATACCAGAATGACATATCTTCTTCTACCATGGTCATGAATTTAATCTAGGTACCCACAATCTAGTCAAAAGGACACATGATACCACTTCCTTTACTTGGAAGCAAAGAAATCTTTTATTGATCTTCCAATTAATTTCATATCATCAATTATATAACCAACACAAGCTACCTCATCCTGAACATAAATGATATGTTTTTTTTCTCATGCATTAAAGTACACTATCAAATGATATACAATAATGATGATGTCATGTTAGGATACCATTACACATATCCATAGATAGGAAAAACCAATGGGACCTAAAAATGAGTTGTTCTAATTGATGAATCGTTCCTCATAATCTCTCTACTCGATATCACCAAGTGATAGTTTTATGAGATAAATCCTTAATTTTTATAATCCCCCAACACATGATAGTCAAAAATTATCTTCATTCTATCAGAATCATGTATCTAGACCATAATACATATCTTTAAGATCATTATCATGGTATTTTAGGGTTCCCATTATAGCAGGTAACTACTATAACCCTTTTATAAGACAGATGACTTAAGGGAATTATAATTCATATAATGAGAAAAAAGTCATTAAACTATGATGGAAAGACTAAAATAATTCACAACTTCATTTTTATACATGATAGGATAATAAAAAAGCATTGAAAAATTTGGGTATAGGGAACCCTTACTCGTAACACCCCCAATTGTGCTATTTCTAAATTGATAACTATTAACTTATTAGTTATATCATAAAAAACATGATATTTATAAGTAAATCCTCGAGTTGGTGGGACATCCACACATGAATTTGTAGAAAATACTCTTTCAGTAACTTATCTCTATGAAAGGTATAACATAACCAAGTACATACACTTTTTCTATTCCCTTGGCTTTGGTTCTTGATTCTAGTATCAATAATGTTTTATTATCATAATATTAACTATTATGATAATAAAATATCATTGTTTTTACAAAAACTAGATTTTTAAAAATTTTGTGTACTATACTACTTCTTTAGTTACACCATGAGCTTTTATATACTTGGTTTTTAGAGAAGTGGAAACCACATATTGACTATAAATGTTTCTTGTTCATTTTATAACTCAGTTTTAAATCACTACTAAATTGTTTAATTTGAAGGCAAGTTTTATATTCCCAACCAACTAGCTCTTCATTTCTCTATTTACCACAAATTTATCCAATTGGACTTTTGTATAATACAATATATCTGGCCCACTTCATATTTACCAAGTATGTATTTGGCATAGAAAATATCAAGTTTTGTACATAATATGTAATTAATGATAAAATCTATCACCCTGAACTTTACATGTTTTATTCATTACCTTTATCTCCTCATGTATTTTTAAATACATATTCGTGGAGAGATATATTCCATGTGATAAAGGAAATAATACTCTCTTATAATATTCACATTTTAGTATTTTTGAATACCTTTTCATTCTATGTATTTTGATTGTAAGACATGAGATTTTAATATAGTAAATAAATACATCATCACAAAAAAACTATTGCACAATGCACATTATATTATTTCATCATAATTGTACAACACATATTAGTACAAATAAACCTAGAAAATTTCATTCACAATAATGGTAAAAACTAGTACTATATAGCTCATGACAATATAGGGAACCACTGTAATCTTGAACTTAAAATGATTATATACTAAAAAGAATGAAAAATATATAGGAAATATTGCTAATATAAGGGAAAAAATAAGAATAATAACTCACATAAAGAAAATAAGATAATGAAGTGACTATTTTTAGAGTTAATAATGAAGTGAATTTATGAGAAGAGAAAGATGACTATTAGAACCTGATAAATTAGAATCATACCATTTTAATAATAAATATAATTATTTTAATAGTAATTCAACTAATATACATAAAAGTGCATAATAAAATAAATAAAATAATTTGGTAATAATATAATTGTTAATGATGTATATACATTAATAAATAATAATGTAACTATATAAATATTCCTTTGAAATGAATTGTTAATTTTTTGTTCCAATTGTTTGGTTTTGAAATACACACTTTTTTTTATTTGATAATTAGATTATTTTTTATTAAAATTTATTTTTATAAAAAATACTATAGATTTGGGATTAACGCATCAAAATTATACAATGGTGAATTTTTCATAATTCTATAAGATAGATGAATTTTTGGGTAATTATTAAAATAATATATGAATATACACTAAGTATTATAACATCATAATGACCAAAAAATAAGATAATAAATAATATGAAGACTTTTTTGACAAAAAAATGTTTATTCATAAAAATAATGTATTTTAAAATAATAAAATTAATTTTCCAAACCTATAAAGAAGTTTATAAATCAAAAAGTATATTTTAAGATTTTCAAAACAATTCATTATAAATGAATAAATTTTCCATGACCAAAATATATTGTCTAATTATGTTTGGTTCCTACACATTTAAAATTTCTTAAATCATACCCTAAATGTCATAGATCATGGTATAAAACCATGGTAATTCCAATGGTTTTCAATTTTCCCACAATGTAAAGTCAAATATATATGTTTAAAAATTAATAAACTATTTCCCTTTATTTTATATAAATAACCACCCATACACCCATTAATTTCCACTCCAAAACCACTGAGCATGGTTTTACTCTCATTTTCTTTATCAATAAGCTTTATGAAGAGATATAGATAGATAATAGTTCCAAAATCTATCTTCATTTATCTCTTGAATCCGGACCTAAAAGTTTTTCTCAAGAGAATTAGTAGGTTAAGGGTTCCCAAACCCTTATCTACATTACTCTTTTGAGCACCCAAACTATAAGGATCTTAGGAATTTTCTATCATTATTTTGGAAGGTTCATAAAAATGTAATATTATTATTTCCTTTTTCTTTATTTACATTTTGAAATACATTTAAAATTCTCAACATTTCCTTTTATAGTTATGTTAAGTTTCAATATTGAAATTCCATGATTATATTGTGAATAATAATTTATCATTACCTATTATTATACCACCCTCATGAGTCATTAAATTTCCATATTTTTTTTATTCTAATAGAATATTTTTATATCATTTCTTTGGTCTCCTACCATTTCATTCATTAATACCTATTAACACCTACATACACTGGAAGTATCCCATGCGATTACATAATTATCAAGGATAATTACCATTTAATTATCAATATCATATAATTATTACTTAATTTATTTATATTTACCTAGATAACCATTTAATTTAATTTTATAGGGAAAATTTGAAAATTTGTATACCCATTACTTTTATACAGACAAGTATGGATTATTTAGACATGAGTAAAGAACTGGTTCCTTTTAGAACATTATGTTATATATTTTTATCTAAAAACTTTCATATGATGGATGAATATGAATAATTATGTGATGGGTGAGGCCTATAATTATATAGCACCTCGATGCATTGGTAAGTCTCATGGGAAAAACTAGTTTGGTTATTTTTTATGTATTACCTATTTATGTATGGTATATTAGAATGAGACCCTGATGATATGTTTATAATTTCTAGAATTATACATTTCATCACTATGAAATAATTTATTATTATACAAGTGATTATTTGTTTTTTCTATCTTATACATGGATATATTTTATACTCATATGTCATTATTCAAATATTATTTATTCCTTCCATATTATTTATTCCTTATTTATTCTATGATATATTTTGATGTACTATACCCCTTAATGAGCATATGATATGCCCTACTTATTTTTCTTCCCTTTTCCCTATAAAACCAATAAAATTACTATCAATTATCCATATATATGAAAAGTTGAATAACAAAGTTCTTATTGAATTTTAATGATTTATTATATGTTTTCAAAATGTAATGTAAGGATTATGTATGTATCAAGTCTCCAAATATTGATAAAATATTGGATCTTGTGCAATGTGTAATATTGTTTTCTATACCCATGTCATAAAATGGCCACCAGATCTAGGTTACTAGAGTTGATTTGTTACATTGACTTAGTCTAAGAAACCTCATTGGTTAATCTCTATAAATATTATTCTATATGTAAATCATCCAATTAATTCATGGAAAAATATTTCTTAAATTATGAATATCTAAGTATAATATGAATATATTTTTTCCATATGTTATTAACATATTTTCTTTTGAAAAATATGGCACTCCCACCAACCTCTTGTATACATAGACATATATTCATTTCTTAAATTAACCGAAAATTTTATCTACGGATTCATAAAAATGAATATAACATGATCTTATAGGAAATGAAATAATTAATATGAATGAATTATATATATTATCTAACTTGGTGATATGAGAACCATGAAACTTCGAATTTTCATACTTTCTACACAGTATATGGGTCTCCTGAATTCACATGAACTCACGAAACTTATTTCATAAAAAATCATTACATCTTTAAGATTTGATCTTAAATATTACAATTTCTCTTATGTGATTATGATTCACTAATATAAATATGTATTTTCTATTGACTACTACTTCTCTTAGGTAAACATATAAATTATATTTTTATTACTACATTATAATAGAAATATGTGATACATGCTCTGTGATACAAGTTTGTTTCCAAAATAATTTTAAGTTTTTTTATCCTTATGCATGAGATAAGCACATAAAATTTTCATATCATATTATTTTATTATAACATCTTATTTTTAATTTATGTTAGATTAAGTATTAGTGTTTATGTTGTTGTTTTTTAATTATTACTTTGATGTATTACAGAATAGTTTTAATACTAATTACAAATATTAATTATATACTTTTGGGTATGATATTATATCAAGACCTATATTCTTTATATTTATAAATATAATTCTCCCCTTACTTCCTCTTAAAATAATTCACACCTTTATTTTTTTAAATATTTCATAATTATTATGTATCATATCAATTAATATTAAAAAATTTTATTGATCTTAATATATTTGAGTTAATCATTTCAAAATGCTTAAAATATTTTATCTCAAATGAGACTAGTTTATTTTCATAGTATCCATCTGACATTAAATCTCGGTATTTATTAATAAAATATAAAATTTCTTTCTATGGGTGTTTTATGAGTCTCATGAATTATATTTACCATTTATTTACTTTATTATATTATATATAGCTTCTATATTCAAACTATTATTTTTCAAGTATAATACCATTAAATAAGTCATTCCAAAAGAACATACTTTTATCTAAAGATAGAAATAAAATTCTCTTATAGATAAACTAAAAATAAAGATTATAATCTATTTAAAATTTTTACATAATAGTTCGACAAAACACATATACACCATGGATAAATGAGATGCATGTTGGGAGGTGAAATATGTTTCAGTTCACCAAAAGTAAATTCATCGAAATTTTATTTACTATAAATTGGTCATTGGAAGGTGCTGATATAGAGGTCTAAATAGTGATAAATCCTACTCTATAGGGGTATTATGGACATAAAAAAGTTCAACTCTTCTTGATGGAGTTATTATATAATTTTTAAAGCTCTAGAGTTTGGTAAAACTAAGGGGTCACTAAATTAGTAGCTAATCTAAAGTATTCATGTTGTGTTGCCTGTAATTTCAAGGGAGTATGTTTATGTGGTTAATTAGATTAAACTTAGTATATAAGTGGGTTTTACATTTAGATAAAATTATGATTCTATATTATTAATATTTTATTATAATTATTACTTTTACTTAGTAATGCTATTTTTAAATTCTTGTATCTTTTGATTATAATTAAAGTGAGAAGAAGTGTTTATCCTATGAATGTAGGAATAATTTTCTAAACCATGTTAATCTATTATGTTCTTTACTAGTTAGTATCTTTTGAATGTTTTTTTTCTATTTCCATTAATTTTTGTGAGTTTTCTTGGGTGGTTAAAGGGTGAATTTTTATGTTCAGATGAAAATTGTAAAACCTCAGGGCTCTCAAGGTATTTTTTATTTTAAGTTTTACTTCAAACATGTGTTTTTAATTTTAATAAATATTTATAAGTTGATGTTGAGGATCATTAATTTTTTATGGGGTAGGTAGTTTCGAGGCATGGAATGTTTTTTAACATATAGTTTCACATTGTTTGTACATAGTTAGTGTTAACTGTGCACCCCAACCATGAAACTAGGATAGATGGGAAAACAATTCTTCAAACCATGTAGGATTTTTTTTAAAACCATGATGAACCTATAGAAAAGTTTATTAGTAATTATATATGGTTGGAACACATTTTATAATACTCTATGGCCCCCTATGAAAGGCATGGTATGTTGGATAGTGGGATCTGTAGGGTTGGATCATGGTCTGGCCAACTGTGTAGCCAACCCCAATAGAGTAGAGTGTTATGTAATGTGGGATTTATATGGTTGGTGAATAGTTTGTCTAACCCTTAATCCAAACTATGAGACATCTTAAAAATTATAAAATCACTACCTTAAACTTGGATAATTAAATGCCTAACAGCATAATGTTTCTCCCATATTCAACCAACACCACCCCATACTCAAACATGTGATTGAGATATTCAAAATGTCCATGTATGCCATGACCATAAACTGTTATGTGGGATTACGACCTAGGTTTCCAAGATTATTTTAGATAAGGGGGAGGTTTAATAGATAATTTTACCTTCTATAATGGATCAATTTCAGGACGTATTCCATAATGATTTCTCAGGAAATCCAATAGAGACTAAGGTGTAGTTTACCATTCATATTGTATTGGTTGTGGATCCAGTTTTTATTCCTCCCTATAGGATTGGTCATATAAAGATTCATGAGTTTAATGATAAACTATAGTATTTGGAATCCAAGGGATTAATTTGGCTGAGAAAATCTCCTTGGGATTGTCCTATCATTTTATCCCAGAAGGCATATAGTTCCTTGTGATTGTTCATTTATTATCATAAGTTGAACCAAATTACAACTATGAATCAACACCCACTTCCTCAGATCGATGTATTGTTCGATCAGTTGAGAGGCACCTTAGTGTTATTATAGATCAATATGAGATCTGCCTATCAATATATATATAGGTGATACCATATAGCATACCTCATACTACTTTGAAAAGATGTTATGGATTATATGATAATTTGGTTATGTAATCCGGGTTAACAAACATGCTGATTATATTTTTTCCTTGAAGAATCAATTTTCCACCCACATATAGACACATTCATGGTAGTCTGCATGGATGAAATTATAATGTACTCTATGCCTAAGGATGAACAGATGTATCACCCGAGGATCATGTTAGGTACACTTAGTAATAATCAACTCTATGAGAACCTCTCAAAGTCCCACTTTTAGATCGATGAGGTGAAAATTTTGGGACATGTGATATCTATGAAGGGAGTTTTTGTTGAACTTTATAAGGTTATAGGTTTTTTATTAGGAGTGGCCCAAGAATTTTTTGACATATACATATTTATAGTATTGGATGGTTATTACTGAAGGTTTATCTAGAAATTCCATAATTTGGAAGCTTCGATGATATGCCTGACTAATAAAGGGGTAATTTTAATTTTCTCTAATTCTTGTGAGCATGAATTTCAATACTTAAAGTTAAGGCTAACTAAAAAAATTATAATTACTTTACCTGAGCTGAGTAATAATTATTATATGTATTACATTGCATCTAGGATCAGGTTATGAAAAGTTTCGATGCAAGATGGATCGGTTGAACCATATGGTTATAGGAAGTTGAGGCTTTACAAGAGAAAAATCTGTACACATGGACTAAACTTTGAAGAAATAGTGAATGTATTATGGTGTTGTAGAAATTAAATGTTGAGTGGAGTATTTTTTGGTTTATATTGAAAACAAAATCATGAAATATATCATTTCACAATAGGATATGAACATTCGGTAGAGAAGGTGGGATGAGTATCTCCAATAATTTTATTTGGAGCCAGCACACACTCCTAAAGAGGGTAACATAATAGTGGATGTGCTTAGCTAGAATACATAGGATTAGGTAGTCCAAGAGTCTAATATTAAGCGGTAGTTAATAGATATTTGTACTAATATTCATTCAGATGTTCAGTACTACCAAGGCTATGAAACCCTTACATTCTTATCCATTAATCCGTTATGCCTTAGAATGACTAATATTAAGCAGTTTTCAAACCCATAGTTCTTGGAATTAAGGGATAATATAAATGATGAGGGGCCACCACCATACTAGGTAATTAATGATTATGGAATTATCCATGTTCACGACCACATCTTGGTCCATATAACCATTATAAAGGAGTTGATGTGAGAGACAAATGCCTTGAATTAGGTTGTGTATCCATGTTTGACCAAGATTTATCGTGACACGCACTATAGTATTTGTGGTTAAGGATAAATAAGTATGTGGAGGGGGTTTTAATGTGAATCTTAACCTTACAAAAGGATAAATCTAAGAATTAATGTCCCCCTAGTCTTTTTCAATAGTTTACCATTCCTGAGTGGAATTTAGATAATGTGACTATAGATTTCATTATGAGGTTGCTGAGGACACCCCGATGTAGTTTTGGTGATGTATATTGACTGATAAAGGTAGATCACCTTATACTGGTCAAGGATAATTTATTAGTGGATGATATGGGTATGCTCAATGATTAATAGATTGTGAACCTACATGGTATACTTAAGAGTATTGTCTTAGATAGAGATTTTATCTTAACATTATGGTTCTACAAAGGGCTATAGAAAGAAACTAGTACATAGGTACACTTGAGCACTACCTATCACAGATAAATGGATTGATAGTCTAAGTAGAATATATAGGGTTCAGAGGATATATTGAGTTCATGTGTTCTAGATTTCAGTGATTCTTTGGAGATCCACCTGGACTTGGTACATTTCTCATACAATAGTAGTTTCCAGGTGACTATTTAGATGGATCCTTGTGAGCCTTCGTATGGTATACCATGTTGGTATCCTCTGCATTGGTTAGTGTTTTTTGAGAAAGTGATGAATGGGATGAGACTCATAAAAGATGATTTAGAGAAAATTTAGTTGATCTAGAAGTGGATGAAAACTATGCAAAATAGGTAGATATCTTATGTGGACCAGGTATGATGACCTCTGAAGTTCTAGGTTTGTTACCGGGTGTTCTTATGAGTGTTACTAAGGATGGGACACCATCATTCATGAATATATAGGAAACTATCACCCATGTATGTGGGTTCGTTTGATATTGTCAATAGAATTAGTCCAATGGAATACCTGTTGGATCTACCAAAAAATTTAGGTTCCATGCATGATGATTTTAATGAATCAAAGACATGGTGGTGCTACCCTAATTTATCTCACATGATTGAAATCAAGGATTTCAAGCTTGAGGCTGACACATCCTTTGAGGAGCATCTAGTGCATGTAGTTGATGAGAGTGAAAGTGCTTTCTATAGAAAGACATTTACTCTAGTTCCTGTGTAGTGGAAACACAGATATATCTAAGATGATACATGGGATCATGAGTCTGATATATGGTCCATATTGGATCATTTTTTCACTAATGATGTTTGGATATTTTTGAGATAATAGTTTGGGGATGAACTAATATATTTTGGGTAGTTTTTAAATCCCAAACCCTCTCAAGGTATGAATTCTTTTAACTTTTTTTGAAAACATGTTTTTTTATTATCATAAATGTTTACGAGTAACCAGGGAGGATCCTAAATAATTTTTTGGGTTGGAGACTCTGAGGTATGGAAATTTTGGGTGAAGATTCAGGGATGCATGACTACCACATCATTAGTGCTAACGATGCACCCCAACTATGTGACTAAGATAGAAAGGTTCACGGTTCTTCAAACCATGTGGGAGTGACTCTAAAACCATGAAAAACCTATTGAAAAGTTGTAGAGGTATTATCATGGTCGGTGCATGGTTTGTAAAATTATGTATAAAACATTGTGAGGTGTGGTATATTAGATAGTGGGATCTACACAGTCGGTTCATGGTTTGGAGAACCATGTGGCCAAACTGTGAAACCTCATAAAAATTGGAAAATTTCCACCTTTACCTTGATGAATTAAATACCCAAACACATAACTTTTCCCTAATTTCTATCCATAAACACCCCATTCATGATACATCCACATCCTACCCATTTATTGAGATTTATTATTTATTTATACTCTATTTTGATCATCTTTATTTTCATTATAAATATATATTTAAGTCTTTAATCCTATAAACTTTCTTTCATCAATTGTTTTGTATTCTTGGAATATCTCACTACTGTGATGTTTTCTAGCTATTATGTATTATTTTTTGATTTATAACAGTTTAACTTGAATTAAAGGATGATACTAGATTATTTTTCATCTTAAATTATAAGTTAGGTTATTCTAAATAATTTCCCTAAAAAATTTACATGACTTTATTAGTTCTTATGATTTCTGGTTTCACTAACATTCAACACAATTAACCTAAAATATAATTATATATTATTCATCCCTAAATAATTAAATGGAACTTCTCTATATGAATATGATCAGTATGATAATAAGTATTTATGGACTCTTTTTACCTTTAATGGTGTTCCTAACCTTTAATATATGTTATATTACTAAAGAGGAAACCCTAGGGGTGCTTGAGACTTGACATATGACTATGGGAGAGTGACCGGGGATACCTAGGAAATATTCTAGGGTACATTGCACTTATGTGTCATTAGATACTTGATCGATTGAAATGAATTAAATTATTTATGAAATATTGATGCATTTTAATTTGATACTTTTCATTTGGAACGTTATGGGTTGAATTCACTTGGGATCGATGACGACTCCTACTACATGGAATTCCATGGGTGAATTCCCCTGGGATTGGAAATGATGCCTACTACTTGGAACACCTTAGGTGAATTACCTTGGTTTTAGAGATAATTATTAGTACATATAATGTATTAGTTTAATTCTTATAGGTTTGGTGATGACTCTTACTAATTGGAATTCCATGGGTGAATCCCATTGGGTTTGGTGATGTCACCCAATATCTTAGAATGATTATGGGTGATTCACCGTTGTGTTTGGAAGTAATACCAAATCCTTATTGATCATCTGGGATTAACCTCATGGGGTTGAAATTTTTTATTTGAGTTACTATGGATATTGAAATCTGTATTAGGCCAAAGGTATGGTCAAACTTAGTTGTCACCTTGGAACCTTCATGTCGATGCTTTTATATTTATTTATTTATTATTCAATAATTTTATTCTGAACCTTAGTATGAACACTTACTCAAACTAAAAACATTTTAGATGTTATTGGTGGTGGCCTACTAAGTCTTACCCATAACCTTTTCGAGCCACTGGTAGGTACTCGAGCAGATTTCATGACTATAGGTCATGACACAGTCATGTTTTCTATGATTGATGTATGATCTGGGATGATAGGTTAGAGTCTAGGGGGTCAATAATAGCCTAGTACTCATGATGATTTTGAGGATTCTTCCTAGTGTCTTTTATTATTTTTAGGTTTTTTATATATGAAATACTAGTATATGATTGATTGAATATGTAGATAGATAATTTTGATATATCATGTGTTGTATTTATTTATTATAACTTCCATGTATGTCCCTTCATTCCTTTATTTATCAATATTGATGTATCATATTTTTCTTTATTTATGATATGTTTATACTCTGATATATGGCCATAATGAAAATCCCTAGGAAGGATGAGGTTCCACTGATAGGGAGATGAATTAGTGGTATACTCATTACATGAAATTTTTCTTTTGAATTCACACTCTTGAACTTGTTAATGTTCTTTATCCACTATGTGATATCTATTAGTTTCACCTTTTGTGTAGTTGTAATAATAGAGAGAGAAGAACACATTATTTACAAGGTTTGGTTCAAAGACCTACTCCTTTTCACTATATATTATAATATTATCATAAATTACAATGGTTCATGTAGAAACTGGTTATACACCATAGTAATAGATCCTCCAGTGGACCTTGGTTATACCCCCATCAATCCAACTCTTCCACCTTAGTTTGTTATTCTCCCCAAATATCTTCCCCTACTCCCAAATTTAACTGAGAGACTTCTTATAATTCCAGTTCCAACTTAAAGACTTACTCTGATTCTATCTCCAATAAAGAGAATTCAACCTTTATTCAAGGCTCAATCCACTAAAGTATGATATTTTTATCTTCTTTTAATATCTTTCTAAATCACACTTGGTCATTTACACTTCAAGTACATTAAGTATCCAGTGAATGAGTCCATAATTCTTGCTCAATAAATTATGATCAGCTCTAAATAATCATTTGACATAGTGAAACAAATGATCAATCAATTATTCCTTCTGATGTTGATTTCCTGGACTCAATAATATATGTATAGGTGGTTCACAAAAATTCATTAAGTATTATTTTATGGAAGATAATATTTTACAATATCAATTCATGTTCCTTAAATTACACTTCATGCATTGATAAGAACAAGAATGGGTCTTCTAGAATTTGGATTATTCTAATACATTTAAGGATAAAGCATAATCATTGAATAAACCTAGAATATATAAATTTCCTTTGTTATAATTTTATTTTCATTCTTAATTATTATGCATCAAATAGTTTGTTAATATCATTATTTATTATATTATCATGTGCATATGAATTCAAGTATGCATTAAAAATGCACTATATTCTTCCTTCCTGAAGCATTTTTCCTCCTTCGCGCAAGTCTCACACATCCATTACACTATTCAAGAAACCTTATCCCACACAATGCCTCAATATTTCACTTGTACCTCATGTATGTTCTTTGCATAATTTTTTTATTTCTTATTATTCTAAAAATAGTTAATATTGTATATGATAACAAGTATTACTTCATGTAAGTATATTGTATAAACCCAGAAAGATTCATGGTATCTTAGTTTCTTTGAAAATCAGTGTTTTTAAAACAAGTCCAAGGACTTAAATATCTCACTATTCATGAAAGAAAATAGCTTAAAAAATAAACCTCACAAAAAAATGTTTCATGGATTCTCTATTATTTTTTGAAAATGAGAGCTCCCTAAAAGATGGGTAGTATCTTATCCTTAGCCATGAACCACTGGAATTTATAAGAAATCACCAATTCCTTATACAACAATCTTCTCCAAAAATAATGTTATGTTAATAAACACTTTAATTTGCAAAGATCTTGAAATTCATATTTTCAAATGTGAATTTACATAATTTTATTCTTTGTGACATCGAAAATTAAGTCACCATTTATAATACGACTTCACGTTACCTCCTCATAGTCAGTAACTCAGTACATGTGATGAAGATATCATGCTCCTTTAAAGAGTCAAATCTTCCATTCATATCAAATTTAAAAACAACCATTGAAACTTCATTTGAATTCAGTAGTTTCATGTTCTTCAAACCCTTTATTCAATGAAAATCATAGCATGTATGTATGAGGGTTTATTTACTCATAACATCACAATCTATTCCTTATAATGATCATGGGAACCTCAGTTTTTATTTTCATAAATTCATCCATGAACTTGGGAGAATTTGAGAACCATGTCAAGGCTGAAGGGATAAGATGATCATGGTTCTATTCAAATGGAAAAGATAGATCTTATTGGATAGAAATGATATATCCATAAAATGTTAATGATGGATGAATAGTAAACACTATCCACTATCCGAAATCAAACTCGCGTGTGGTCAAGTGATACTTTATAATTAATCCAATGTTATTAGAACTTCTATCCACCAGCATAGTTCGACACCCCCAACACAATGCAAAAAAAAGCTTCACATGGGATGTAAAACCACAAACTATCCCATAATCCCACCTCCAACATGTGACTACCTATGCACATCATGCAGGTGCTATTTACTATCCCACTAACACTCATGTAACCATGCAAGCTAGTTGGTCTGACACTCTCTTGTGGTTGAGAAATCACCCAAATTTGTGGTTGATGATATATCCCTCATGTCTTGTAATGGTTGAACCATTTTTTTATAAATTCCCACAATCAAATAAGACATATAATAATTCCGAGTACAAAATAGAATCTCAAGACATTATCAAATATGATTATTAATATCACATTTCTCCCCAAATATTATTAATGTAAAATGTAAATAAATTTTTTATAGCCTTATTTTAATTCTTATTCATTTCCAAACATTGTTTTAAAAACTGTTTCATACCTTATAGACACATGTATTTGAACTTAATAACTATATACCAATCATCACAATTTCCAAGTAGAATTGTTCAATCATGTCATGAAATGCCAATAAATGTGTCTATAACAATTCTAAAAGAATCTCCACTTCACCAACACATATTTAATAACTCATTGAAAAAAAATCAACACTTGGGCTCAATAATACCACCCCTATATTTTTTTAAATATCAAAATAAATCATAAAACTTAATATATGGTGAAAAATATCTCCCCTTACTAAAAATAAAATGAAAAGGATAGGCGAGTCTTATAATTTAATATTTCTTCTCAAAACATGTTCTACTACCTTTTATGATTATTTATTGAGCACTCTTGGGATAGGGATGATATCACATTGTTTTATTTTCCAAGATCCTTTAGTTAATCAAGTATAATTCCACATGGGAAACCCAATGTGGGAAAAAGGAGGGAGAAAACTAGGTTTTTCTATATTATCCATAAACTGACATGAATGTGAAATAATGAATAGAATTCCTCAATTATCATTTAAGAGGTTTTCAGGATAAGAATAACGACCCTTCACACACTTCAACAAATATATTATAAAGGTCGGATGTATAAGAAATAACCCCCTTTGTATCATCTTTTCATCAACCTAGCACTCCCCCTTAATTGATATAACTAATATAATTTAGAATAAGAGATGGAAGTGTGATTGGAATACCTAAGCCTTTAGGTTTGAACTCTATCCATAATTTTTTAGATTCACTAGAATTTAGTAAAATTAAATATTCCACTCAAGATGAACCCCACTTAAGCGATGAACTCTTTTCCACCATTTCATGGAAGTCAGTAGACTCTATAAAGATCAATATATTCATTCTTCATAGAATTGATGGCCTCAAACACCTCCTTCAATTCCATGAATTTTATCTCAAAAGACATAAAATAATAGGGAATAAGGAAAATATTATTCTTTAGGATTAGCATTCAAGCTAAAAACTATCTGGAAACATGGGCCATTATTTTTTTACCAATCTCAGTCAACTTTTAGTGAAAATTTTGTGGAATACCTTTTTCCACCTCAGTTTATGAATACAATTTCTTTCCTTTTATATTTACCAATTTTTTATTCTTATTACAAATCCTTATCCAATTTTAGTTGATTTGGAAAAACAAATAGGAATTCTTTCTTGAAATTTTATATCTTCTCATAATCTTCACATTTCATACCACTATTTTTATATTGAAGACTATTCCTTTTCACAACATAGGAAATATCTTCTAGCTGTCTTGTCATGCATTTCTCAGTTTTGTGACCCTTCTTATTATATATACCAATACATTATTCTATTAATTCATATTTATTTTTAATTGGTATCTTAGATGGATGTTTGGTCACAATAATTTTCCTTTTGGTGATAATTTTTTTAATAGTCTTTTTCATTTTTTCAGATCTCACGATTGACATGTCACCTTCCTTTATTACCATATTCCCATTTTTAATGGTATTATATTCACATTATTATATTATTTGTGCATTATTGGTACATAATGGCCCTCAACATAATAATGACAACTTCTCTGTAGGATCGAAATAGTGATGTAGATGTTCAATATACAAGAGGGGGGGTAAATTGTATACTTAAAAAATTCCTTTGGAACCTTTAAAGTTAGTTATGAATAACTATATTTTCCTTAAACAAAGGAAAGGGCTAAGTTTAACAAAGTTAAACTAAGAAAATTCACAACACCTCTAACTCCGAATGCAAACTTGGAAAGAGATTCCAAAAGTAGGTTCCGGAAATATGGTTCCGGAAATTGAAACTCAACAAAAGATTACAATATGAGATTCTACCTTAAAGCGTATAGAATCTAAATGAAACAGAGTACAAGTAAGGAAGTATAATAAAGTTATACTTTCCTTATAATACAAAATGCAGCGGAATATAAACAAGTAGTAGAACTACTAGTAACAAGATATAAGTCTTTTAACCCAAAGAGAAGGGTATCCAACAACCTTGGATAAAGGTCCCTTGATTTATACTTTCAAGAAAGTCTGTCTTACCCACACCAGGGTAAGCCCTCTATACGAAGATCGAAGTCTCCGTCTTGCTATCCCCACAAGCCCTCAACTTCAAGGTAGTTGGCAACCTCTGTCTTCCTCAGCAAGGAAGCTCTTGAACTTCAAGGTAGTCGGCACCTCTGTCTTCCTATCCCCGGAAGTCCTCGAATGTAATCACCAACATTCGGAGTCGCATGAAGCTTTGAGAGTTAATAAGAGCCTCTCTCTCTCTAGAAATCACTTCAAGCATGTAATCACATGAGTCGAAGATCAGTCAGCCTTTCAGCAGTAGCCTGCAACAGCAGCCTCTTCAAATGAGCTCCTATTTATAGGTAAGGTCGGCTCCTTCTCCAACAGTCATATTTTCCTTAAAGATCGGAGGGACCTGTACACGTGTCACTTAGACAACGGTTAGTTTATAACAAAATAGACGACATCGTTTTATAACAAAACAAGTGTAACAGAATGTACGACATCGTTTTAATTCTAACTCAAAAGTCCAGAATGAAAGCTTCAGAGTGTAAGAAAAATAATAAAGAGTAGTCAAAATATAAAGGCATAAGAAAAATGAAAGTTTTTAGTCTAACCAAAATAATTTTCGGAGTCTGAATAAATTTAGAGTGTATTAAACAAAGATAATCAGATTCTGTTTAATAAGAGAATTCGGAATGAGAGTTCGGAATGGGAGTTGGTCATTAGAATTCATAATGAGAATTCCTCATCAGAATTCGTAATGAGAATTCTTCATCAGAATTCGTAATGACAATTCGTCATCGAACTTCATAAGAATTCGTATCTTGAATCTGGAGTAAAACTGTATCTGGAATTCGGAATGAAACTTTATCACAGTTCTCATTCTGGATTTCGGAGTGAAACTTTATCACGGTTCTTATCCAGAATCCGGAGTCCTAAAACAGAATACTTCATAACAAAGTTTCAAGCAATTCCAAGAAAATAGAAATGAATCTGAATCTCATACTTAAGAAAAATCTAGATGAAAATATGATAAGGATAATTTTTCTTATAAAAGCGATTTTCCTTATAAAAGCAATTTTCCTTAAGAAAGTAATTTTCCTTAAGAAAAAGGTGTTTGTGATTTTCAAAACAAGAAGGAATGAAAAGTCATAAGGAAAACCTTATTGACTCAACAATCTCCCCCTTTTTGGAAAGCACAAACATCCTTTCGAAAAAGAAATTAAAAAAATAAGGCTTATCTCCTTTGGCTTTAAGGAATTTGATGAATACGACTAACTCCCCCTTAGGCTTTGAAACTCTAAGGATCGTATTCTAGTTGTCCGGAGTGATACTTTATTACGAATAAGAAAGCCTTCTTTAATAAAGAGCTGTCCCTTAGATAGACTCTTATTAGAGTTCTTTTTCCTGAAGGATCTTTTCCTTCTCCCCCTTAGATAAACTCTTATTAGAGTTCTTATTTTTCTTAAGGATATTTTCCTTCTCCCCCTTTGTGATTTTCAAAAAGAAATCGAGGGAATGAAAAAAAACAAAGTGCCTAAAAAAATGGTAATAACAACAAAAGAAACGAGAAGCACAATTTTCATTATATTTTAGATGTTAGCAACAAAGAAAACTAGATACAACAAAAATATCAGATTCAGCTATTTTAGATCTTTTTCCTTCGAAATGAGCCCCTTAAGAATAGTCTTGATCTTCTTCAGGTCTTTATGATCTTCTTCAGCTTGCTTCTCTAAGACCACTATTCTTGCAGATTGAGCTTTAATCTTTTCTTCCCGGGCTTTCATCTTATCTTCCTGAGCTTTTATCTTTTCTTCATGAGCCTTCATCCTCTGTTCAAACTCAATCCGATGATCCCTTTCAAATTTACAATTTTGAGAAACGGAATTTAGTTTCCCATTTAGATCTCTGACTTCTTGGATCCGGAAGTTCTTTTCATCTGTCAGCTTCTCTTCAAAGGAGGAAGTCAGCTCATTTATCTTCCTGTCCTCAGTCTCAAAGGCATATTTAACATTGTCTTGAAACTCATCAAATAACCTCATCTCTTCAACAGTATTCTTCGACCAGTTTGTCATTCTCTTACAAGATTTTCTATGAGCTTCGTAGCCAACAAAGAAGGTTTTGAATTGAGCCTCAATCTCAATGCACTTGTCTATAACCATAGATATGGAGTTAGTTTTCTGATTCAAAGCATGTTGGAGCATCTGGCATCTTGAGTCAATACTTGAGAAGGTCAGAATGGTTCCCACCAACTTTTTCAAAGACTGAACAACAAAGTCATGCCCCAACAAGGATGACTCCGAATCTGAAACTTTACTTGGATAATTTTCTTCCACAATAAGCTCCAACTTCCTTTTAGACGAATCACCATATTCTCTTTTCTTACTAGCCACTGATTTTGGAGTCTCAACAAGGAGTTGCTTTCCCTTGTCTTTTTTCGGAATCGATTCTTGATCAAGAGTTTTTTTGCTCGCCATTAGACACTAGAATAATATCATCAACAACTTTTTGAATAACATATTCCTCATTCTTATCCTTCTATGGAGTTACTAACTTAGAGGATTCAGCCTCTGAAGTTCGGAGTGATAGGTGTTATGAAGGTGACCCCTTATAATCATATACTTCTTTCAATAAGTCTCTTGTTTCACCACTTCCTTCATCAACTACTTCTTCCTATTCCACTTGTTGAATCTGCTCGAGTTGTTCAACATATTCAGTTGTAATCTCTTCCAGAAAATCAAGGTTTCTTCCTGGAGTCTCAGGTATAGATTCCAAGGATAAGGATCTCGGAACTGGAATGATTCCGGATACTATTTCATTAAATTTTAACAAAGCTTGGACTGCCTCAGCTTCTGACATCTTCTTCTTGAACTTCTTTTCCTTTACATGTTTTTCAATCTCATCAGCAGTTGTCTCCTTCAGGGCCTTAGCCTCCGCAGGGTCCATTCCGAACTGTGGATCCCCTTCTTTTCTTTTCTCTTTATCTGCTCTCCACTTTGCAACAACCTCATCAGGAAAGACCTTCTTCTTCTTTGGTTTGGGAGGTGCGGTTTGAACTTCCTTAGATTTAGGATCTTGTACTTCAGCTGCAACTTCTTTCAACTTTATTTTCTTTACTGGCTTAGATGATTCCGGTTCAGCAGCGTTCGAAGCCGCTTCTTCTTGATTAGGTAAGTTGAAGAACTCACCAGTCTCCTTGTTGAAGGCCACATCCATCCTCTTAAGGGTATCATCACTGACCAACAAAAGTTTGCAAAACCTTGACTTAGATCTGCAATCTTCTTTGAAAGACTCAAGGCACCGAACTATCAACCTCGATAAAATTGCTGGGTACATTACGATCTGGGCTCTGAGGTTTCCTTTCTTAAGATTCTCAATGGTCATAAGAATGTGCCTCATGAAGTTAAAATTCCTTAGATTTATCAGGAAATCTAAGATATAGATCTCACTCTTCTTCAAGCTGTCTTTATCACCTTTCCTCGGTACGATAAGACCTTATACCCACAATTCTAGAATCCGGAAATTTGTAGGGAAACTAGCAATCTTCGGAGCTTTTTCATCTGAGAGTCTGAGAGTTTTCAAGGCTTTTTCCTTGTCGAAGCTACCCTTAGTATCTAGCAACACATGAGATATGAACTCTGCTTCTCCTTCATAGGTCATCCCTACCAAGCTCGCTGACTTGGTATAAGAAAGCTTATAATTCTTTCCATAAGACTTAAAAAAAATTTCTCCCTGTTATCTTCCTGAAAGAAGGAAACTGTTTCATAGAACTCAATAAGTAACTCCGAAAAGACATCGTCTTGATTCCCTGGTTTGGACACAACAATATCTTCCCAGCCATTCAACTTAATGTTCTTCGAAATAAGGGAATCATAGTTGCTGAAGAAATCCGGATGGACTAACCTTTCTCTGTAAACTAACCATTGTGAAATAGGCTTGGAGGATGAAATTTCTTGAGAAGCTAACTCCACAGACATTCGGATCTGATGACCTCTAAGAAGTTATTAACGGAGAAATCTGAAGTTCAGAACGACCTTAAATCAGAGAGGTAGAGATTCAGGACACGAGAGCTTGAAAATCGATGTGGGACAAGTAATTGGGTCCCCTTTATATAGGCGATTAAACGACGATTCAACTTCCTCGGTTGATCGAACGGTTGTGATAAGATGAGATCAGATCTGACGGTTGAAAACGAATTCTCAAGAAAGATTGAATCCGATATTTTTGAGGTTTTTATTAAAACAAAGAATTAAGAAAGAAATAATCCGAAAACAAAATACAAGAAAATGTCAACAAGTAAAATATGACTACGAAAACTTGAGTAAGATAATCATACCTTTCGGATTGGATTTAGGAGGATTATTCGTAATGGGTAATATAAAAAATGACTAAAAAAAACTTTATTATGAAAAGACAAAGTTCGCAAAAAAAACTTTACTACGGAAAAAAAACTCAGTACGAAAAACTCATTACGGAAAACTCATTACGGAAAACTCAGTACGAAAAACAAACTTAGTAAGAAAAAGAAAACTTAGTTCAAAAAATTCATTACAAAATTTTGAAAACGAAAAACTTATTATGGACGATTCGGTACGAAAATCCCGTTATGAAAATACCAGTACGAAAATTACCATTCCGGAAGTTTTCAATACGAACACTTCTATTCCAGAAGTATTCTGTACAAAAGTATCCATTCTGGAAAATTGTAGTTCCGGAAATTCCATTCCGGAAATCTTCGTTCT